>OX463845.1:19799169-19916583 GCA_949825065.1 Odontocerum albicorne
AAATAAGATTCAACGGAATAAATTCAGTTGAAACGAAAATGTGACAAGTTTTCACTTCAAAGATTTTCGATTGTGACAATCAATAACGGAATTGTGTGAAGGCAGGCGTTATCTTATCTTACTGAAGGTGAATTTCATCTGAAAGCAATCTCGAAACTTTGATTTAGAAATGTGGGGGAGTATCGCTTCCACTGCGGTTTATGGCCGTGAACATTATAGTTGATAAATGTTGTTAAACAATTAAGGCAGTATCGTTGCTTTCGGGAAATCAATAGTTTACTGTTAAAAGGATATTAAGGGCTTATTTTTAAAATTGATTTGAGACTTTGGGTGAATATAATTCACTATACAAATAACATTGTTAGGTTAATTGAAATATTGTATTATATTATATTACACTTGAGCAGTGTGAAGTAAATTTTCTTTGCCGTTTGGCAATATTTATAATATAAAAAAACGGATAAGTGCCTATAACATATTTTATGTGTTGAGACCGTTTAATGAGTTTTAAAAGTCATAAATTGACACAATAAACCAGATCGATTAGTGTGTAAATTTATGACTTTAAAATGAGGTTATTTAAAAAGAAAAAGACTCAAACTATCTCAAATCGTTTTATAATCCACCAAAAATTTTTTTAGAGCCCTTCTCAAATATATCATAATACAATTTTTGCTTCATGAAATGACAATTCAAAGTAAAACATACGTTTTTTATACTTGCCTTGGGATTTATAACTAGACTTATTGAACGTATACAGCGTCATTATCTGATCGTTATAATATTTATTATGTGCTCGATTATAAGAGTTTACATTGGTGGTGTATGCTTTGCTTCGGTAGTTATTATTTTTGGCATTATTGGTATCCTAGTTTCAAGTTTATTTTCATTCATAACTCTTTTATAATTTAATAATTGACGACCTTTGATGCCTAGTTGGTAAGACATCTTTTGTCCGATCAGAGGTTGTAGGTTCAATTCTCGTTGGTACTCATTTTTAAACGGGCATCTGTCTAGTTTTCATTTTCTTTAACATATATCTGGTTGGTTTGCAAGAAATTACTACATGACAATAATTTCGCCCAGTTGTACGGTACGCAACTAAAGTGTAAAAGAACACAATTTAACATTCCTTTCTAACTTAATATTACTTTCGTTCATAATTCTATCTAATTTTTTGCAGTGCTGTTAAGATGCCTTTTTCCTAATTTAAAAACAAAAGGCTTTAATGCTCATTTTATAACGACACTATTTTATACAACAGAAATATCTTAAGGAATCAAGAATCAACTTGAATCGTTGAATTGAAGTAGTTGACAAGTGTATATGATTGACACTCGATGACAGCGAACGGAACACAAAAATGATGTTGCAAGTGAGGGTATAAAATTCCTTTCCCATTTTGTTTTGATTCGATTAGCCCTTTTGATAAAAGTCAACTTTTGGCATATTGATACCCTCACCTGGATAATTAATAAGCATCCCAATTAATTGAAGTGAGCTTTGTGTTATCATATTCTAGGTAAAATCCAACGTAAAGCAATCTCCGAACTTTGATGTAGTCGACGTATACCTATACTTTCGTGAACTCCGCTTTATCTCAGAACTGCTTCTGATCCCATAATTGATTCCCCCGCTTAATAGCTCACACGAGATGAAGTTTATGGGCTTTATTCCTTTTATTTGAACATTTTTAATTAAACTTGGAAAATGAAAAATCATTAATTATAATACTGGTGCCTTGTGAGACATTTTGTAGAAGGTGATAGAGAGGTTCAATTTACACAATAATTTATAAACGAGTGTTAAGCATATTCGTAGAATAACCTATCTGCAGAACTAACGTCAGTATACAAATTAATTTGCAATGTTTGTTTGTTCACACAAACAAACAAAATTAAATTGTGAACAATTGTGTGCGTAGAACATCCACCACAACCGTTTTTAAAGTAAGAAAAAGAATGAACAATAGTTTATGTAAGAATATTTCTTTACTAAGTATAAATTAAACTTCTTTTCTTATTCTGTTAAAAATTAAGAATTGTATTTTTCTATTGCCCTTTTTAAGATAAAGACTTGATTTAGGGGGAAAAGACTACGAAAATGAGTATTGTTTTATTTCAGTTTCTAACAGCTCTGTTGTTTTGAGGAAGAAAGTAAATATAGTAAAACTCCAAACATTTGTCGATGCTGAGAGAATGGCGCACCTTACAGGACGAACTAAAATCATAATTTCGGATTCCATCTGCATACATTTAATCTCATCATATTTCTGTGCGACATTCGTCGTTATATTTTATTTATTGCTGGAACTAGAATGTTTTCTTTTTTATTTATTAAAACTAATAATATTTATGAACTTATTTGATATCCATTTTTCAAAAACAAAGTATAAGGAATTATAACGTACAGTACCCGGCGGTAAGTAATGCACATCGGGCTTACGAAAGAGACTGTCGGCCATAATCGGCTAACTTCGGCTTTGTAGAGCGTCGTCTGCTCGCTCTACAAAGCCGAAGTTACCCGATTATGGCCGACAGTCTCTTTCTTAAGCCCGATGTGTATTACTTACCTCCGGGAGAATTATGAAGATAAATCAAAATATGTATCCAAAATTGGTCTGAGACATATTAACTAGAATGGAGAGATATAATTTCTATAACTTACTACTAAAGGGTGATACCCAGAGTTGATGGAAAAATGGTAAAAGTCAAGTTGAGTATCCGTATATTTCAGAAGCCGTTTCATTCCGACGTTAGCATCTATTAATTGAGACGTTTCCTTCAGAATGATCCCCAACAACAAAGGTTCCGAACATGACAATGTTAACTGGAAAAAGAGATATATCTGATTTAAGATTGAGATAATGCCGTTTCATTCCGACGTTAGCATCTATTAGTAGAGACGTTTCCTTCAGAATGATCACCAACAACAAAGGTTCCGAACATGGCAATGTTAACTGGAAAAAGAGATTTATCTGATTTAAGTTATTTATCTTCTTTTTGTTTGTCGATTCCTCATTCCACAGGGTTGTGTTCTTTTTGGCCTTTCTTCCTAATTCTGCCAGCGACGTCTTACCCTGCCTAGAAAAAAGTTATCTGCAAAATAATGTGCTGGTTTTTTCAGTTTTCTTTCAAATTACGGATCCACAACTATTCAAGCCTTTACAATCAGCCTGGTTGTAATCTGGGAATAAACCAGTCCAAAATGATTTTTCTTGCGCTGTGTTTTAGTACTAAAGGATATCGCTGCCCTCTATCAGCGCTGTACTAAAACTGTGGGGACAAGTATTTGTTTCTACCGATCAGAATGTGCGTCTTGCTTTTTTTATAAACGGACTCATCAAATATCAGTTTATAACATAAAACCTGCAAAGTTAATGAGTTCAGAGCAGCTATTTAACGGAAATATGTCCAAATACAAATCTTTGCGATGCCACGTTATCAGCAGTGCATGGATCAATACAATCATTAATTTTTGCATATTTGATTTCTAAAAAAATTACATCTGTTGACTTTAATTTTAGCTTTTAATCTTAGATAAACCTTAATGAATACTAAATATGTAATCTTTCAAAGGTGTATACATTTTTTGTGACTCACTTTATTTTATAACTTACAAATAAGGGTAGAAAAATAATTGCATTATTGTATTTTGTGTCCCACGGAACTAAACAAAAATAAATAAATTAAAATACCAAAAATTCACAACGTTCACAAAGGGATAAAATCCCTCTCAAAAGGAAATAACGTACAAAAGAGCAAGCATTATCATTGTGAAGGTATTAAGTTCGATCTCTTATGTTATGCCACACTATCTCAATCGTTGTTCAGATCGATAACTAACATATCTGTAAGTGAGTAGGAGTTTCTCTAAATGTTATGCCACATTATCTCAATCGTTGTTCAGATCGATAACTAACATATCTGTAAGTGAGTAGGAGTTTCTCTAAATGTTATGCCACATTATCTCAATCGTTGTTCAGATCGATAACTAACATATCTGTAAGTGAGTAGGAGTTTCTCTAAATGTTATGCCACATTATCTCAATCGTTGTTCAGATCGATAACTAACATATCTGTAAGTGAGTAGAAGTTCCTCTAAATGATATATTTTATGAATCATTGAACTTTCACAAACATGATTGTTCAGCACTTTTGTCTTTTTTATCAGAATTATTTTGTGATGTGAGTTGTGCGTAAATTATGGTTTTCTCCATTCTGCTTCCTACCGCTTGCTGGAGACAGTGATTGTCAAAAAATATTTTTGAATAGAGTCTCTCTTTAAAATCTCTTTTTAAAATAAGTTTTCCTGAATATTAAAGACTATAAATCTGTTAACTCATAAAGCTAGAATTATTTAGAAAAAATAGATGCAAAATTAAATCAAACTAATAGGTGCAAAAATAATCAAGACTTTTTCAAAAAGTCTTACGACAAACAGTACAAAAATAAAATAAACTTTTGTTGTTTGCTATACATTTCTTTTGTACACATACGAGGGTTGCTACTTAAATTTTGAGATATGGCAACACCAGTGTAGATACGTCAAATCTGACATCAGCATCGTAAATTTTGATGTTTTTAATGCTATACGTGCTCAGAAAGTTTTGTCATACGAGTGCTATTTGTGTTGTTTACAGTGACTTGAAAAATTCATCTCGGCCTAAAAAGGAATTAAATCGTGAACATTTTCTTGCGATGACTTTTTATGATTTATTTTCGACGTGGACTAACTCAACAACAGTGTGCCGATCAACTCGCTTCGACTTTTGGTGATGAAACACCATCCCGGGCCACTGTTTCGCTGGTTTTCCGAATTCAATCGTGGTCGTAGTTCGCTCCAGGACGAATTTCGTAAAGGTCGTCCAAAATTGGTTGTTATGCCGGAAAACATCGATGCTGTGCGTGAACTGATATTGCAAGATCGTCATTTGACTTATCGTGAGATTGAAGTATGTTCCGGCATTAGTTCCACTCGTATACATTCAATATTGCAAGAACATTTGGCTGTCAAATAGATTTGTTCGCGTTGGATACCGCATAGTTTGACAATCGCTCAAAAAAAGGCTCATGTCCATTGGTCCAAAGAAATGTTGAAAAAAAATCGATCGCGGTGTTTCAAAAGACGTCTATAAGATTGTGACATGGGAGGAATCATGAATCTATGCATATGAACCAGAAACTAAACAGCAGTTGTCTGTAAAGGTCTTTCAAGACGAGCCAAATCCAACAAAAGTTGTTCGCGCACGAAGCAAATGGTGGCTTGTTTCTTCGGTATAAATGGTCATGTCACAACAGTGTCTTTAGTGGAACGTCGTACGGTCAATTTTTAATGGTACACCATAGTTTGTTTGCCAGAAGTGTTCGGAAAAATGAGGAAAACCAACCGCCGAAGACGGATCATTCTCCACCACGACAATGCGAGCTCTCACACATCGGCTCAAACAAGTGACTTTTTGAGCACTCAAAACATCGAATTGATGGCTCATCTGCCATACATCCCTGATTTGGCACCCAATGACTTATTTTCATTCCCGAACATCAAAAATTTATTGCGAGGTCAACGTTTTTCGACGCCTGAAGAAGCGGTTGATGCGTTCAAAACGCATGTTTTGAAGTTACCTCATTCGGAGTGGAAAAAGTGCTTCGAATTGGTTCAAACGCATGCAAAAGTGTATTGATCTTCATGGATAGTATTTTGAAAAACAATAAAGCCATTTTCGATGATAAATATTTGTTTTTACTTGTCTGTCTCAAAACTTAAGTAGCAACCCTCGTACAACCTGGTGAGTATATTGCCACGGGGCAATGTTTTCCAACTAACTAGAATAGTGTTATAGAGGCCTTATGTGAAACCATACTAAAATATGAAATAATAAAACTTTTGTTTACATTTTTTTCCAAATGTTGAGCTTTTTTTATTTCTGAACTTCATTTCATTGACTAAAGTTAATCACCACTTAAACCATCTTTTCCGATTTTTTTATCAGGCGTTCTAATGATAACTAGATAGGCTCTACAAAAAAAAACCGAAACCCTAGTTGAATTATCTAAAAAAATAGACCATTGTAGACTGGTAACCGCTGCTGAAACAGGTTGTTTTCTAAAAAAAATACGAATTATTTGTGAACCTTGTGTTTTATTTGTTCTTTGAAGAGGTATAAAACAACTTCAGAGATTTATTCCGTAGACTTTACATGTATATTTGTATTTTTCACCTTGTTTTACGAAGTCTGTTTTGTCTTACGGAGATGCTGAGCCCGGCACAATATTGTTTAGACGGAACCCCGCGTTACAGAACGTTCCCGGTGTCACTTTGATGGGAAATACCTTTCATACCCCGCCAACCGAGCAAATACTTCCGAGTCTTTTTGTGTAATACTACGCTTTTCCAGCCAAGAATTCCTTACCTTAGAGCGAGCGACGCATATTCATAATTCTTGGAATAAATTACGAACGAAATATTTTTTTTCTTTAAAACTATTTTTATAAAAATATTGCTTTATTTTTTTAATAATACACATTAAAACATAACACTTGAATAGTTTTTAATTAAAATTTTCATGCTTTACTTTCATAAATTTGTTCTTTAAGTACACACGTTCTGTACGTGTATTTACCATTACACATTGGGTAGAGTGCTCCAAGAGTGCGCACTTAAGGTTTGACTTAAGATATCAACAAAACAAATATTTTTACAAAAAATAACTTTCTTTATTCATATTAAACCACCTCTTATTAAATAACTGCATACAAAAACAAAATAAAATTTAAGCACTTAACGACTAAAATCATTAAATCTAAAGATAGTCATTTGCGCACTCTTACATATACAGGTAGTTAAGAGTGCGCACTTGGAAACCTAAGAGTGTGCAATGTGCGCATGGGACACCTTGGCACAGAGATCATATGCGGACTAACTCCGGAATAAGCGGTACATTTTTCATCCCACCACTGAGTGCACATTATACACTCTATCCAGTCTTCGGAAATTGGTTCCTTATAGACTTCCTTGCATCCTGGGCAGCTCCACATTTTTTTCTTTGGTGTTGATTTTCTGACATAGTTTCTGACATTCGCCTTTCTGTTAATTTTGTTCACTGCACTCTAGCTTTCTTTTAAGCAGCAGGTATTTCAGGGATGGTAGCAGTAGTGGATCCCCCTAATTCTTGGATTGACGTCGCGTAAGAATTTGCTATTGCAGGGTCTTCTCTTTCAGTGACATAACTGGCAGGGTCTTCTCTTTCAGTGACATAACCTCATCAAATATGTCTTTATTGAAGGGACATATCCCTGTGACTTTGAAACCCTCAACAGCGTTTGCCACAGTAGCTGCCTTGAAGTAAGCTGGGGTGAATATTGATGTCATTTGTTAAACTGTTATTGCTCGGCCAGGATGGTTTGTCAGCCACTTTTCATACTCATTAGAGAAGTATTTTTTCAAAGGAGAGAAAAAACTTCTGTCCAGAGGTTGCATTCGATGACTGCTGTGAGGTAGATGCGTCAGTGCTACGATATTATTTTGTCTAAATAATTCAACAGCGCCAATGGAGCAGTGTGAGTAAGTTGTGCAAGTTGTCGTAGAACCGGGCACATTGTTTTTGATTAAAGCCGATTGCTCTGGCAAGGCTTGTGGAAGTTGGTTGTCTTAAAGAAATATATTTATTTCTCTTCAAGAAACCACGCAGCCAACCTTTGCCAGCCGTCCGTGATGTTGTATCAAATCGATGGGGAATACTATTTTTTTCCACAAATTCAAAAACCAACGCTCTTATGGATTTTGTTGTCAGGCCATAGAACATGTTGTCTAGAGCTTTTATATGGTTACAGAGTTCGGCCTCTATCTCCTTGGATAAAGTTAGGTCATATCTGCCAAGCTTTGTGGATACGGTACCTCTCTTAAGGCGTTTTCTTAATGTGCTCTTTGCCATTCCAAGAGAAATTGCGATTTTTCTCTGACTTTAATAATCTAGTTTTAAATAATTAACTCTCGCTAATTTTCTTTTTGGCTTCATCCAAGACTGCTTGCGAACACAGCTTACGTGTTGACATTCTTTCTCGCGAAGACATTCTAAAAACAATAATACGTATCTATTACGTTTAGTTAAAACTAACATCCTCAAGTAAAATCAGATTTAGAGATCGGTCTGCGCTTAGATCACTCTTACAAATCTAGTGTGCGCGCACTCTTACAGACCACCGGCATTGTTCACATTTGATGTAAGTACAAGTATCTCTGTAGGAATTGGGGAATAACCATACTGGTGGACGCTTGCTACATTGATTTACACTATCGATTTTGAAAAAAATTGCCCATTCATCATAAACAAACACATCGTACAGATTACAAGATGTAAAAATAATTTATCAAAACACATAATATTGTGAAAACTTACCTGACATCCGTTTTTTCGGTTAATTTAGGATGCACGGCAGAACAGCGTGTTTTCTCGTCACAAATGACAGTTAGGAACTGAAGTTGGCCACAAATGACATCTAGCGCGCGTTTTATGAACGGTGCGCACTCTTATCGACCGCGCGCTCTTAGAGTACTCTACCCTATTTCTCATTGAAAATGTTCACCTTGACAATATTTAACAATTATTATAAAATGATCTAAGAGAAGAAACATCAAATTTGTTGACTGGTAGCTAAGCAAAATTTTCAAAAATATTTAAAAAAGTATCGGTAGTACTTTTTAAATGATCTTGATTTGAAATCGATTAAATTTAGACGAAATTCTTATCAGCTTTCTAACTTATTTTATTTACGCATATTTTGTATAGATATAATAGAACAACTGTGAACGTGTTTGAATAATTTAACTTTTTTAAATACGTCTCCGTGTATAAAAGTGTCTAACATAAATATATACTGTAATAACAACAATAATACTCAATGCATTATGAAGAAGTCTATTCACACCTACACAGTTTTTAAGGAGCTCGATCCACAAGTTTTTCACCGAGATATGGAAGATATCGATACTGGAAAAGTTCTTTAACAAGGTCATATTATGTGCGAGTAGTGACGCTCTTAAAGCTGAGTTGACAACAAGTAAATTTTTCGGTACATTAAATAAAAGTTTATCTTTTACTGCTAGCAATTTTGCGTATGTACAAACAAGTGCGTATTTATCTTTTGACGCTTAAGAAGTAATAATATCCAAACACATCCATTAAACACGTGGGATAAAGCCATTGGTAAAATTTGTAAATCTCTTTAAGACTCGTTCAACTTTTAGGGAATGCTGGATTACTCTTGATATGATTTAGACGCACTCCAATTTAATGCGTACATGTGAAATATAATAAGATTTCACAAAAGCGGTTACCACCAAATGCCTACAGACTCTTATATCACATCCGAGAACTTTATAGCCAGATATACTCCCACTGACTGGGATATGTTAATTTCTTAGAGCATACTTATCAACAAGTCAAAAGATTAAATACAGTTAAAGATACTTTAATGAAGCATAATTTTTAACTAAATGTTAAAAATTACAATTTACATAAATAAAAATGTAAATGTTCGTACTAATCTCCGAAAGTTCTCTACCGATCGCTTTGAAATTTTGACAAAAGTTGACATTCGTATACGGAAATGTTTATATATTTTTATTTATATATCGGTGTATATAAAAAAATTGAGAAATCAGAAAAAATAACGTTTGCGCCTCCTGCAGTGACAAGCTGAAATTACACTTTGACAGATGTCACAATGCATTTTCAACGTATCGGAATTAATATATTTAATATTAATTCCGATAATTAATATATTTAATATTAATTATTTAAATTAAATCTATATAAATAAAATATTAAATAATTTCATGTTTAATAATAAATTTTATAAATAATACATTTTTAATTTTCAAAAATGTTTTTTGAAGAAAAGTCGAGACACAAACCCCAATGAGCTGACGTAAACATAAACAAAGTTTATGTCGGCCATTTTGTATTTCGAGAGCGTCCTTTGTGTAGCGCTTAGAAGAAAACCTACATTTGTATTAATTTTTTATAAAAAATATTTGTGTTGCGATAAAATTGACTTCAGCTATTGTAGTAAGTTGTTGAGATTATATTTAGGTTATAAAATAATTTTAGTTGGATGTGTTTCGACATTATTAAGTTTATTCAGAGTATTCGATAAATTTTGACACGTACTTAAAATTAAGTTGTAGCAGTTATTTCCAAATTGAAAACATTATTTTGATAGTGACCCTTAGTCCAATCCATTATTGATAATGTCCAAAAGTGCGGATTTTCAAATGTTTGAGGGCAGTGATGAAGATAGTTTAAATTAATTAGTTTTGATTCATATTTAAAAAGTAAACCTAACTTTTTTTACAGTCTATTTATTTAGTTGAATAATCGGTACCTACGTCTAATCCATTTTACAATTGAGTTTAACTAACAATATAAAGCACTCACAATTAATTTTAAAATTATAGAAATTATTCAACCCACGGGAAAGAATAAAACGACACACAACTTCACTCTCTGAATTAAACGGTCGTTAAATTCAGAGAGTGGAGACTAGTAACAAGTAATGATTTCAACAAAAATAATAAAAATAATGAAAATTGTAGAACAATATTCGTCATCAGAGGACAAAAATACTATATAGATAACAACAGAGAAAAGAATGGTGACACATACAATACATCCAAACAGTGCGAAACAGTAAACGAAATACAGGGAAAATATATTATACTCAAACTGGAAATCATTATTCCTCTGGTATACATACATAACATATATTGAACTTATATATACATATAATTATAAAATAATTTTAAAACAATGACTGTAATTAATTAAAACTACGTACTGCTTTTTGTATCCTCATGTTAGTTGAATATAGAGTCGTATTATTTGTCAATAATTTTAAGTACCTATATTTGAATTTTGTTACTTTTGACTTACAAAATACCATTTTTTCGTAAAAAATGTAAGAATCTTAATGAATCAAGAAAAAAGTGTAGTTGAAACGCATTGACGTTCCTTCCTTCCGTGGTTGCAGTCCTAAGACTGGTTTGCAGCAATTTGAACTCTTCTCCTCCATTCCCCCCTGTCCTGTGCGGCTCTTTTTAAGTCTGTATATGTTGAGCAGCGCACGTCCACCAACAGGTCCTCCAGGTACTCTCGGCGTGGGCGTCCCCTAGAGTTTGTCCCCTCGGTCATACCCTCCATTATGTCATGCAAGAGGCCCTCTTGTCGTATTATATGACCGATCCATCTTGCACGCCTTTCGGACAGGATCCTGAGCAGGTGCCTTCCTCCTTCGATTCGTTGGAGAACCTCTTCATTTGTGATGCGGTCTCTCCAGGAAATTCCTAATAGTCTTCTATAGGACCACATCTCAAAAGCCTCTAGTCTCCGTCTATCTCTTTCGGATAGGCACCATGTCTCGCAGCCGTACATCAAGATACTCCATACATAGGTCTTGATGAGGAGTATTCTCAGTTTTAGGTCTATATTATTTGATTCTATCATTGACGTTAATTATAACATAAAACGTAAAACCTCCTAAACATCTATGAACATTTGATAGTAATACACGGAAACTTCACACTTTTCTCCCGAAAAACTAACAATGAGGACCAAGATTACGAATATATGTACAAAATCGCGACATGAGTATGATTTGTTCTACGAGTTTTCGTGTTTTTGTCCCAAACCTATAATATTGCGATATTTCATTATTTTAAGTCCAGATTTATAAGTAATATACGGAAATTTCATACTTTTTACTCACAATATTGCCATTGACGACCAAGTTAGCGAATATATGTACAAAATCACAACAGGAATATTATTTGTTGTAGGAGTTTTCGTATTTTTCGTCCCAAAAGTCAAATTTTGCAACATTTATATATTTTCAAGTATTCCAAAAGTAAAATTTTGCAACATTTATATATTTGAATTTAACTACTTTTGACAAACAAAATACCATTTTTTCGTACAAAACTGTTAGAATCTTAATAAATCAAGAAAAAGTGTAGTTGAAACGCATTGACGTTGATTAAAACATTAAACGTAAAACCTCCTAAACATCTATGAACATTTGATAGTAATACACGGAAACTTCACACTTTTCACCCAGAAAACTAACAATGACGACTAAGATTTCAAATATATGTACAAAACCCCGACATGAATATGATTTGTTCTCCGAGTTTTCGTGTTTTTGTCCCAAACCTATAATTTTGCGATATTTCCTTATTTTAAGTCCAGATTTATAAGTAATATACGGAAATTTCATACTTTCCACTCGAAATATGGCCATTGATGACCAAGTTTACGAATATATGTACAAAATCTTAACATTAATATGATTTTTTCAACGAGTTGTCGTGTTTTTGTCCAAAACCTCTAATTTTGCAAAATTTCATTAATTTAAGTCCATATTAATAAGAAATATACAGAAATTACATAATTTTCACTCGAAATACGGCCATTGACGACCACGTTTACGAATATATGAACAAAATCACGACAGGAATATTATTTGTTCTACGAGTTTTCGTATTTTTCGTCCCAAACGTCAAATTTTGCAATATTTATATATTTTCTAGTATATTTGAATTATACTACTTTTGACATACAAAAAACCATTTTTTCATACAAGTATGTAAGAATCTTAATGAATCAAGAAAAAAGTGTAGTTGAAACGAATTGACGTTGATTATAACATAAAACTTCCTAAAAATCTATGAACATTTGATAGTGATACACGGAAACTTCACACTTTTCACCCGAAAAACTAACAATGACGACCAAGGTTTCGAATATATGTTCAAAATCCTGACATCAGTATGATTTGTTCTACGAGTTTTCGTGTTTTGGTCCCAAGCTTATAATTTTGCGATATTTCCTTATTTAGTCCAGATTTATAAGTAATATACAGAAATTTCATACTTTTCACTCGAAAAATGGCCATTAACGACCAACTTTACGAATATATGTACAAAATCAAGACAGGAATATTAATTGTTCTAGGAGTTTTCGTATTTTTCGCCCTAAACGTCACATTTTGGCAATATTTATATGTTTTCAAGTATTTTGGAATTTTACTACTTTTGACATACAAAATACCATTTTTTCATACAAAAATGTTAGAATCTTAATTAATCAAGAAAAAAATGTAATTGAAACGCATTGACGTTGATTATAACATAAAACTTAAAACCTCCTTAACATCTATGAACATTTGATAGTAATACATGGAAACTTTACACTTTTTACCCGAAAAACTAGAATTAATGACCAAAATTACGAATATATGTACAATATCCCGACATGAGTATGATTTGTTCTACTAGTTTTCGTGTTTTTGTCCCAAACCTATAATTTTGCAATATTTACTTATTTTAAGTCCAGATTTACAAGTAATATACGGAAATTTCATACTTTTTACTCGAAATATGGCCATTGACGACCAAGTTTACGAATATATGTACAAAGTCAAGACAGGAATATTATTTGTTCGAGGAGTTTTCGTATTTTTCGTCACAAACGTCAAATTAAGCAATATTTATATATTTTCAAGTATATTTGAATTTCACTACTTTTGACATACAAAATACCATTTTTACATACAAATATGTTAGAATCTTAATGAATCAAGAAAAAACTGTAGTTGAAACGCATTGACGTTGATTATAACATAAAACTTAAAACATCCTAATCATCTATGAACATTCGATAGTACTCGTAATATACGGAAACTCCATACTTCTCACCCGAAAAACTAGAATTGATGACCAAGATTACAAATATAAGTACAAAATCCCGACATGGATATGATTTGTTCAATGAGTTTTCGTATTTTTGTCCCAAAAATCAAATTTTTTGATATTTCATTCTTTTAAGTCCAGATTTATAAGTTATATACAGAAATTTCATACTTTTCCCTTTCAATATTGCTATTGACGACCAGGTTTACGAATATACTAGTTAGTCATAAGGTTTTGAAAGCGGAAATGAAAATACATTTTTTTTGGGGGAAATCACTTTTAATGCTCAGTATAGTCTCCCATAAGATCAATACACTTGGTCCAACGATCTTCCAACTTTGTTGTCCCATCACGGAAGTGACTTTCTGGAAGGCCTGCAAAATACTCCTCTACGACGGCTATAACCTCTTCGTTTGATGAAAAATGCCTTCCACGAAGGAATTTTTTGAGGTGTGAGAACAGCCAGAAGTCAGAGTGAGCTAAATCTGGCGAATAGGGTGGATGCTGCAACAATTCGTACCCCAATTCACTGATTTTCGTGATGGTTTTTTGAGCTGTGTGAGCAGGTGCATTGTCTTGATGAAAAATGATTTTTTTCTTCTGCAAAACGGGTCTTTTTTCACAATTTTTTTCATCCAACTGGCCCAAAAGGTCACAATAATAATCAAAGTTGATTGTTCTACCAGTTTGGAGATAATCTATCAATAAAATTCCTTTTGCATCCCAAAAAACTGACGCTAACACCTTCTTGGCCGATTTCTGGACACGAACTCGCTTCGGAGCCAAAGTGTCTGGTTCACACCACTCCTTAACCTCTTGTTTTGATTCAGAGTCATGGTGGTAGACCCAAGTCTCATCCATAGTGATGAATCGACGCAGAAAATCCTTTTTATCCTTTCGA
The DNA here is from genome assembly GCA_949825065.1 of Odontocerum albicorne. Classification (NCBI taxonomy): domain Eukaryota; kingdom Metazoa; phylum Arthropoda; class Insecta; order Trichoptera; family Odontoceridae; genus Odontocerum; species Odontocerum albicorne. The sequence continues at coordinate 19,813,817 of OX463845.1, forward strand.
AATGGCTCCAAATGTTGCTCAGAAAGTCGCATTCGAACGTGTTTTTGTTGCATTGTTAGCAAATGCGGCACCCATTGTGCACACAGTTTTTTGAAATCCAAAACTTCAGCCAAAATATGCCATGTTGTTCCATGTGCAATGCCTATGGAGTCAGCTATCACATCCATAGTCGATCAATGATCTTCCAAAACCATATCCTGTAGTTTCGCTATGATTTCTGGTGTTGATGCACTTTTTGGACATCCTGAGTGTGGATCGTCTTCAACGCTTGTACGGCCACGCTTAAACTCCAAAACCCATCGGTGAACGGTTGAAAATGAAGGAGAAGACTCTTTTAATACTTTCACCATCTTTGTATGGATCTCAGTAGCCGATAAACCTTCCAAAACAAAGAATTTATACACTGCACGATATTCGGATTTTTTCATTGTTAAAAAATACACTGACACGTCAACTTCAAATGTCTTGTAAACAAAGAATGAATTGACAGATCGAAATGAAATTTTGAGTACGTTCTTATTAAAGATGAAATATTAAAATGGCGTAGAAATTTTGGTTTTTCTACTGCTCCATAGATGTCGCTTTCAAAACTTTTTAACTAAACTATTATGTACAAAATGACGACAGGAATATTATTTGTTGTAAGAGTTTTCGTATTTTTCGTCCAAAATGACAAATTTTGCAATATTTATATATATTCAAGTATATTTGAATTTAACAACTTTTGACAAACAGAATCCCATTTTTTCGTACAAAAATGTTAGAATCTTAGTGAATCAAGAAAAAATGTAGTTTAAATGCATTGACGTTGATTATAACATAAAACTTAAAACATGCTAAACATCTATAAACATTTGATAGTACTCGTAATATACGGAAACTCCATACTTCTCACCCGAAAAACTAGAATTGATGACCAATATTACAAATATATATACAAAATATTGCTATTGACGACCAGGTTGAAATTTTACTACTTTTGACATACAAAATACCATTTTTTCATACAAAAATGTTAGAATCTTAATAAATCAAGAAAAAAGTGTAGTTGAAACGCATTGACGTTGATTATAACATAAAACGTAAAACTCATCTGTGGACATTTGATAGTAATACACGGAAACTTCACACTTTTCACCCGAAAAACAAACAATGATAACCAAGATTACGAATAAATGTACAGAATCCCGACGAGAGTATGATTTGTTCTACGAGTTCTCGTGATTTTGTCCCAAACCTATAATTTTGCGATATTTCATTATTTTAAGTCCAGATATATTAGTAATATACGGAAATTTCACACTTTTCACTCAAAATATGGCCATTGACGACCAAGTTAACGAATATATGTACAAAATCACGACAGGAATATTTTTACTTCAAGGACATTTCGTATTTATCGCCCCAAACGTCAAATTTTGCAATATTTATATATTTTTAAGTATTTTGGAATTTTACCACTTTTGACATACAAAATACCATTGTTTCATACAAAAATGTTAGAATCTTAATGAATCAAGACAAAAGTGTAGTTGAAACGCATTGACGTTGATTATAACATAAAACGTTAAATCTCCTAAACATCTATGAACATTTGATAGTAATACACGGAAACTTCACACTTTTCACCCGAAAAACTAACAATGACGACCAAGATTTCGAATTTATGTAAAAAATCCCGACATGAGTATGATTTGTTCTACGGGCTTTCGTGTTTTTGTCCCAAACCTAAAATTTTGCGATATTTCCTTATTTTAAGTCCAGATTTATAAGTAATATACGAAAATTTCATACTTTCCACTTGTTCTACGAGCTTTTGTGTTTTGGTCCCGAATCATTCATTTGTCGATAATTCATTATATTAAGTCCAGATTTATAAGTAATATGGCTATTGACGACCATGTTTACGAATATATGTACAAAATGACGACAGGAATATTATTTGTTCTAGGAGTTTTCGTATTTTTCGTCCCAAACGTCAAATTTTGCAATATTTATATATTTCAAGAATATTTGAATTGTGTTACTTTTGACATACAAAATACCATTTTTTCGTACAAAAATGTTTGAATCTTAATTAATCAAGAAAAAAATGTAGTTGAAACGCATTGACGTTGATTATAACATAAAATCTCATATACATCTATGAATATTTTATAGGAATACACGGAAACTTCACACTTTCCACCCGACAAACAAACAAGGACGACCAAGATTACGAATATATGTACAAAATCCCGACATTAATATGATTTGTTCAACGAGTTTCCGTATTTTTATCCCAAATCTTTAATTTTGCGATATTTCATTATTTTAAGTCCATATTAATAAGTAATATACGGAAATTTCATGCTTTTCATTCACAATGGCAATCCATTGACGACAAAGTTTACGAATATATGTACAAAATCACGACCAGAATATTATATGTTCTACGAGTTTTCGTATTTTTCGCCCTAAACGTCAAATTTTACAATATTTCAATGTTTTCAAGTATTTTGAATTTTTACTACTTTTGACATACAAAATACTATTTTTTCAGACAAAAATGTTAGAATCTTAATTAATCATGAAAAAAGTGTAGTTGAAACGCATGGATGTTGATTATAACATAAAACGTAAAACCTCCTAAACATCTATATGAACATTTGATAGGAATACACGGAAACTTTACACTTTTCACTCGAAAAACTAACAATGACGACCAAGATTTCGAATATATGTACAAAATCCCGACATGAGTATGATTTTTTCTACGAGTTTTCGTGTTTTTGTCCGAACTTATAAAATTGCGATACTTCCTTATTTTAAGTCCAGATATTTATAAGGAATATACGGAAATTTCATATTTTTCACTCGAAATATGGCCATTACGACCAAGTTTACGAATGTATGTACAAAATCAAGACAGGAATATTATTTGTTCGAAGAGTTTTTGTATTTTTCGCCCTAAACGTCAAATTTTGCAATATTTAATTATTTTAAGTCCAGATTAATAATTAATATACGGAAACTTCATACTTTGCACCCGAAAAACTAGCATTCATGATGAAAAGTGTAGTTGAAACGCATTAACGTTGATTATAACATAAAACGTAAAAACTCCTAAACATCTATGAACATTTGAAAGTAATACAAGGAAACTTCACACCTTTCACCCGAAACACTAACAATGACGACCAAGATTTTGAATATATGTACAAAATCCCGACATGAGTATAATTTTTTACCCGAGATTTCGTGTGTTTGTCCCAAACCTATAATTTTGCGATATTTCATTATTTTAAGTCAAGATCCTGTAATATACGGAAATTTCATACTTTTCACTCGAAATATGGCCATTGACCAAGTTTACGAATATATGTACAAAATCATGACCGGAATATTATTTGTTCTAGGATTTTTCGTATTTTTCGTCCTAAATTTCAAATTTTGGCATATTTCAATATTTTAAGTCCAGATTTATAAGTAATATACGGAAACTTCATACTTTGCACCCGAAAAACTAGCATTGATGACCAAGATTACGAATATATGTACAAAATTCTGACATGAATATGATTTGTTCTACGAGTTTTCGTGTTTTTGTCCCAAACCTCTAATTTTGCAATATTTCATTATTTGAAGTGCAGATTTATAATTAATTTACGGATATTTCATACTTTGCACTCACAAAATTGCCATTGACGACCAGGTTTACGAATATATGTACAAAATGACGACAGGAATATTATTTGTTCTAGGAATTTTCGTATTTTTCGTCCCAAACGTCAAATTTTGCAATATTTATATATTTTCAAGAATATTTGAATGTTACTACTTTTGACATACAGAATACCATTTTTTCGTACAAAAATGTTTGAATCCTAATGAATCAAAAAAATATGTAGTTAAAACGCATTGACGTTGATTATAAAATTAAACTTCATATACATCTATGAACATTTGATAGTAATACACTTAAACTTCACACTTTTCACCCGAAAAACTAACAATGACGACCAAGATTACAAATATATGTACAAAATCCCGACATGAGTATGATTTGTTCTACGAGTTTTCGTGTTTTTGTCCCAAACCTATAATTATGCGATATTTCCATATTTTTAGTCCAGATTTACAAGTAATATACGGAAATTTCATACTATTCACTCGAAATGTGGCCATTGACGACCAAGTTTAGGAATATATGTACAAAATCAGGACCGGAATATTATTTGTTGTACAAGTTTTCGTATTTTTCGCCATAAACGTCAAATTTTGCAATATTTATATATTTCAAGAATATTTGAATTGCTCTACTTTTGCAAACAAAATACCAATTTTTCGTACAAAAATGTTTGAATCATAATGAATCAAGAATAAAATGTAGTTGAAACGCATTGACGTTGATTATAACATAAAACCTCATATGCATCTATGAACATTTGATAGTAATACACGGAAACTTCACACTTTCCACCCGAAAAACTAACAATGACGACCAAGATTACAAATATATGTACAAAATCCCGACATGAGTATGATTTGTTCTACGAGTTTTCGTGTTTTTGTCCCAAACCTATTATTTTGCGATATTTCCTTATTTTAAGTCCAGATTTATAAGTAATATACGGAAATTTCATATTTTTCACTCGAAATATTGCCATTGACGACCAAGTTTATATGTTTTCAAGTATTTTGTAATTTTACTACTTTTGACAAACAAAATACCATTTTTTTCATACAAAAATGTTAGATCTTAATGAATCAAGAAAAAAGTGTAGTTGAAACGCATTGACGTTGATTATAACATAAAACCTTATATACATCTATGAACATTTGATAGTAATACACGGAAACTTCACACTTTTCACCCGAAAAACTAACAATCACGACCAAGATTTCGAATTTATGTACATATGTACAAAATCCCAACATGAATATGATTTGTTCTATGAAAGCTCGTGTTTTGGGACCAAAACACGAAAGCTCGTGTTTTGGTCCCAAACCTCTTATTGGTCGATATGAATATATGTACAAAATGACGACAGGAATATTATTTGTTCTAGGAGTTTTCGTATTTTTCGCCCTAAACGTCAAATTTTGCAATATTTATATATTTCAAGAATATTTGAATTGCTCTACTTTTGACATACAAAATACAATTTTTTTGTACAAAAATGTTTGAATCATAATGAATCAAGAAAAAAATGTAGTTGAAACGCATTGACGTTGATTATAACATTAAACCTCATATACATTTATGAAGATTTGATAGTAATACACGGAAACTTCACACTTTCGACCCGAAAAACTAACAATGACGACCAAGATTACGAATATATGTACAAAATCTTGACATTAATATGATTTGTTCTACGAGTTTTCGTATTTTGGTTCCAAACCTATAATTTTACGATATTTAAAAATTTTATGTCCATATTAATAAGTAATATACGAAAATTTCATGCTTTTCACTCACAATATTGCCATTGACGACCAAGTTTACGAATATATGTACAAAATCCCGACAGGAATATTATTTGTTCTAGTAATGTTACTACTAATGTGTTGAATGTTACTACTTTTGACATACAGAATACCATTTTTTCGTACAAAAATGTTTGAATCTTAATGAATCAAAAAAATATGTAGTTTAAACGCATTGACGTTGATTATAACATTAAACTTCATACACATCTATGAACATTTGATAGTAATGCACTTAAACTTCACACTTTTTACCCGAAAAACTAACAATGACGACCAAGATTACAAATATATGTACAAAATCCCGACATGAGTATGATTTGTTCTACGAGTTTTCGTATTTTTTGCCCTAAACGTCAAATTTTGTAATATTTAAATGTTTTCAAGTATTTTGAAATTTTACTACTTTTGACATACAAAATACCATTTTCTCATACAAAAATGTAAGAATCTTAATGAATCAATAAAAAACTGTAGTTCAAACGCATGGATGTTGATTATAACATGAAACGTTAAATCTCCTAAACATCTATGAACATTTGATAGTAATACACGGAAACTTCACACTTTTCACCCGAAATACTAACAATGACGACCAAGATTACGAATAACTGTACAAAATCCCGACATGAGTATGATTTTTTCTACGAGTTTTTGTGTTTTTGTCTCAAACCTATAATTTAGCGCTATTTCATTATTTTAAGTCCAGATTTATAAGTAATATACTAAAATTTCATACTTTTCACTCGAAATATGGCCATTGACGACCAAGTTTACGAATAAATGTACAAAATCACGAGAGGAATATTGTTCTAGGATTTTTCGTATTTTTCGTCCTAAACTTCAAATTTTGGCATATTTCAATATTTTAAGTCCAGATTTATAAGTAATATACGGAAACTTCATACTTTGCACCCGAAAAACTAGCATTGATGACCAAGATTACGAATATATGTACAAAATTCTGACATGAATATGATTTGTTCTACGAGTTTTGGTGTTTTTGTCCCAAACCTCTAATTTTGCAATATTTCATTATTTGAAGTGCAGATTTATAATTAATTTACGGAAATTTCATACTTTTCACTCACAAAATTGCCATTGACGACCAGGTTTACGAATATATGTACAAAATCACGAGAGGAATATTGTTCTAGGATTTTTCGTATTTTTCGTCCTAAACTTCAAATTTTGGCATATTTCAATATTTTAAGTCCAGATTTATAAGTAATATACGGAAACTTCATACTTACCATCCGAAAAACTAACAATGAGGACCAAGATTACAAATATATGTACAAAATCTCGACACGAGTATGATTTGTTCTACGAGTTTTCGTGTTTTTGTCCCAAACCTATAATTTTGCGATATTTCCTTATTTTTAGTCCAGATTTACAAGTAATATACGGAAATTTTATACTATTCACTCGAAATGTGGCCATTGACGACAAAGTTAAGGAATATATGTACAAAATCAGGACAGGAATATTATTTGTTGTACAAGTTTTCGTATTTTTCGCCCTAAACGTCAAATTTTGCAATATTTATATATTTCAAGAATATTTGAATTGCTCTTCTTTTGACATACAAAATACCGTTTTTTCGTACAAAAATGTTTGAATCATAATGAATCAAGAAAAAAATGTAGTTGAAACGCATTGACGTTGATTTTAACATTAAACCTCATATACATTTATGAAGATTTGATAGTAATACACGGAAACTTCACACTTTCCACCCGAAAAACTAACAATGACGACCAAGATTACGAATATATGTACAAAATCCCGACATTAATATGATTTGTTCTACGAGTTTTCGTATTTTGGTTCCAAACCTATAATTTTACGATATTTCAAAATTTTATGTCCATATTAATAAGTAATATACGAAAATTTCATGCTTTTCACTCACAATATTGCCATTGACGACCAAGTTTACGAATAAATGTACAAAATCCCGACAGGAATATTATTTGTTCTAGTAATGTTACTTCTAATGTGTTGAATGTTACTACTTTTGACATACAGAATACCATTTTTTCGTACAAAAATGTTTGAATCTTAATGAATCAAAAAAATATGTAGTTTAAACGCATTGACGTTGATTATAACATTAACCTTATATACATCTATGAACATTTGATAGTAATGCACTTAAACTTCACACTTTTCACCCGAAAAACTAACAATTACGACCAAGATTACAAATATATATACAAAATCCCGACATGAGTATGATTTGTTCTACGAGTTTTCGTATTTTTTGCCCTAAACGTCAAATTTTGCAATATTTAAATGTTTTTAAGTATTTTGAAATTTTACTACTTTTGACATACAAAATACCATTTTCTCATACAAAAATGTAAGAATCTTAATGAATCAATAAAAAAGTGTAGTTCAAACGCATGGATGTTGATTATAACATGAAACGTTAAATCTCCTAAACATCTATGAACATTTGATAGTAATACACGGAAACTTCACACTTTTCACCCGAAATAATAACAATGACGACCAAGATTACGAATAACTGTACAAAATCCCGACATGAGTATGATTTTTTCTACGAGTTTTTGTGTTTTTGTCTCAAACCTATAATTTTGCGCTATTTCATTATTTTAAGTCCAGATTTATAAGTAATATACTAAAATTTCATACTTTTCACTCGAAATATGGCCATTGACGACCAAGTTTACGAATAAATGTACAAAATCACGAGAAGAATATTATTTGTTCTAGGATTTTTCGTATTTTTCGTCCGAAACGTCAAATTTTGGCATATTTCAATATTTTAAGTCCAGATTTATAAGTAATATACGGAAACTTCATACTTTGCACCCGAAAAACTAGCATTGATGACCAAGATTACGAATATATGTACAAAATCCTGACATGAATATGATTTGTTCTACGAGTTTTCGTGTTTTTGTCCCAAACCTCTAATTTTGCAATATTTCATTATTTGAAGTGCAGATTTATAGTAATACACGGGTTATTAATATACGGAAATTTCATACTTTGCACTCACAAAATTGCCATTGACGACCAGGTTTACGAATATATGTACAAAATGACGACAGGAATATTATTTGTTCTAGGAATTTTCGTATTTTTCGTCCCAAACGTCAAATTTTGCAATATTGATATATTTTCAAGTATTTTGGAATTTTACTTCTTTTGACATACAAAATACCATTTTTTCGTACAAAAATGTTTGAATCTTAATGAATCAAGAAAAAAGTGTAGTTGAAACGCATTGACGTTGATTATAACATAAAACCTAAAATATCCTTAACATTTATGAACATTTCATAGTAATACATGGAAACTTAACACTTTTCACACGAAAAACTAACAATTACGACCAAGATTAAAAATATATGTACAAAATCTCGACATGAGTATGATTTGTTCTACGAGTTTTCGTGTTTTTTTCCCAAACGTATAATATTGCGATATTTCATTATTTTTAGGCCAGTTTATAAGTAATATACGGAAATTTCATACTTTTAACTTACAATATTGCCATTGACGACCAAGTTTACGAATATACTCGTATGTACAAAATCACGACAGGAATAATATTTGTTCTAGGAATTTTTGTATTTTTCGCCCTAAACGTCAAATTTTGCAATATTTATATATTTTCAAGTATTTTGGAATATTTCTACTTTTGACATACAAAATACCATTTTTTCATACAAAAATCTTAGAATCTTAATGAATCAAGAAAAAAGTGTAGTTGAAACGCATTGACGTTGATTATAACATAAAACGTAAAACCTCCTAAACATCTATGAACATTTGATAGTAAGTTATTTATTTATTTAATTAACGACACAACGGTGTCTTTATATACAAATGAACATGTGACAGGTTATACAAGTACTTAAAATTATTGACAAATAATACAACTTTATCTTAAGCTAACATGAAGAGATACCAAAAGCAGTAGAATAAATTACAGTCATCGTTTTAAAATTATTTAATAATAACCTTTGAGAATTTTGTGGGAATTTTATGGATATATATTGAGATATAGAAAACACATGGCCTCATTAGTGGAACGAGATGCAAGTTGCTTTGCAGAATTAAAAGCTTCACCTATGTGGATGCAAGTTTACTCAACTCCAGAGGCAAAATATTGTCTTTAATATTTGGTTTGTATTACGTTATTTATATTAATAAAGGAGAGCACAAATTTAGTAGCTATTTCTAAATATTGTTGTAATATTCTGGCGAATACTATATATAGTTATATTAAAAATATCTAAAATTTTGCAAAACTCCTTTCCAAGTCTTTGCATACGAATTATAGAGGAGTTGATTTTATAGTTAGTATAACAATTTTCGGTATAAAAGGGATTGAGCTGTCTTGTATATCTAGTGGGGATACGAAATGAAATACTTGCGAGTAAGTGAGGTTCATCAATCACTGAGTGAATGATTTTGCATAGCAGTACTATATCGGCTGTTTTTCTTCTGTCACAGCTTCAAGAGTTTCACTGCATTTAATAAGTTAGGATAATTTCTTTCTTCATGCAGTATTCCAAGTTTAAAATTTATGAATCTTAGAAATTTGTTTTGTACACGTTCTAAAGTTAGTGCATGGGCGGCGTTATGAGGAGACCATATTGATGAGTTGTTGTCAAGACGACTACGTACTAAAGAGCAGTATAGCAGTTTTAATTTTCGTAAATCCGAGAAATGTTGGAAACTTCACACCTTTCACCCGAAAAACTAACAATGACGACCAAGATTTTGAATATGTGTACAAAATCCCGGCATGAATATAATTTGTTCTACGAGTTTTCGTGTTTTTGTCCCAAACCTATAATTTGGCGATAATTCATTATTTTAAGTCCAGATTTATAAGTAATATACGGAAATTTCATACTTTTCACTAACAATATTGACATTGACGACCAGGTTTACGAATATATGTACAAAACCACAACAGGAATATTATTTGTTCTACGAGTTTTCGTATTTTTTGCGCTAAACGTCAAATTGAACAATATTTATATATTTTCAAGTATATTTGAATTTTTCTACTTTTGACATTCAAAATACCACTTTTTCGTACAAAAATGTTAGAATCTTAATGAATCAAGAAAAAAGTGTAGTTGAAACGCATTGACGTTTATTATAACATAAAACATAAAACCACCTAAACATCTATGAACATTTGATAGTAATACACGGAAACTTCACACTTTCCACCCGAAAAACTAACAATGACGACCAAGATTACGAATATGTGTACAAAATCCCAACATGAATATGATTTGTTCTACGAGTTTTCGTGTTTTTGTCCTGTGGTGGTATGCCGCACGCTGCAATCTTCGTCCGCGTGCACCCACTACTCGCTTCCGCTCGGTGCAGCGGACGGCCCCCCCCGGCAGTCGGGTTTAATGTACGACGGCGAATGCACGCGCATTCTTCGATCTACTTCCCGCGCTTCTCTGCCGTAAACTATTACGTTACGAATTAAACAGATAATTAACTTCAATCTATAGTATACGTTATCTTATTGTAAATTGACTTTGTTACTGTTGTGTAGAAACGTGCATCCTCGAATAAAACTTTAATGGTGATTTAATTGTGTTTTGTTATCTACCTATCGACGGACCCAACTGTGTACGGTAACAGCTACCTACATTGGTGACACCGACCAAGAATACGACAAATACGAAATGCAATCGGAAAACGTGGAAGTTTTTCGCGTCGGCGTACGTATTCCACCCTTTTGGCCCGAAGAACCGGCACTTTGGTTCGCTCAGGTCGAAGGTCAGTTTGTTCTGTCAAATATCACAAATGACGCTACAAAGTTTTACTACGTGACTGCGCAACTGGATCACCAATATGCAGCCGAGGTGAAAGATATTATCACTGCACCACCGGATTCCGACAAGTATGACAAGCTTAAAAGTCAACTCATCAAACGGCTGTCGGCTTCGCAGGAAAAAAAGGTAAAGCAGTTACTAACGCATGAGCAGCTCGGAGATCGCAAACCGTCTCAATTCTTGCGTCATTTGCAAGATTTGGCTGGCCCGTCTGTACCTAAAGACTTTCTTAAGACCATATGGTCTAGTAGATTACCGCAAAATATACAAACTGTAATCGCGTCACAGCCCGATTTAAATTTAGATAAGCTAGCAGACTTAGCCGATAAAATTAATGAGATCGCGCCAACGACTCCTCAAGTGTGTGTCGCAGAAGCAAGCTCATCTAATAATGTTATCAGCGACATGGCAAAACAAATAAGTGAGTTGACAAAACAGGTGCAAGCACTTTCCTCTCAAGTTAAAAATACCTCTCGTTATAGATCACACTCGCGCCATCGCCAACATAGCCGTTCACATTCTAGGCAAACACGACCAAACTCTTCACATTGTTGGTATCATACCAAGTTTGGTACACAAGCAAAGAGATGCACAAAGCCTTGTTCGTACGAGTCGGAAAACTCTCAGGGCAGCCGGAAGTAGCGGCCAGCGACTGCCCATCACAAACAGGCCGCCTTTTCATCACCGATCGTGCATCAAAAATGGCATTTCTCGTTGACACTGGGTCAGATTTATGTGTTTTTCCTCGCACTGCTATGAAGGCGTCCTGCACGAAAACGGATTTTCAGTTGATCGCAGCTAACAACTCTATCATCCAGACATATGGCCCCGTACGACTAAGCCTAGATCTAGGCCTTAGGCGAAATTTCACTTGGAGCTTCACTATAGCTGATGTTGCTAAGCCCATAATCGGCGTAGACTTTTTAAGTTTTTACAACTTGCTTGTAGATACGCGACATCAGCGCCTTATTGATGGAACTACGACGCTATTTGTTACTGCACTTCAACAGAAGAAGAACGAGGATGTGGCTTCCATCAAGGCTATTGCAGGCGAGACTGAATTCCACGAGATCCTGAGAGAATTTCCAGAGATCACCAAACCTGCAGGTACGTCAGCTCCTTCTAAGCATAATACCATGCATTTTATTAGGACTACGCCTGGTCCACCTGTTAAATGCAGACCACGTCGCTTGGATCCTGAACGCTTACGACTAGCGAAAAAAGAGTTCGAGGACTTAGTAGCCAGTGGCATAGCTAGACCTTCTGAGAGTTCTTGGTCATCAGCACTACACATGGTTAAAAAAAAAACTGACGGCTGGCGACCCTGCGGAGACTACAGAGCTCTCAACGCTCGCACCATCCCCGACAGATACCCTGTCCGTCACATCCAGGATTTTTCTCTCCAGATTCATGGATCCAAGGTATTCTCAACCGTAGACCTGGTCAAGGCCTATAATCAGATAAGGGTTAATCCTGATGATATTCCGAAAACCGCACTTACTACGCCTTTCGGCCTCTTTGAATACCCATTCATGAACTATGGTTTAAGAAACGCTAGTCAAACTTTCCAACGCTTCATCGACGAAGTGCTCAGAGGCTTGGATTTTTGCTATTCCTTCGTCGACGATATCCTCGTGTTTTCTCCATCAATAGAGCTCCATAAACACCATCTACGCCAGCTATTTAATCGCCTCAAGGAGTATGGTGTATTAATAAACACAAACAAATGCGTTTTTGGTGAATCAGAGGTAACATTCCTCGGATATCACGTCTCAACCGCTGGTACTAAGCCATTGGACAGAAAAGTTCAGGTTATTGAAGACTTTCCTACTCCAAAAACTGTCAAAGAACTCCGTCGATTCTTGGGAATGCTGAATTTTTATCGTCGCTTTATTCCCAATGCTGCGCAGATTCAAGCGCCACTCAATTCTTTGTTAGCTGGACAAAAAGTCAAGGGTTCACAGCCAGTTCACATGTCACCCGAACTATTAGCTTCCTTTGAGGAGAGTAAAAAGGCACTGGCATCCGCAACGCTACTGGCACACCCGCAAGTAACAGCAGAGCTGTCTATCACCACTGATGCATCAGATGTTGCGATGGGCGGTGTTCTTCAACAAAAAAAAAATAACAGTTGGGAACCACTTGGATTTTTCTCACGAAAGTTGAGTTCCGCTCAAAAAAAATACAGTCCGTATGACCGGGAGTTGCTAGCCGTTTACGAAACCATCAAACATTTTCGTTACATGGTAGAAGCAAGAAATTTTATAATTTTCACGGATCACAAGCCACTCACTTTCGCTTTCTCCACACCACGTGAGAAATCCTCTCCAAGGCAATTCAGATATCTGGACTACATATCGCAATTTTCGACTGACATTCGTTACATCCCTGGAAAAGATAATATGGTAGCAGACACACTATCCAGAATCGAGGAAATAGCCTTAGGAATAGATTACAAGGCACTTGCTCGTTCTCAAGATACAGACCTGGAACTTCAACAGTTTTTGACAAATGACTCATCGTCATTAAAATTGCAAAAAGTCGCAACTTCAATGTCGAAAATACCAGTTTATTGCGACGTTTCTACGAATTTTCCAAGACCATTTGTCACAACTAGTTACAGACGTCAAGTTTTCGACATGCTGCACAATTTAAGCCACCCAGGGCGTACAGCTACAGTGCGGCTGGTCACCGAGCGTTTCATTTGGCCAGGGATTCGCCGAATCTGTAGAGAGTGGGCAAAGGAATGCATGCACTGTCAACGGTGCAAAGTAACGCGTCACACATCCGCTCCACTTTCCACTTTTCCTAGTCCTTCCTCGAGGTTCGAACACATCCACCTCGACCTCATAGGGTCGCTAGCCGTTTCGGCTGATTACAGGTACTGCCTCACCGTCATCGACAGATTTACACGATGGCCTGAAGCATACCCACTCACTGACATCACTGCCGAGACCTGCGCGAAGGCATTGGTTTCTGGGTGGATAGCTAGGTTTGGATGCCCAGCTAGAATCACTACGGATCGAGGGCGGCAATTTGAATCTCACCTCTTCAAATCTATCACGAAGTTAGTTGGCGCACACCACTATGCCACTACATCGTTCCATCCGTCTGCTAATGGCTTGATAGAGCGCCTCCATCGACAGCTGAAGGCAGCCATCATGTGCCATGCTGATTCACAGTGGACCGAGTCTCTTCCCTTAGTCCTACTTGGCATACGCAGCGCCTGGAAGGAGGATCTACAAGTTTCACCAGCAGAGCTAGTATACGGCGAACCTTTACGTTTACCAGGTCAATTTATTTCACCTACGGATGACCACCTAGCCGCCGATATACTAAACTTTTCCACAAGACTCAGCAGCTACATGGCCAAACTATCGCCTAAACCAACGTCATGGCACCGAAATGGACCATTTTATATTCCACGGGACCTTAATGAGACGTCACACGTGCTGGTGCGACAAGATCACGTTCGAAGATCGCTGGAACCACCCTATGTCGGACCATACAGAATTTTAAAACGCAGTCCAAAATTTTTCAAGCTTAATATTAAAGGCAAACCAATAAATGTTTCCATAGATCGTTTGAAAGCTGCATATACGGTAAAAGAGACTGATTTACAAGTTGAACCGACACCAATTCAAGTTCCATCATCCACCACAAATGAAAAACGTACACGTAGCGGAAGGAAAGTACATTTCCCAGAGTACTATCGATCGTAGTAACGATCTCAGCGAGGGAGTACTGTGGTGGTATGCCGCACGCTGCAATCTTCGTCCGCGTGCACCCACTACTCGCTTCCGCTCGGTGCAGCGGACGGCCCCCCCCGGCAGTCGGGTTTAATGTACGACGGCGAATGCACGCGCATTCTTCGATCTACTTCCCGCGCTTCTCTGCCGTAAACTATTACGTTACGAATTAAACAGATAATTAACTTCAATCTATAGTATACGTTATCTTATTGTAAATTGACTTTGTTACTGTTGTGTAGAAACGTGCATCCTCGAATAAAACTTTAATGGTGATTTAATTGTGTTTTGTTATCTACCTATCGACGGACCCAACTGTGTACGGTAACAGCTACCTACAGTCCCAAACGTCAAATTTGGCGATATTTCATTATTTTAAGTCCAGATTAGTAAGTAATATTCGTAAATTTCATACTTTTCACTCTAAATATTGCCATTGACGACCAAGTTTACGAATATATGTAAAAAATCAGGACAGGAATATCATTTGTTCTACGAGTTTTCGTATTTTTCGCCCCAAACGTCAAATTTTGCTATATTTCAATATTTTTAAGTACCTACTTGTATAACCTGTCATATGTTCATTTGTATATAAATACACTGTTGTGTCGTTAATTAAATAAATAAATTATTTGGTGCTACATTAGAAGTACCCGTGGAAATATGGCAAAAAAAAACTGAAAATTAAAACAAACTTTTATGCTGCTCAGTTATTTTTTTAATGTTTCACAATATTATATGTTTTAACTTTCTTTCTTGTTTTTTAGTGCAATCAATCTGCTTTACTTCATCAAAATGTCGAGAAAGCAGTAATTTTATATGTTTTTGTTATAGCTTTATTTCTTCTTTTTCAGTGCAATCGATCTTTCATTTGAATTCAAATCATATCGTGAATTGACCTCTTGGAGTGACGCGATCATTTGCGAGCACGGCAATTAACGCGACAGACTTAGAGTGGCTGAAATAAATCAAAAATATTGTATACTCATAAGCATTGTGAAATTAAACATAATTGAAACGTGTGCTTTCTCTTTTCTTTCTTTTCCATTTAACCAGACTGAGCCGCAGCAACGCGTGGCCGGGTACAGCTAGTTGATTAATAATTTCTTTAAACGTATTATAATAAAGTTTGCCCGTCGCTCATGTATAACGGGACTAATACATATTCCTGAATCCCTGAAGGTGTTGTAATACGAAAGTGATTTACACTAAAGGCGGGATTCGAGCAACCGTTTCTTGTAATGGAACCTCGTTACATTATCGGCTAGGCTATCATCTGATGTTTATTTTCTCCTCGAGCAAATCCGGTGGTTACACGTTCCAGCAACCCTTTGAACTGACTCAGCTCGACCCACCCCTAGCTCCCTGCGCCCTGGAAACCATCTAAGGAATCTGCTTAGGGAGAAGCAAATTCCTGGCTTATTACCTTACTTCGATGGGAGGTGATTCAAACCATCTAAGTGTACTGTAAAATTGCGATATTGTTTGCTGTCTTTTTACCTGGCGTATATGTTATTAATAAGAGATTTAACTTTACTTGACTATTTTTTGGCGATTTTTCTTTTTATTTCATAAAACAATATTTACAGTTTTATTTATTTACCCTATTTGTTATTGCAACATTGATCCAATATGGATATTTTTATTACAAAATAGATGAAAATTATTTAATGAAAAAAAAAACAATAAATGTTTGTGGTGTTATTTTTTTATTTCTACAATATATTATTTTATGTGCATTCTCTGTATGAAGGTTTTTATGTATAAAAGCCTATTTTCTATCATATATTGATACTTATATATCATGACCCACCTAGGATATGCTGGAGGACTGATCCCCACACTATAGCCCTCTCCTCGTCCACATCTACATATATGTTCATACATGCTCTTCTGTTTCTCAAACTTCTCTTACCTTTACGTACGTTACCACACCACTGTGAACACTTTTTGAATGACTTACATGCAAAAACTGAACTAGCTGCGTCGTAGACCTGCAGCAACACACATTTTCATACCTTCCTCAAAGATATTATCTCCTGAAAAATACTTCTTACATACCGAAATTCCTCTATTTGTTCTAATATTTCATTTTAAATTCACATCTTAACTTTTCATTAACATTCATGCAGAAAAGTGTTTTAAGAACTTCAAAACTAAACTACGTCAGTTTTATTTAAGTGTTGTACATTTTTTGGCCACTTGAAATAATATATTGCCCTTGCAATATCTGCTGTTTAGTAAACTAAACCACGTAAGTTTTATTTACGTCAAACATGAATAATTCAAGATGTAATTTTTTTTGCCGACTGTAAATATATATTGCTTGTGCAATATCTGCTGTTTACAGTGTCAAAACTAAAAACTACGTAAGTTTTATTTACGTCAAACATGAATAATTTAAAATATAATTTTTTTTGCCCACTGTAAATATATATATTGCTCGTGCAATATTTGCTGTTTACAGTGTCAAAACTACGTAAGTTTTATTTACGTCAAACAGGATTCATTTAAGTGTTGTACATTTTTTTGTCCACTTTAAATAATATATTTATTGCTAGTGCAATATCTGTTGTTTACAGAATCAAAACTTAACTACGTAAGTTTTATTGAGGTCCAATAGGAATAATTTAAGGATCGTACATTTTTGCAATAATACATTAATCGTGCAAAATCTGTTGTTTATGGCATCATACTCGTATGTTGCCTGAGTAGTCTACCTACATCCAGTATTAGTTGGGAGGACCAAGATCTGAGTGATTGTGATGGAATGCAAGTAGCCTGCACGAGTGGACATGTACTTGCTAAATAATTATTAGTTGTAAGAATTGGTATCCAGTTATTCGAGTAAGTAGTGTGTAGGTGTTAACTCTGTCTAAGAAATTATATATTAAGATTGTTAAAAATAAAATGACATGTAGGAAATTAAAATTAAGTTAGTTCATAGTCATAATAAATAAATTATAACAGTTTTAAATATATCCAATTGTACATCGGTATAGCCTTTGGCAAATGTTTGTATAATATATATCTTTATTAAATAAATAAAAAATATCTGCTGTTTGCAATTCTGGACACGTGGACATTTGATATTTGTATATTACGGAGAAATGCTTGAAAAAACTACCACGTTTTCTAAATACTCGTAGGTATTCGTGTGACATTTTTAATTTCATTGCTATACTTTAGAAAGTAAGATCACATAATTCCGTACCAAAAATAACTGTTATTGGTTAAATATAAGAAACAGGCCAAAAGTTTACGTCTTTTATATTATAATCCTTAACAATCTCGCCCTCCCTTCTTATCTCGCCGAAAATATTCAGCCTCTTTTTGTTATTTTTTTGCCTGGTTGGTAGGAAGAGATTACTACCAGGAAATAAGTTCGCCATATTATAGTGTAATGAAATATATAAAAATTAATCAAAATCAATACTCCATTGCCCTCCATAGTTCATCCCTAATTACGTCATTCCGTATTAGTTTCTATATGAACACCTCCGTGGCCTAGTTAGTAAGACGCTTGTCTCCCAGCTCGAAGGTTGTGGGTTCAAATTCCGCTGGAACCCAGATTTTATTAAAAAGAATTGCAGTGTTTTCTTCTTTTAAGGCCTCTTTGAAATCTTGTTGATTGGTTTGAAAAGGTTACCACATAAGCGTGTGTTCGTCACCTCGTGTATTCTTCTCAGTACCCATATTTCCATTGCATAATTTCGATGTCAACGTAAAAATACGGTGCATCTATTTTATTTTCTATGTTATCTGAATTGATATATAAAACAAACAAAAAAATGCAGTTGTAACTGACCTTTGCAATAGCAATTAACAAGTCTTAAGGACAGACTTAAGAGAAAATTGACCGTCAATAGAAGTTTTTTGAGCGAAAAGTATGAAATTTCCTACTATTATTAACAAATGTTTATACATATTTTTGACGTTATTTATATTCATGCACATTTAGTAGGTTTGACGTTTATATCATAAATAACATCAACGCGTTTCTACTACACTTTTGTCTTGATTCATTATAATTTGAGTGTTTTTGTACGAAAAATTTGTTTTTCGTTAATCGAAAGTAATAAAATTCATTCAAACTGGAAAACATTGCCGTAACATATTGAAATTTCGCCAAGTTAGAGGTTTGGGACGAAAAATAAGAAAACACGTAGAACAAATATTAATTATGTCGTGATTTTGCACATATATATTCGTAAACTTGGCCGTCAATGGAAGTTTTTTTAATTGAAAAGTATAAAATACCCCACTATTACTAACAAATGTTTATACATATTTTGGACGTTTTTTTATCACAATTAACGTCAACGCGTTGCTACTTCACTTTTGTCTTAATTCGTTATATCATTCAAGCATTTTTGTACGAAAAATTGGTTTTTCGTTAGTCGAAAGTAATAAAATTCATTCAAACTGGAAAATATGGGCGTAACATATTGAAATTTCGCCATATTATATAGGTTTGGGACGAAAATAAGAAAACGCGTAGAACAAATACTAATTCTGTCGAGATTTTTGTACATATATTCGTAAACTTGGCCGTAAATGGAAGTTTTTTGAGTGAAAAGTGTGAAATTTCCCTCTGTTACTAAGAAAGGTTTATGCGTATTTTTGTAATTTTTTATCACAATTAACGTAAATGCGTTTCTAATTCACTTTTGTCTTGATTCGTTATAATTCAAGCGTTTTTGTACGAAAAATTGGTTTTTCCTTTGTCAAAAGTTATAAAATTCATTCAAATTGGAAAATATTGGAATTTCGCCAAATTAGAGGGTTGGGACAAAAAACAAGAAAAGACGTACAACAAACAATAATTCTGTCGAGATTTTGTACACATATTCGTAAACTTGGCCGTCAATGGAAGTTTTTTGAGTGAAAATTATGAAATATCCCACTATTACTAACAAATGTTTATACATGTTTTTGACGTTTTTTATCACAATTAACTTCAAAGCGTTTCTAGTACACTTTTGTCTTGATTCATTATAATGCAAGCGTTTTTGTACGAAAAATTAGTTTTTCCATAGTTAAAAGTAATATAATTCATTTTAACTGGAAAATATTGACGTAAAATATTGATATTTCGCCAAATTAGAGATTTGGGACAAAAACAAGGAAACCCGTAGAACAAGTAATAATTCTGTCGTGATTTTGTATATATATATACTCGAAAACTTGGCCGTCAATGGAAGTTTTTTGAGTAAAAAATATGATCTTTCCCACTATTACTAATCATCATCATCATCATCTGCCAGTCTCCGTCCAAAGTTGAACATAGGCCTCTCCTCTCCTCATCCATTCCTCTCTTTCATGGTCAGTATGACCACCGTGTCTAATGACAGCCCACAATCCTTTTTCCCTGTCTTGATCGCCACTCCTGCACTCTCTGGGTTCATCTATCATCTGTGCATCTGGCCAGGTGTCCCGCTCAGTTCCACTTCTGAATGGCGACACTTTTGGCGACATCAGCTTCTTTGGTCTGCTGCCTTATCCATTCATTGGTTCTCCTATCCCTCAGAGAGATATTTAACAATCTTCTCTTTATGACCCTCTGCATCACCATGAGCTTATGCATAATCTGTTTATTCAGCACCGATGTTTTCAGAACATATGTAAGCACAGAAAGGACACAGGAGTCGAATACTGATTTTTTAAGATGTCTTGCGTTACACTCTTGTCTTGATTCGTTATAACTCAAGCGTTTTTGTTCGAAAAATTAGTATTTTGTTAGTCAAAAGTAATAAAATTCATTCAAACTGGAAAATATTAAAATTTCGCCTAATTAGAGGTTTGGGATGAAAAACAAGAAAAAACTTACAAAAATTTTTACTTCTGTAGTGATTCGTAATATTCGTAAACTTGGCCGTCAATGAAAGTATTTTAAGTGAAAATTTATGAAATTTCCCACTATTTACTAACAAATCTTTATACATAGTTTTGTCGTTTTTTATCACAATAAACGTCAAAGCATTACTACTACACTTTTGTCTTGATATACGTTACATTCAAAACTGGAAAATATTAATTCAAACTGTAAAATATTGACGTTACAAATGTTACGTCAATATTTCTCGAAATTTTAATATTTGACGTCAAAATTATCCAGTTTGAATGAATTTTATTACTTTTGACGAACGGAAAACCAATTTTTCGTACAAAAACGCTCGAATTATAATGAATTAAGACAAAAGTGTAGTAGAAACGCTTTGAAGTTAATTGTGATAAAAAACGTCAAAAATATATATAAACATTTTTTAGTAATAGTGGGATATTTCATCATTTTCACTAAAAAAAACTTCCATTTCCGGTTAACTTTACGAATATATGTACAAAATCACGATAGAATTATTGTTTGTTCTACGTGTTTTCTTGATTTTGTCCCAAAACTTTAATTTGGCGAAATTTCAATACATTACGTCAATATTTTCCAGTTTGAATGAATTTTACTACTTATGACTACCGAAAAAAAACTCGTCAAAACACTCCAATTATAATGAATCAAGACAAAAGTATATTGAAAAGCTTTGACGTTAACTGTGATAAAAAACGTCAGGAATATGTACAAACATTTGTTAGTAATAGTGTGAAATTTCATACTTTTTTCTCAAAAAACAACCATTGACGGCCAAGGGTAAGTTAACGAATATGTGTAAAAAATCAATTCAGAATTATTGTTTGTTCAACGTGTTTTCTGGTTTTTCGTCTTAACTCTTTAAAATTTCGGCGAAATTTCAATACGTTACGTCAATATTTTCCACTAACTTTTGACTAACGAAAAACCAATTTTTCGTACTAAAACTCTTGAATTAACCCAAATCAAGGCCTAAGTGAAGTAGAAACGCATTGACGTTAATTGTGATATAAAACGTCAAAACCTACTAAATATGTATGAATATTTCTTAGAAATATACTGAAATTTCATATTTTTTGCTCAAAAAACTACCATTGACGGCGAAGTTTAAGAATATATGTACAAAATGACGACAGGAATAGTACTTGCTCAAGAAGTTTTCGAGTTTTTCGTCCCAAACCTCTAATTTTGCGAAATTTTAATATTTCATGTCAATATTTTACAGTTTGAATGAATTTTATTACTTTTGACTAACGAAAAACAAAGTTTTCGTACAAAAACACTCGAATTATAATGAATCAAGACAAAAGTGTTGTAACGCTCATTTGTAAGTTATAGTGTGAAATTTCACACTTTTCAGTCAAAAAACTTTTATTGACGGCTAAGTTTACTTATATATGTACAAAATAACAACATAATAATTTTTTTTCGACGTCTTTTCTTGTTTGTGTCCCAAAACTCAAATTTAGCGAAATTTTTATATATTACGTTAATATTTTCCAGTTTAAATGAATTTTATTACTTTTGTGTAACGAAAAACCAATTTTTCGTACAAAAATTCTTGATTTATAATGAATCAAGACAAAAATATTGACGTTTATTGTGATATGAAACGTCAAAACCTACTAAATGTTTATGAACATTTTTTAGTAATACACTGAAATTTTATACTTTTTATTAAAAAAACTGACATTTACGGCAAAATTTACAATTATATGTACTAAATCACGACATAATTATTATTTGTTCAACGTGTTTTTGTGTTTTTCGTCCTAAAGCTCTACTTTGGCGATATTTCAATCTTTTGCGGCAATATTTTTCAGTTTGAATCAGTTTTATACTCTTTACCAACAAATCTACAACTTACGTATAAAAATGTTTGGATTGTTAGTGAATCAAGAAAATGTGTGATTGAAACGCATTTGTGTTTATTATGATATAAAACATCAAAACCTGCTAAATATGAATGAACATTTTTTAGTGATATACTGAAATTTCATACTTTTTACTCAAAAACTTCCAGTGACGGCTAAGTTTACAGATACTCGTATACGTACAAAATCATTACAGAATTATTATTAATTCAACGTGTTTTCGTGTTTGTCGTCCCAAACCTCTAATTTTGCGAAATTTCAATATTTGATGTCAATATTTTTCAGGCTGAACGAATATTTTTACAATTTACCAACAAAACACCAATTTTGGTATAAAACTGCTAGAATTATAAGCAATCATGACAAAATTGTAAAAGAAACGCTTTACGGTATTTATGATATAAAACGTCCAAATCTGCTTAATATGTTTTTCTTTATTACATTTGTTACTAATAAAGAAAAATATTATAATTTTCACTCGAAAAACTCCCATTGACGGCCAAATTTACGAATATATGTACAAAATCATGACAGAATTATTGTTTGTTCAACGAGTTTTCATGTTTTTCGTCGAAACCTCTAATTTTCATATTTTATGTCAATATTTTCGGTTTGAATGCATTTCATTACTTTTAACTGACGAAAAACCATTTTTTTGTACAAAAATGCTAGAATTATAATGAATCAATACAAAAGTGAAGTGGAAACGCGTTGACGTTAATTGTGATATTAAACGTCAAAACCTGCTAAATATGTATGAATATTTCTTAGTAATGTTGATTATAGTAATGTTAACTAATATTTCCTAGTAATGTTAACTAGTAATACATACTCGTATGTATGAATATTTCCTAGTAATGTTAATTCTTAGTAAATATGTATGATTTTTTTTTATTAAACAAAGTAAATAATTGGTCAAGTCTATTTATTACTTAACTAATCTTAATTATATGTTATAATTTATGTATGAATATTTCCTAGTACTACTTAAATTTCATACTTTTCACTCGAAAGACTTCTATTGACGACCAAGATTACGAAGATATGTACAAAAGCTCGACATATTTATTATTTGTTCAGCGTGTTTTCGTGGTTTTCATCCCAAACCTCTAGTTTGGTGAATTTTCAATACTTTCTATTTTGAATGGATTTTATCACATTTTACCAACAAAACACCCATTTTCGTATATATATGCTAGAAATATATTGATTCAAGACAAAATTGTAAAAGAAACGTATACGAACATATGTACAAAATCACGACAGAATTATTATTTGTTCTATCTTTTGCGTCAATATTTTTTCAGTTTGAATGAATTTTACTACACTTGACCAACAAATCTGCCACTTTCGTACAAAAATGTTAGGATCACCAATGAATCAAGTGTGTGATAGAAATGCTTTTGCGTTAATTATGATATAAAACGTCAAAACCTGCTAAATAAGTATTTGTTAGTTTAAGAGAGAAATTATTTGTTAGTTTAAGAGAGAAATTTCATACCTTTCACTCGAAAAACTGCCATGAACGGCCAAGTTTTCGAATATATGTACAAAATCACGACAGCATTTTTATGTGTTCAACGTGTTTTCCTGTTTTTCGTCCCAAACCTCAGATTTTGCTAAAATTCAATCATTTGCATCAATGTTTTTCAGATTGAATGAATTTATCTTTTTTACCCATTTTCAATTTTCGTACATAAAAGCTATAATTATCAAATAATCAGGAAGAAAGACGCTCGTCGCGATTTTGTCGATTATATCCACATGTGTTAAAAAATTACGTAGATTCACGACATAATTACCATTATCTTGAAATATTACACTTATTTATAATTTTAGATTTTTGTGGTAAAATCCACATTTATGGTTCAAAATGAACGTTTTTATATTGAAATGTACCGAATTCCTGTCAAAAGCAACAAAGAATAGTCATCAAACGTTGTCTGGTGGGCATTTCTTTAAATACCGCCTGAACTACCACCTAACACTAAAAGTTACGTGTTTTTTACGACATTAATAATAATAATACCTACATTTTTGAACGAGGTTTTACATTATTTGGTCAAAACTAGCAAATGCATTTGAAATCTGCATAAAATGGATGAAAACACTCATTTTTGGAAAAAGTTGTAGGTATTTGGGAATATTTAAAGGTAAAACGGTATATGGATATTAACGATAACGCAATATAAAGTATCTCTGAAAAGTAACACATATTTCATGATTTTAAAAATGATATGTACCTACATTTTCTAACAAGATTGGGCGTTATTTGGATAAAACTAGCAAAGTCTTGTAATTTTTGCATAAAATGGACAAAAATACTTATTCTTTCACGAAATTGGAGGTATTTTGTCAAGGTAAAAGGGTATGCACATAGACGCTTGTCATGATTTTGTCAATTATTCCAACATTGGTAATAAAATTGCGTCGATTCAAGAAATAATAACTATAACCTTGTGATATTACCCTTATTTATAATTTTGTTGTTTATAGGTTCATTTCATATTACACTTTTTTACCTGCTTTTGTCGATGTTAGCTTCACTTTCATACTTTTTTCGATTAAAGATACATTTAAATTAAAATCTGTAGGTGTTTCGATGAACTTTTGTAGATGGTTCGATGAAAATCTGATATATAAAATCTGATTTCGTTGAAAATTTTATAAAACAACTAAAACAGATGTAGGTTTTCATTGAAATTAACATTAAAATAACATAAAGTAATACTTTATCTTCGATGTTTATACTATACTTAAATCCACTTTCATGGCTCAAAATGCATCTTTTCATATTAAAATGTAGCAAATTCTTGTCAAAAGCAACGAAGAATCTAACATTGTCTCTTAGGTATTGCTTTATGTGTCACCTTAACTATCACCTAATACTGTAAAGTAACACATATTTCTTGATTTTATAATAATACCTACTTTTTTAGAGAGATTGGGCATTTTTTGGATAAATTAGGCAAACATGTGTGAAATCTGCATACGATGGACTTACCTTTTTACCTTTAAATATGACAAAACACCTACAATTTGGTCCAAAAATGAGTATTTTTGTCAATTTTATGTAGATTTCACATATGTTGGCTAAATTTGTCCAAATAATGTACAATCTCTCTCAAAAATGTTGATGGTTTGGTTAAAATCATGAAATATGTGCTACTTTACTGTAACATATATTTAACACATACTCGTATGTTACAGTCACACATATAAGGTGATAGTTAAGACGATTCATAAAGTAATGCCCACGAGGCAATGTTATTCTTTGTGGCTTTTGACAAGAATTTTCTACATTTCAATATAAAAACGTGCATTTTGAGCCATAAACGTAAATTTTAGTATCAACATAGAAGATAAAGTGTTATTTTATATAGTTTTATTGGTAGTTTGAACGAAAATTTACCAATGTTGTAGTATTTTTATAATATTTAGACTTTTTCGACGAAACACCATTAATTTTTAAATCAAATGTACCTTATATCGCAAAAAATATGAAAATTATCCACAAGTGAAGGTTATATAGACAAAAACAGGCCAAGAAGTCGAACGTCATCCTATTTCACCGATCATTTAGAATAAAGAGCACAATTATACGTAAAATGAATCTTCTGCGAGCATATTTGATATTTTTCAAAAGATTTACAAGGTTTATACACTAAAACTATCCAATGAGCTAAAAAATGTCGCTGATATCGATAAAGTAATGAAATGTGACTTGCTTTATGCCGCATCTATTGATACTTAAGATAAAATTGCACGAAATATTTAAAATATGGTTTCATGACTATTTTCTGTGATTTTTTACAAGAATCAGTTACAATTTCAAAACACGCATTGCGTGAATTTTTACTATCGACATCGAAATAAAATGATAATTATTTATCTTTATGAATTATAAATTTCAACAAAAACCTTCAAAGGCTATTATTTTATTCTTACAATATTGGTAGCCGTTTTATTTATGGGTGTTGTTTGCTGCATATACGTCAATATACAGTTTATTTGTGGAAGATTCTCTTTAAAAATAGAGACGCTTTTCATGATTTTGTCGATTATTGCTACATTTGTTATAAAAGTTCGTAGATACGCGTGATATTCACTATATAACCTTGAGATATTAAACTCATTTATAATTTTGTTGATAAAATATATATTTCATATTAAAAATATGTACTTTTGGCAAATAAAACGAGCTACCAATATTGTGAAAAAAATCATAACCTTTGAAGGATTTTGTTGAAATTTGTAATTTTTAACGATAAAAAATTATCATTTTATTTCGATGTCGATAGAAAAAATTCGCGCAATGCCTGTTTTGGTATGAAAAGTTTGCTGATTTTTGTAAAAAATGACAGAAAATATTCATGAAACCATGTCTTTTAAACATTTGTTTCATTTTTATCACAATCATCAATGAATGCGGTATAAAGCTAGTCATATTTCATCACTTTGTCGATCCAGCGACATTTTTTAGTTGAATGGATTGTTTTAGTGTAATTTAATTGTTTTAGAGTAATAAACCTTGTAAATCTTTTGAAAAACTCAAATATGCTCGCAAAAGATTCAATTTATGCAAAATTATGCTCTTTCTTCTAAATAATCGGTGAAACAGGATGACATTTGACTTTTTGACCTGCTTTTGTTAATATCATAAATGCTTTATTTGTGGGCAATTTTCTTTTTTTTTTCGATTCAAGATACATTTGGGTGAAAAAATCTAAATTATATAAAACTACAACAGTGGTAAGTTTTCGTTGAAAATAACAATAAAACAATGTAAAGTTACACTTTATCTTCGATTTTTAAAGTAAAATCCACATTTCTCGTTTACAATGCACGTTTTCATAATTAAATGTAGCAAGTTCTTGTCAAAAGCTCTCGTTTCAAAATGACAATTTTATATCATATATGAAAATCAAATAAACATCGAGTATTTGAGTTTAACGCTTTGTTTATTACAACGATTTGCAAATATGTTTTCGGGGTATAAATTTGAATAAATATTGTATAATTTAATCCTGATTTACTATTCTGTTTGTTTATTCACAGCTTCGATATGAATTCTGGTCTCTAGTTCGGCTGTTTATTCTTTGTTTCCTTTTTTGCACCCAAAGGATGTTGTAACATTATTTATGTCACAACACGCACGTGATATTCACACACACTCGTCCCATGTACAATTGTAAAACTAATCGTAAAATTTGTTTTTATATCACAAAATGTTCGCATTACCCAACTTCTTGTTTCGTTTGTTCTAAAAAACACGATGTGTTTGACATGAAGACAAAATTATTTACCTATCAAACGTGTTTTGGGCTGTTCATAATTTCATCAATCACATGATATTTTTTTTCTTTTTTCTTTAGAAAACCGTGCTTTTGGTAATATATGATATATTAAAAGAATAGTAATAAACAGGCTAGGGATCATTAAAGAAAATATGAAAATAATGATGTAGGGAAGGATTCGAAGCTTCATCTTTTTGTTTTCATGACAGCAGCTTTACTATACCTTTAAGCTATCAATACCTGTACCATTAGTGTCATATCTTCTCAATAATAACCCAACCTCCTTTCTTGCTTCTTTTTATTTTTAATGCATCGATTAATCATTATTATATAATGATTAATCGAAAATAATAATAATGATGAACCGAAGTATTAAAAAGAAGTAAGAAACGAGGTTGAGTTGTTATTGAGAAGATACGACATCACAATTTCAGAAAAAAACCAAAATAATAGCCACATCATAAAGTCCGGGCCAGAGATGCAGCTGCGGGAATCTATAGAGGTTCTAAAGAACACCTGCGGATTAAATCACAGTGATGAAGCTCGCAATCTCCCAGACGTCTGGACTAATCTATTTATAAGCTTACCACATGCCGACAAAAATTCCTGTAATAAAACGGATAAACCTTCAACTCACAAAACATCCATAAAAAGCGGAGAAACATCAACTCATGAAATAAAGGATCCAACCATCCAAAAAGATGAATTAACAACCCACGCTCCCGCAACAATGTACTCAGAGATGACCTTTGTCCAAAGAAGAAGCAACCGTTTTCAGAAAAAAAAAACCGTATATAAAGCAGAACTTAACACATTAATCAGTTTAACGGAAACTCCCAAGAAGATGATTGGTGATAATCCTATCGAAAGCTCGGAGACTTTTAATATTCCGCCTCCCTCCCCCCACAATTCCCAACCCGAATGTTTACCGTAGAAGTGTGTATGTCGGTACCAGTTCGAACAGATTTCAGTATTGTTTGTGCTCCCTTGATGAAACCTTCGTGAAATTTAATCGAACATGTAACCTCTAGATTGATAGACATGTGTATTTGCAAGTGTGACACAATTACAAAAGCATTTATTTGACAGCATTTATATACAAGTTGCACAAACAAAATAAGTGTTTTCTTTGAAATACAGTCTTCAAAAACGGCATCCTTATTTTAAACTTATTTTAGTTATCTTAAAAAATATGTGTTAGTTTCGCATTTCCCATTCAAAATTTTCTTTATCGTTATTTTTTTAATTGAATTTGATTTGCCAATAGGGAAATGATTTAATACACTTAAGGCAAGTAGCGCTCCGGGGCCTGATCAGATTACATCTGCAATGGTAAAACACACTCAAAGATTTATAGCACTACCACTGAAACATGTAATAAATTTGAGTTTTAGAAGTGTAACTTTCCCAACTGCATTAAAATGTTCGCACATTGTCCCAATACACAAGGGAGGCTCAATGGATGATTTAAAAAATTATAGATCCATATCTTTATTAAGCATTCTCTCAAAAATTATTGAGAAAATAGTGAATCACCGACTGATGAAATTTTTCAATGTGCACAACATTGTCTCACCTAATCAGTTTGGGGTTTGAAACTGCTTTGCTTAGTCTAGTAAACAGCGTTACCACCACTTTGGATAATAAGAAAGCATGTTTGGCAGTTTTTATGGACCTTGCAAAGGTTTTTGATACAGTGTCTTACCAAATATTACTTACCAGATTGATGGAGGGGAGCATATGTGGGCGCACTTCTAGTTGGTTCTCTTCATACTTATCTGATATAACTCAGAGAGTCAAATTGGGTGATAGTGTATTTGGCGAGCCTCTTTTCGTGAGATTCGGAGTACCCCAAGGTAGTGTTCTGGGACCTATATTGTTCTTGATATATGTCAATCAGTTGTGTAATCTTTCTATCAGGGGTAAGATTATTACTTTTGTGGACGACACGGTTCTTCTGTTCGAGGGCCGAACATGGGATAATGTATTTTCAAAGGCTAACGAAGAATTACGTGTAGTTAAAGAAAGGATGGACTCAAATTTATTGACTCTAAATTCCCAAAAAACTAAATACGTCACATTTAGCATATCTACAAGAACTCAAGCCCCTAGAAACAAATACATAACACTGCACACTTGTTCACCCATGGCTGACTGTAGTTGTGTTTCTTTGGAAAGAGTTGATAGTATAAAGTACCTTGGAGTTTATGTTGATCAGTCACTTCGTTGGGAGGTCCATATTAACACTTTGAGCACAAAAATCAGAAAACTAGGAAACATATTCCGTATGATTCGAAATGTGGTCAGGGAAAATATTCTTAAAAGTATAGACTTCACCTTATGTCAGTCAGCACTTTCCTACGGTATATCAGTTTGGGGGGATGCACCTTAACCCAAAAACACATATTGCAGGTTTCTCAAAAATTTATTGTGAAAATAATTAATAAACTTCTTGCCCGGTATCCCACGGCGGACCTTTTCAGAGAGTATCGGGTCCTGAACATAGCCAATTTGCATCTCAAATCCATGATCTGGCACTACTACCGAGAGGAAGGGAAGATGAAGACTCAGCAGAGACACATGACACGCATGCCAACTAATGAAATGTTCACCATCCCTAGAGTTAAAACCTCTTTTGCCCAAATGCAATATGCTTATTTGGCTCCCATAACATACAATGGCGTGCCGAATTCAATAAAGGTAAAGGGAAGAAAACCATTTAGACAGTCGATCGGAGCGTGGTTGTTATTGCGACAGGATTTTGAGTACTTGGGCTTTCAGGATGGATGACGTTTGGAAAAGATTTGTGTGGGCTCTTGAGTGTGGGTTTCTTCTTGTTGTTTTGTATTTGTGTTTTTGTGTATTTTTGTTTTTATTTTTATTCTTACGATTGTGTGCGGTATATTATGGGATGAAAATTTTTGATCTTTCTGAAATGATGATGTGTGAAGAGTTGGATTTCGCATGATGTTTCTAGTTGTAATTGAGTGTCACTGTTTGTCAGGTGGATGAGAATGTGCTACGGGGTTTTGTTTTTGTGTAATAAAAAATCGGAAATAAGCATCGATTTATTTTTTCATGCTAAATATCCTCAGTGAGATACAGGCAAAAGCCTAGTTTACTGGGGATACGACAAATAAAAGGCAACAAACCCAGATCTATTAAAATTGTATGTTCAAATTAAACTACCTGTTGCTTTTTCGCAAATTATGTTTATTTCTTGTCATGTGTAATAATAAATAAATAATTTAAAAAAAATCTAACAAATATTTTCTAGTGTAAGCCCACATCTCCCTTGTACTCATTTTATAAGAAAACTTGACTATTGAGACTCGAGAGAATTAACCCGGAAGAAAACTATTGAAGGACTTGAATGTTATTTCAGTTCTACCAGTTATGGTTAAACTATTATGTAAATTACATTTAACCACATTCTCGTGGGCGCGTTTTCATTACAGAATAAATAAATTTTGCACACTTCTAGATTTTGCTTCCATAGCACATGCGAAATGTTAAGCTATGTAAAGGTTTGTTAAATATTATTTTAATAACAAAATCGTTTCATTGAATTCAATCCAGGATTCTTTATTTGAACGTTATGAGTGTATATTACATTTTAATTAATTTTCCTTGATCCTTTCTTAACAAACATTAGGTTAACAAAGATATCGTACAAATTTATGTTATGTTGAAAGATTTAATCAAAAGTAAGGGAAAATATGATTCAAAACATTTCAATAGTGCGTTCGTTCGCTTCATATTGACTTTCATACTTTTACGTAAATATGTGAAAAAGATTCAAAACACGAAAATTAAAAAAAAAAAGGTTACAGAAAATAGAAAATTTTGTTTCTTATATAAATATATTAATCTTAAATTTATCTACTTATGAAGTGCTACGTATGAGAATAATATTTTATTAATTCGATTGATGCAGGTTTAGCCCAATGACATCAAATAATAAGAAAGAAAAAATGAAAAGTCTTAATTTAATATAAGCTAGAAAGGAACAATAAATGATGTTTCCCTGGAAAGTGGCTCAGTTATACCCAGTTAGTTTATTAAGAAGTGCAATCTTCAATTCATTCACCGAGATATGGAAAATATCGTTACCGGAAACTTTATTCAACAGGGCATTTATTCCGTGATAGTGATGATGTTCACTTAACAGTTCAGTTCGTGAATACGACGACACAGATAACAATCTTAATTCACGAAGTCGTATTGTCCGGTACATTATACAAAAGTTTGTCAATCAACAAATGGTTTTATATTTTTCCTGTTAGCAATTTATATATTTATAAACAGGTCCGTGGATCTCTTCTTAGGTAGTAATATCCAAGTATACCCAACACAAATATGGGATAGAGCTACGGGTAAAATCTATACTCTTTGTAATAACGGTGTCACAGAAATAACTTTTTGTCTCGTTAAACTATCAGGAAGTTCTGGCTTCCTCTTGGGTTTCATGCGATTGAGTGTAATACAACTTTTCATATCAAACTCTGTCAATGAAGACAAAAGGTGCCAAGTTACTGCGCTAGTTTTTAACTTTTCCCACAAATTCACTATAAATGTATTGTTAATGCCACTTCGGTCAGTTTTCATAATCTTTAAATAAAGACAACAGTAATAATCTAATTAATATGTATTTTTACAGGTTGTATAAAAACTTTATTCTTCCACACTTTAAGTTTTTTCGGTTACCATTTGGGAATGAAATGATCACTTAGTTGACAAAAAACGGCACATGATGAAAGCTGCGCAGACAGTAAATTTATTTATATAACAAGTATTATACAATAATATGCATAATTAATATATGGAAAAACAGTACAGATAAAAGCTACGTAATTTCATGTGATTATTTATATCACGAGTTTGTTGTCTTTCATTTGTCGTGACCCCGTAAAAAGGCTTTCACCTGTATCTAGGAATATACGAAAATGAAATAAAAGATTTTTTTACTAATTGAAAATTTAAAGTTTTTTGATAAGTCTTAAAATAAAGTTACGGGTCTATACTCCTCAGGTCAGTTCTGAGCGTAGTGTATCAATTTAAAAAAAATTATGAGCTTCCCGTTTATTTTTCCTTACACTCAAATACCATGATATTTAACAAAATGAAGTGAATATAAAAATTATTTCTGTAAAAAATACTCATAATTTAATTATAAAACCTTGTAGTTGTTTCACGAAAGAAGAAATTTAAATACATCCAATGAATATGTATATCATTAAAATTGGCCTCTCATTGTTTCAATAAGAGAAAAAAAATAGCCTTACGAGTACGTCGAGTGGGTGGATTTGACAACAGAAAACAGTTTTGAATTTCATTAGATTCATAGAGCTTTTACAGAGAATTTGAGTTTGGAATATTCACGTTTGAAAAATTGCTTTTGAAGTTTTCAGATGGAGATAAACGTGCATGTTGATATATGTCACCAAAAAGCGAAATATATGCAATAAAATATATTTTACCAAAAGTTTATCAAAAGCAAATTAAATAGTCGACAAACTTTAATTAGCTTAATATATAAAAATCAGATATATATATAAAAATTCAAATATTTTTTTAAAAGTATCTACTATATTAATGCGGGTTTTCCGGTAAAAAAAATTATATATATATATGCAAAAAGGAATCAACCCACACATTAACTGTTTTGAAATAATTTGGAACACGTCAAGTCTGTTTTGCATGTGCTTGTAAGAAACTTTTTTCAGGACGAAATTTTCTTTGAAAAGCTTATCTATGTTAATTAGCTTGAAGTTTTTGATCTTACAGAATTCTTCTTTGGTTTTTTTTATATTTCAAATAAATAATAGAAATGAATTTTGTGGGTTATGTTAATTTTCATGTATATACGTCCAATTATATTTCCAGCAAACATCTTCATCACCCAAAAATATCCTAAGATTTTGCTGAATGTGAGCCGATAAAATATGTTCTAAGTTCAACTTCCAACGTTATTAGCGGTATCATTGACTAGTTCATTAAATTATGTATATTATTTGAAAGTATACGTGTCACACAAATCCAGTAGTTTAATAACATTTCAAACTAGCTTATGAGCTTGTAAACTATTGAACTCATTGGTTGAGAAGTTGGGCGTGAAGAGCAAGGAAGGTTCAAAGTATAGATATGGAAAGCTCTGTGGTGAAAGGACACAGCTGGACTGGGCACATGTTTAAAAAAACTCAAGTGAGCTGTAACTAGACTGAACTGAACTGAATATAAACATACTCACCATTTTGACCTATGCTTATGCTTATAGGTAATGATGCAATGGAAGAAGTAGAACACTTTAAGTAACGCGGCAGTATGATTCTTCATTTTGAAGTACCGTCTCCAATCAGTGGTTGACCAATATATTATTATAATTGATTATACACACTGCAGTCCGAAATAACTCAGAAGAAATGTACTAAAAAATAATAACTAACAAAAATGAGGGAGAAACTATAATTAACATGAATTCAAAATGCCATGAATCAAAGTGATTACTGTAGTTGATAAATTACTCGTTTCCAAGGTTTTGAACCGACATTACGAAACTTTCAAATATAAAACACAACGATAAATCCAGATGTCACCTACGGCTAAGAATCGTGGGTGATGATTATAGGTCAACAAAGGCTTCTATGTTTTGAAAACAAAGTTATACTTAGAATTTTGAAACCATGGAGATTGAGATAAAGCGAGGAAGTAACAAGTGACAAGATCACGGCAGGAATTGAACACGTTCTTCGAGTGCCTGAAGTCAGAACACTAAAAAATTGTTATATCTTTGAGAAAGTTCATAGTTAGTGAACACGACTGTAATCCAAATTGACGTTTTTTAATCAACTTATATTTATCGACGGTTTTGAAGCGCTTTTCATGCCTTTAAGATGTCGTTTATGTTTTACTTGATTATATATCAACAAGCCATAGTATAATGATAAAAGATGGCTTTTAAGTTAGAGACTTGACAATATAATTAATTAAACCTATCTTAAAGACAAAGTGGTGTTTCTAATTAATCACCTCGTAAATTAAATTTTCTGACATTATATTCAGTTTAAGCTACTATCTTTTAATATGAGCAACTAAAATTAAAGATAATATTCGTGTTACCTTGTTCAATGTTTGGCTTGATTTATTGTTTGTGTATTATTGTTAGATCACAACACACTGTAAATATATAAGTCCCCTTGAAATGTATTATTGTTAGATCACAACACACTGTAAATATATAAGTCCCCATGAAATGATGCAACGTATTTTTGACAGTTTCATTTTCGTTGGTTGATAGCATAAACAAATATTGGGTATATTATTTAGGTATGTGTATTAAAATTATATCGAACATTTTTTAAAAACGAATAAACGTAGAAAGACGATCATAACAAGTGTACTCGTACAGTCGTCGTTGCTGGGCTTCGTAGTCGATGATCCCGTCGTTGCTGGGCTTCGTAGTCGATGATCCCGTCGTTGCTGGGCTTCGTAGTCGATGATCCCGTCGCCATTCTAACGTTAATTCAGTTGGAAAGCAAAGCTATGCCGTTATTTTACTTTTCCTCTTCCTCCTCTTTTGAGTAAGTAAGCCGTTGCACACCAGCAAACTCACCGTTTACACCGCTGTACTACATCCGATGGCACACTTGAAGTGAGACGATTGGAGAACATCGGCATGTTTTTTTTTATAAGAATCGATATGAACGAAGTCATAGATATCCTTGTTCTCCGAATACTTGTTGAAAAATGCCTGTATCGTTCGAGGGGAGTAGCACAGTGCGGGGTTTGAACCAGTGACCACTGGAAGTTCGGAAGCTTCACAGCACGGAAGTTCAGTACGTTGTCGCGCGGCCATGCACCTCAATTAAAGAAGATGAAAGAAAATATGGTTGAATCCAGAGAATATTATAATAAAACAAGAAATTGGATAAAAGCAAAGACATCGTAAGAGCTATACGAGTATAAGCTATATAAAATCTTTCTTATATAGTTCAAAAATTCTTTCGTCAGTTCCATTGTTGACCGAAAAATATCCAATCACAAGCAAAACATGCGTTTTACCTATTTTAAATTTACCAACATCACGTTAGGGCTTATAAATTCCTATTCCTTCATAAATTCTCGCAACCGTTCGGAGATTGTTCACGCCCTGCATAATATGCATCACATATCTAATATTTCTTATATTTTTTCAAACCCACATCCTTTTTCTATGTCTCGCTAAAGCACATTACTATATTTCAAAACTCGTAGCTTTTATTATATAGCACAGTTTATCATCTTTTGATCCATTCCTCTCCAAATATGCCTAACACCCACTGTTAGCTTCGTCCTCTGACCGCGCCATCACCAGACCGCCATATTGGGTGGTTGCGATCCCCGCTGGTGGAATACCTTTAGGTGTATCTCTGGCGGTCTGTTATGTTAGTAGTCAGGAATAGACAGTCAACATAGACAACACGTACTTTCTTTAACATTTAATTCAGGCAACTTGCACAATTAATTACATTGAAATATGCCACGGAGATATATTTACAGGATGGAACGTCAAAGTGACCTCGTTCCTCACAAGTGCGATCTACCTAAGGAATTGGGGCCTTATGGACCTTTAATATACTCATTTTGGTGAAAAATATATTTATCTCTTTTCAATTGAGAGTGCAGAAGCGAAGAGCACGTGTGGTCAGATAACATATATTTATCTCTTTTCAATTGAGAGTGCAGAAGCGAAGAGCACGTGTGGTCAGATAACATATATTTATCTCTTTTCAATTGTGAGTGCAGAAGCGAAGAGCACGTGTGGTCAGATAACATATATTTATCTCTTTTCAATTGAGAGTGCAGAAGCGTGTACAGTGCACGTGTGGTCAGATAACATATATTTTGGATAAAGAAATTTAAACTTATTTTCGCGAGCTCCATTTATCTCGAGGACATTTTAAGACCTCCTTGAAATATTTAGTTCAAGAAATCTCAAATGACTGACACGTGCAATGTTATATATTTCTAAAATTATAGTTTGTGGATCTTGTTGATAAGAAAATTGACCCTAGGGTGCATTTTAGGGACAAAAAACAGGATATGCTTAAATCACATAACAGCTCCTACACATTATTCTGTGTTTTCATCCTTCACTACAGTCTTATTATACGGAAACACTTAATTGTATAACTTGCTAGATATTTTCTCATTGTTTGGTAGAAGAAGACCATAGAATGTATGATTAGATCCAGAGAATGTTATTTTGAAAGAAGAGTCATGTAAACAGTTAGAGAAATTGTAGTAGCCGTACGATAAGGTGTATGAATGTAGAGGAGGCTAAATATGTATGTCGTTATAGCAAAGTTTGACGCTCTGTCCTCTCTGCTCACTCCAACATATAAATGACGTGATGGCATGTATTATTTAACATTGACATCAAGCGTAGATGAAATAAACAAATAAATATATGTCATTTTTCTAAAAAATCCTACGATTTGATAAATTTCTAGCAATTTTCGAATTGTGTCTCGGATCCTGGAAAGTCTTTAAAAATATAATTATCTAACTACCAAATAATTCAATATAAATATAATAAAAAAATACACAAAGTAACTCTCAGTGATTTATTATAAAACATAGTTATTTTCCACGTGTTACATGTTAAAATAATTATTTAATTCCCTCTTTTTAATGGTAATTTGGGTAAATAATGAGTTTGTGACATAAGTTATCAAAGGTTTCGAATAAAATCACTCATCAAAATATTTATTTGGCCAAAAAAAACCACACGCACTCCCAATAAAGAATGATACCAGTTGGACTTAAGCATTACTCTCGTAACAAACTGATATCATTCCATCTGAAAAGTGTCTCGAGATATGAGGTAGAAACACGTGTTGCGGGAGATGAATGTAAGTAGTGGAATAACTAAGTGATTTATTATGAAATATTCTAATATAAGATTCAAAGTCAGTCAAAACGACTTTTTTATCATATGATACCCTTCAATATTTCCGAATCGATGATTCAGACATATCGAATAACGTAATATTGTCTTCAGCCCCAGTAATCAAGCCTACGGATTTAGTGCCACGGAACTTCCGGTTCGTTATTACACATGTTGGTAATACTACCGCACGTGAAAGAATAACACTCGTACACGTACTCAGTGTGTGTGAGTATTG
Source organism: Odontocerum albicorne (assembly GCA_949825065.1). Classification (NCBI taxonomy): domain Eukaryota; kingdom Metazoa; phylum Arthropoda; class Insecta; order Trichoptera; family Odontoceridae; genus Odontocerum; species Odontocerum albicorne. Next base: position 19,852,087 of record OX463845.1, read on the forward strand.
TTACCTAATTTAACATATACTGGGACCCTCTTTTTTTGGGTGCCATCCCCGGGTCGAACCCAAAAACCCCAGGTTTTGTCAAACATCTTATTAATAAGACGTTTGATAAGACCTGGACCCTAGTTAACTAGGGTTTACGTACTCTCGATCGTGCTCCTTATTAATTTAACATTATTTGTATCTATAAGGAAATATAAGGAAAAAATCGTCAATGAGAAACAGCAATACTAGAATGTCTTATTCCGTCGGTGTTTTATCCTTTGAAAATATAATATTCCAAATACGAATGACGGTAAATGAAAAGCAATTTGGGAAATACGAGAATAACACTTTACTCAAGGAGCGGATAATTCGATATTGCTTTCACTGACCGTAAGTTTTATCATTCAGACACAGTCCTTCGGATGGTGTATTATTTTCCAAGTGGTTGTTCTGTAGGGGTAACAATTGTTATATTATATTTAACCTTGGGGAAAAGTAATGTTTGTCAATAAGCGTACTTTAACAGCTCTTGCCAAAATGTTGTTAAAAATTGGCAGTTTTCGTAACGTGAACTTTGTGTCATATTCGAATATCTTGGCGAGCTTTCTTAATCTGATTCTTTAGATCCGTTCAACATCCACATCAGTCTTTCAAGTTGTCGATAGCAATAATCGATAGTTCATCATCATCATCATCATCAATGGCACTACAGCCCATTGTGGGCCCCGGCCTCCTCCAGCAGTCGTTGCCATTCCCCCCTATCCTGGGATGCACTCCTCCAGCCCCTGATGCCAATCACGTTTGCATCGATAGTTCACTGTATTATTATTATCGTCAACTTGAAAGACATCCTTAGGGACTTAAATCGTTCGTTCGTTCGTTCACATCTTTAGGGACTTAAATCGTTACCATCGTTCATTTAACCAGTAAAATTCACAAGCTTGGACAGTCTTCAGTGTGTGAATTTTGTGGGTTTTAAAATTCAAAAGTTATCACCTATCCATCTCAAGAAGTCTTATCTCGTTGGAAATTACAACATCACCCCAATAAACATTCCATTAAATCGATTAAAAAACTACATTATGGCAATTTAGTTATGTGTCTTGGGACTATTCTAGCATCCTTAATAGTGTCCTATTCTTCAATAGCCCACCCATTTTTTTATTCCCGAAGACTTAAATCCCCTAGACCGATTTCAAAATTAATTAAATTCGAACAATATTTCAAGCAATATTGCATGCAATCAGTCAAACTCTCTTAAATTCTCGATCGGTTCAAAATCTGAGATTTTTTATAAAGGCATTTAATTTTCATTCCAAACAAATACCTACACTGTATCAACTCATTTTTTTATTACCTATATCTAAATACTTTCATCGAGTTTGAAATCGGCATTACTGCGATGGTTCATGTAAGTTGTATTACTGCGATGGTTCATGGTAGTCGCATTACTGCGATGGTTCATGGTAGTCACATTTTTTAATTATTATTTTCTTTCTTCAGGGGTTTATTCAGGTTGTATTTCATATAGTAGTATTTCATTTATATTATGTATTTCATATAGTAGTTCTCATAGTAATACAAAAAAGTTCATATAGTAATACAAAAAAGATAAATTATCACTGTTTAGTTTTCAATATCTAGTAACAATGTGTAATTTTTTGGGTATTTTCCTTAATCTCAAATTTATTTAAGACAAATATGTTCTTCGCAAACATGAGTATTTAAAAATGATTTGAAGTATTGTTTTACGACATAAAATATTTGCAATAATTGATCTAGATTGGAATAAAATGTTGCTAAATTTGCAATATAATACGATACATAATATTATTAACCATAAATGTAGTGAAACACGTAATAATATGTAAATATTAATGGTGATGAAATTTTGTTAAAATGATGTAGAAGTTTTATGATTCACCACACGTTTATCACAAAAAGTACACCATTTTATTTTACATTCAAATTCAGCAGATTTTTACACGAACAGTTTATACACGTGTATGAATCACTGATTCCCATACGAGTATGAAGCGTCGCGATATCTCATGTTTGTGAAATTTGTCACTTATATTTTATGCGAATATTTTGAACGATATCAAACAAGACAAAATTTAAAAAACTTTTGTTCACCTTACATATTTCCTAATAAATCTCTGTAATAATTGGTCAAGTGGTGAATCAAAACAAAATCTTACCAAAAAGCTCCCATAAGTGCCTTATTTTGCATGATTTGTATTTTGTGAAGATGTACTGTCGCTGCCATACCCCAGATGGGTGCAGCGTAAATTATTATAGGTCTTATGGTCGTTTTATACATGAGAAGTATATTATCTACGGATAGCTTGCTGTTCCAGGAAATTTAAGGAAATATTGGCCATCCCTCAAGATCGACTATGATTGTCAACCATCTTGTGAGTGGAACACGCATATACGTGTATAAGCTGTTGCACTTTGGCAAACACACAGTCTCGACAGATCCATTATAAAGTTTCGATGGCAAGGAAATCGAAATTTTCAAGACGATTTGCATGTTCAATCCGCTGCAGGCTTTCGTAATGCAGAGTTTCTTATTAAATTTTTAGTAAAGGATGTAATATCGTGAGTGAGTGTTGAATTTTATGGGTGATATTGCGTATGCGCTAACTCTAGGTCAGTCTTTTATTTTTAGACCATAAATTTCATCAGCCCCTTCCCCCGAATCCGGCCGAAATGATTATTTGCAAGAAGTATACACTTGTATCCTTTATTCCTTTTCACCTGCCTAGCACTCAATTTCCGCCTTGTTGACCAGTGAAATATTTGGAATGTATACTGGAATTGTAGGTGGGATGTTGTATGTTTGCTTTTTTCGTAAATTAGAATCTGGTTGTTGGCATTAAGCTTTTGAGTATGTGGGCCAATCTCACAATAAATATTGCATGAATAATGTTTGACACTTGCTGGCATGCGACAAGTCTATGAATTTGTTTAAGGAGGGTGTGGTACAATTATCATAATTTGACGAGGGGGTGACGATTGTCATTTTCTTGCCCTTAATAATTATTTAGAAGTTCCGTAGCAGAAATAACAAAACACGTATTAATATGCATAAAAAAATTACAAAAAAGGGGCGAAATGAATATATGGTACCTAAAATAACATGAAATTAGCCAAGCGATGAGTAGGTGTATTATTGACGGTGTAAATCAGTCACTCGATATCGAAAAGACACTTAGCCGACAAGAGGAGCCGTGAGTTGGCGCTTAGCTGGTTATATGAAGAGTTGTTGGGCAAAAGCATGACGTGAGGACATGGGAGCCACAATAAACGAGGTAAGCGAAAGAGCATATCAGTGTGATATGAGCGAACATGTGCTCACTTGACTAATAATAATAAATGAAAAATACATTAATAAATTTACAATAAATTAATTAACGAATATTACCTACCTAGGTAATATTCGTTAATTAATTGATTGTGAATTGATTATTATATTCAATACGATAGGATATCTTATTGCTTACTAGCGCTTTAGGAATTAAGGATAAACAGCATATAAGCTTAAGAAAGATATAACTTCAGATGTTAAACTTCAAAGTTAAACCAGTCTGAATGTGAATCCGCTAGGAATCGAACATCGGGCGCTCGCTTGCTTTGCGTGAATACTGCCCACTATACCACGGCCGCCGACATTTTGACTATGGTTACTTATCATTTTGTGTGTGTTTATGTTTTTGTGATATAAACATATCTGGGATTCCTAAGCGGATATTTTTTTGAAGAGCGACAATAATTATAATTTATGTTGGTTAAGGGTTAAGGCAAATGAACCTGGGCAAGACATATTGCCAGATGCTCTGACTCTCGATGGACGAAAAAGATCCTGGAATGGCAGCCTAGAACGGGCAGGAGAGGTGTGGGGAGACCACAGGCTAGATGGTCGGACGATATAAGACGGGTCGCGGGGGTGAAGTGGATGCAGTGTGTCCGAGATAGGGAGTTCTGGAAGACCGAAGGGGATGCCTATATCCAGGGATGGATCCAGAACGGCTGAAGAAGAAGAAGGGTTAAGGTCAACTAAACTAGACACGTACCAGTATTTAAATCTACTAAAAAGGTAAACATAAGGAAAACATTATGTTTTTTGGCAGATTGTGAAATTTCGTTTATTTTTTATGCACGTGTATCAGCTCATTAAATATTTTCTTACATGATATAATCGTATTCGGTAATTTCAAATAAGCGAAGTCGAAGATTGTCGAACGTTTTAAAGGGGAAAAATAATTTTCCTTTAAATCGATCATTCAATGTGGACAACTCGGGAGAAATACCAGGTGTTTAAGGAAGTGCTTTTAGTAATACGAGTATTATAGGTTTATATATTATGCAAAAGTATTCAAGTTATAAAATATATTTATTTATGTTTTTAATATCTTAGGGAAATTTGACTAAAAAAGGAAATGCATTTCATAACATTTAGATCCCTTATAAAAAAATACAAATAACACCATATCAACATTATAATACTGATGTGAATCTATTAAAAGTTATTTGATTTTTTGCTCCCCTACATGTTAAAATTATTTATAATGTGGTTTTTAATTTATAGCTGAATAAATTAATACATTTACATTATTGTTAATATGTTCAATGCCATGATTTGTTAACAATTATTTTTCTGTTTCAAATTAGAAAAAAATCCTTTTTTTTGTCAAGTGCAATAATGTTCACTCCGTAAAAATAAAATTTGATATTCACAGAGCTTTTAAATATAAACAAGTAATTGACATGTCTGAATTTTCCTGGAATATTTCATTTAACTGCCTTGAAATATGGTATACATCAGCGGTCGCCAATCGGTCGCTCGCGAGTGCCATTTCGGTAGCTCGCGTAGGATATTTTATCATGCAATATTTATAAATTTTCCTCTCAAATTTTATTATTGGACTCCGAAATGAAATATTTCTCGAACTAAATTTCAATGAAATGATTAACAAGTTGCCGTTGTAATATGAATTTCTAAGTAAAATAGAGAAGCAGTTAGCGATGTATTACGATGGGAACTGCGCCATATACTTTGTCTCTCTCTCGCAGATTCACACAGTTCCAGGCGACCGTCAAAGCTTGACATTTACAAAGTTACCATTCATTTTGTTTTTTTTCACCCTGTCAGGTGTACATCTTGATAATTGCATTCGGATGGGAGTGACAAGGTACTCACCGAGAATTGAAAAAAATTGTAGAAGAAAGTGAATGCCACTAATTATTTTTACTTTTACTCACTTATTTCAAGATATTTTTCAATTATTATTTTTTTATAAATAAATAATTAAAGTACGCATTTTATGTTTGATGTCCTAATTTATTTGAAGTAATATAATAATATTGAGTGTAGTACGATAAAGGACGATGATAAAAATGATAAAGAAGGAATATGTATAAGTAGCTCACCAGACAATTTCAATTTCCGAAAGTAGCTCACATCCTTATTGAGTTTGGCGACCACTGGTTTACAGGATGTACATATAAACCACTCCTTGCTAGGGGAGGCCAACACGTCTTCATATCATATCCATAAATATAATTATTGCCGGTTTACGACTATAACGTATCTTGCGTTGTAATAAAACATGTTATTTTTTTAGTCCCAACGAAAGATAACATTAATTTGACCAAATAACCTTAGAGAGATACACAATATTTAAAGTACTAACATACTCTTATACTTTAATTCACTCAAAGAAGTCAAAATTGCTTTTGGTAAAGAAACAAATAATCACTTGTTTCATTTTAGAAATAAAATAAAGAAAATATTCATACTTAAGTGTTCTGGAAAGTAGTTCTCTATATATAAATAAAGATTTCGTTCTATAGATAAAATTTTCGTTGCTTATGTTCTTATGAAGATAGAAGTTAAGCGTTTTTTTGGCCATTACCATATTTACTAAAATTGCTTGAGCGATTTTAGAACAAACTAAGTATTTTCTTCGGTTTGATGTTTTTCTACCCTCGTTAAAGAAAAAAATGCGATACAAACCACAGAATAGAAATGCCCAGTGCTTGGCGACAGTGCATAGAAAGGATCTTGATAATGGTGATACGACTCCCGAAGATAATGTCCGCTCGCGTACCACCGGTAAAAACCAAATCAAGACATTGATCGAGAATAACCAGTTTGCTAAGACACTGAAAATATCGAAAACCACCGTCCACAAGCATTTTGCGTTATTTATCCTTTGGAGTTGATCTATACTCAAGAAAATCTAGCATGGTCCCTGTGACGTTTGAAATGTCATGTCTCAAAGGGATGGGGTAAAATCGTTTTTTTTTTACAAATCGAATAGTTTTTTTTATAAATAGAAAAATGTTTTTTCTCTAAACTGACGTTTTAATTCCTAATTTTCATTATACTGACTTTCTAATGTACTGTATGATTTGTATCTATATTTAAATAGATCAAGATTCACTATGAATTAATATTAATTACAAACATTTAATTTTATGTATAAAAAAATCGAAAATCCAATTATCGTATACCCCATCCCTAGCCAATGCAGACTAACGTAGTGACTTTTGATGAACGTCGCCAAATATTATTTGATTTTAACAAACTGACATATTTTTGCTAATTTGTAACAAGGTGTATTAAATTGTCATTATTATTAGTTTTATGTAATGTATTTACCTAAATAACTTACTATTTATTAGAATCGAGGCTTATATTAAAGTTAATAAAATAATTAAAATTACTGAACGTCGTTACAAGGTTGTATTGGGGCAAATTTGTGAAACGTCACAGGGACCATGCTACATTTTCTTTAGTATAATTATACTAAGTTACTTAACGGATAACCTTTATTTATAATATATATCTACCTGGTAGGTAGTACTTAATATGAGTATTTACACGTATTACATTCTGATATTGTATTTTTTTGTATATGAGTTATGGAAATGTTTTAATATTTATACTTTTTGGAACATCTAGATTTTGCATGCACGCGCACTCATTCTATTTTAAATTTCAATTTGAATATTGTGGGTGTATTTAATGGTCGAAATTGACCTCAAATTATACAATTCTATTATAAAATTTCCCTAATGCTGTAGACACGAGAATTGAACATAACATACTGTGACCATGAAGTGAAAATAAAACAAAAAAATGTTCTTATTTTCAAATACATAGTGCTGTCAAAGTAAAAACTCTACAGGAAGCTAACATAGGTAAGTAGGGTGAACGTCTGTTAGGTACTTTTGTTATTTGAATAACGTATTTTCCCAAATATATTTTGAAAACAAACGAAAATCGATTTGTTGTCATTGTTGAAATTAACCTTGCAATTATTAGAAATAACACTTTTTAATACAATAATATTACGTGGGTCTATCGGTGGGTCGGGTTGACGTTTTCATTTGAGCATTAAATATTATTTTTATTGTGTTACGTGGTTGAGATTTACTTTTAAGAGGCACCAACTGTCTCTGCACTGGATAGTATTATTATTAAACCTGAAAGTAGTTGTCTGGTGCTATGGGCAATTTTTGACATTGTCACTCCGTTATGCGAGTAAAATACGAAACTGGTAATAAGAATCATATTTCCTTGCCATAAATTGTAATTTATAAAATTATAATAAGTCTCAAGGACAGGCTTTAGATTAAGTTTATGTATATCCTTTACTAGTATTTATCCATGGTCAACTATTTTATGGGGCTAGATATTTGTTTGTTTAATTTAATATATTTTTTAAATATTATTATAATGCGTGGAAATACAATCCTTGTTGCCAGGCTAGTACCTTTCTCCCATTAAGGTGAGAGTTTACCTCTTTCTGTAGAATGGTGGCGAACCCTCTCGGCGGGAAAACAACCTCCCCACAACAACTTCAAAAATAAGATCGAAAATCAACTTCGAAGATAACTTCTTTCTGCTTCATCAATAACACCACCCAGTGATGAAGCATATACGGCGCCTCTATAAATACAAAAATCAACCACCCAACACGAAAAAAAGGATCTTCAATGAAAACGCCATCTTGTTCCATCGATAGACGACCCGCCAATCAAGTTTGATATTAGGTATGGGTGGATTGTTTATTGAAAAATACTAAATGCTACTTTCTCAAGAGTTCGAAGACGAGCTGCACCCAATCAAGTAAAATAACGGAGAGGAACCGATTATTTTTGGAACAAAACCAAATGTATGCAAATAAATATTCTACATTTAAACATATTCATTCAAGTATGAAAAATATTCTACATTTAAATATATTTATTTATTCAATATTGAAAAATATTCTACATTTAAATATATTATTATTCAAGATACATATGTAAGTGTACTAATTAAAAAATATTAAGTTACTGTTTTTACACTCCATAGATGAATTTTCCAGCGAGTAAATAAATAGAACGGTTTTCGCACACAAAATTTGATGTAAAACACGTGCTCAATATTGCCACATAAAAAGTTATATTGCTTGATATTGAAGTAAACATTTTTGCAATATCTGAAATATAAAGTTGCATGTCTAATATTGGAGTTGGACTGATAAGATGCGATATTCATCTATGTGAATATCGCATATAGACGAATATATTATGATAAGATGTGATATTCATCTATGATAAGATGCGATATTCATCTATTGTATATAAATATTGCATCTTATCATAATATATTCATCTATATGATTATTCATCTATATGAATATATTATCAGTCCTACTTGATCTCTATCTCAATAGATAACTTCTCATTCAAATTCTTTCAAATATTATTTAGTATTTTACAAAATGTCAGTACATTTTTGCGGAAAATGTAAAGATATCTGAAATGCATTTCTCGTTACGGCTACTTTTTCCACTTGTATTATATTTGAAACTTAATTAATTAGTAAAGCGCTAAGCAAAGCTAACTGTCTCTCACCTCTCAACTGTGCAGAAAGTGAATTTTTAAAAGATTAAATAATAACGCGGCTGGAAAAGTATTTAACGTAATTTTTTACAATTGAAAAGAATATAATATACAGTTTTATTAACTTTGGTAACAGATAAGTAAAATATTTTTGTTGGAATGGTTTTACACTTATGGAGTACACAATTTCCACTAATTCTTTATTTTTTCCATTGCTATCACTTTTTGAAATGATTATTTTTCTCTTAAAATTCGATGGATATATAATGATTATATTCCTTTTTGCCAGGTCGCATAACCTCTTTGAAAATTAAATATTCTTATTATTTTTTTTCAATGAGATTTATTTCATAATTCTCGAAATGTCAAATAAAACGAACCTTATTTCATATTTATGAAATAAAGTACGTTTTATTTCAATATACATTTCGAAATATGAAATAAAATACGTTTTCTGATCTTACGAAAAATATCAACATTAAACTCTTTTATGTACCCATTCTGGTTTTCTCCTTTTGAGACATTTAATTTAAATATTACATTTAAATTTATGCCTTTTTGCAAGATTTGTCGATCACTTAAAAGCAAGTCGTTTGAGGTTCATTTCAACTGTAAAAGGTCAAATATTTTCATTCTGATTTTATCGCGGATAGTAGATAAAGCATTCACCTTCTTGCTCTTGCCGTCTTGAAAGTTGTCGGGCATATTTAAAGGATTGCCATGTCTGCTGTGACGTCACACGAGCCGTAATAATGACACATTTGCCGAGAATTAATTACGCGAAACTTCCTAATTGCTAAAAGTGAGTGCCGGTTTGCGGCGACACGTGAGTTTCGCAGTCTCGAGCGAAGGTTAGTAATTCAAATGAGCGGAGTCATTCATGGGATCATTATACTAAGGGATTAAAGACGAGATTTCAGCATTTGCAGAGGGCAACATGTTTGTTGTTTGTTATTTTATCCATTTTGAGCGTGTTTTTTTTTGTTTGTTTCTAAACTTTTTACGTGTTTATTCTCGTACACAAAGGAAGTATGGTAAAGTTGTTAATGTATAATTAGGCTATTAAATAAAAACAAGACGGTAGGCCATTAACCGTTAAAATTTCAAGAAGGTAAAATTTCAACTAACCGTTTTAATGAATATTGCATCAGTTTAATGAATTAATCAAAATTCTGTTTCTAAATATGTGACCTTCATAAAAGTCTTTCGTAACAAAATATGAACTAAAGTACGTTACAATACCCATTATATTATAAAAAACCTTTTTTTTAATTATTATACTTTAATATATTCAGAATAAAGCTTGTGCTAAAATTAACTAGAAAACTTTGCAAATAAAAAAAGAAGTTGAATGAAAAAACAGAGTTGTTGAATAAAATAAAATTAAATCACCCGAAGAGAACAGAAAAAAAACCGACTATATGACACTGTTTCGTTGTACCTGTCCTACCAAAACCCCTTTAAGAATTAAAAATAATTAACATATTTTATTCCAAGCAGTGTAAAAAAATTGTACAATAGAACATAAGCCAAAAATATAACAAAGATATTATAGCAAAAAAATCTTAATAAAAATACTTTTGGAAAAAAGTTACAAAAAAGATGAATTGTTAAATGTTAGTTCTTTGTATAGTATTTTCCTCCTTTTATTTTGGATGCAGTTGGTTTTTGTCCTTATATCCAAAACTGATGACGATATCCAGGTAGATATAGTTTTCATAACTAATTTTCTGAATTCTGTAAAACGAAACTATAACCTTGCGATGTGATGTCGTGATGACTGTGTTGAGGACTCAAATGTATGTATTATATGTTCAACCAACATCTCGCTCGTGCTACAGAAAGGAAAAAAAAGTGATGGAAATCATAATTTTAGCATATCGCATATTTGTCCATTTGGCTGTATACTACTCGTATATAAATGGATGAGCAAAACATATGTGAAACAGGAACTTAACCCCAGTGGAACAATAAATAGTGACTCATAGCGAAAAAGTTACCCAAGAGCCAAATATTGTATTTCTTATTATGTATACCAACGTTATCAAACTCGAATTGAATTTTATAAATGTAAAAGCCTCCTATTTTATTTAAAATAGATGGTACTATCTTGACTTAGACCATATGAATTCCAACCGTGTAAAAGTGGGCTAACGTCACTTTATACATTTATTTACGTTAATTTTGCAATTAGCAATTCTGCCGTCGCGCTGTGTGAGTCAATAGGATGTTTGAAGCCTACGGATTAACAGTTAATACATAGTAAATGTGAAATGTCACGAGCCTGTCTTGAATATTGCCACTGATTTTATTTTTTTTAGTTAAAAAGTTATTTTTGATGTTGTAAGTCACCAAAAACTGTTAAAGACGCGCCGTGATTGTTTCATGGCATTGTGACATCATAATGCCTTTCAAGTCATACATTCGTATATAAACAGAATAGTGTTTGTTGTTAGGAAGTATTGTTTTTAATTTTTTCTATGAATTTGTCGTATATCATTAATAAAACGAGACATTTATCATCCGGTTAATACATATATCCATCTTAACAGAAAGTGTATCTTCTACAAGTCCGATTGTTCTTTTTTTGTATGTTATTACGACACTACAATTTGACACAGCAAGTCATTTATTTGGTTTAATAAAGGTTGTAATTGTACATTTGAGTACTTATACATAACATGTAATGCACACTTTTTAATAACAAAAAAATAAAAACGAACAAAAAACTTTAACTTATAACGCAAACTTGTGTGTAAAAGATCGTACGTGGTTTTTTATGAACAAATATAACTATCAGATTTCGTTGGAAGAAGTGACCACAAAAGATAAGACATGAAAAAAGTTGTGTTTCGATTAGTTTTTGACATTTATTATTAATTTTGATCTTCCTTAAGTTATACCTGAAAGGTGTTCAATGATGAGTGATGCGAGTTTATGGCAGAACACTAAAAATTCAGGTCACTTAGTGATATGCTCATTAACTCCACTCTCACTTATGGGAGGTGAATCATTAGCAAGATAGCGGTAACTAATTCCTGTGTAACCTTGGGTCAACAAGAAGAGAGGACAAAGGAGGCTCTTGGAGGCTGATCTCGGTTTCTGAGGGTGGTGAATATCGATAACGAGATAGTCATCTCTTTCTGATGATTGAAAACATCAAGACACAAGTAGATGAGAAAACTCTTAATTTACTATTATTACCAAGAAAATCTATGTTAATGGTAAATTTAGACTAAATGAAGTCACACGATCCAACTAACAATTGGCGCCCGAAATGCGAAATAGGCTAGCATTCACATGGAAATGACTCACCAGGCTTCCTGTGTGACTGTTATTAATATATACTCGTAAATCAGTTAAATCAAATGAATCCAAACGTGGAGTGTCCTAGGATTGGTACAGCAAGCAGGTAATATTAACCCTCCGTCGGGCGCAATACACATACTCTCACGTTCGGGCGCAACTCATCTGTGAGATCAAAAATTAAATTTCTTCTTCGGCTTAAGGGAAAGCTTATCAAACTGAACTTTTCACTCAAACATTTTTTTATTATTTTTATCCCCTTTGCACGGATTTCTCCTGTTACACAAAGAGGGTCTGCTTCTAGCGTTAGCTCATTCGTTAGGAATAAAATCAGACAGGATTCTTCTCATACTGCTAGTCGGTACCGAGAATATATCAACCGTGTCATTCAGTTGGTTCAATATCTCTATACCACGCGTGACTGAGTGTTTGTTTAGCCATGATATTCGTCCTGTAAGTTGGTATGTAGAACAGAGGGTGATTCCTTGCACGGCTATATTTATTGGGTACATATAAACTTAGTGCTTCTAGAATCGCGGGACAGTTAAAGGAACCTTCAAGGAACATGATTGTATAACATTTGTACATTTCTTTGCACAAAATTTTAAATTTTCTCATATTGTTTTTCTTAAAATAGAAGATAACTTTTAGGTGTTAACATTAGTTGAGTCCGTTTTTTTTTCCAAATTTAAAAATGAGCACCAAAAGTAAAACAAAATGGTAAAGGTTATACTCGTACGTCATTCGAAAGAAAATTTTCTGCTCTACAAGAAATGTTATTGTGTTTGCTTTTACGTTACATATATTATTTTATTTATTACACGCCTTCAAAATAGAATGTCAAGTAGACGAAAGGGAGCATTTTCGACACCTCCTTCTGTTCGCGTTCAATCGAAAGAATAAAGCTACCAAAGCTGTTCGTGATATTTGCGAAGTGTACGGTGAAGATGTTATGAATAAAAGGACAGCTCGTCGATGGTTTTTGCGTTTCAAAGACGGTAATTTCGAGCTGTAAGACATGGAGTGTTCCGGACGACCAGTGTACTTCGATGAGGATGCTTAAACCATATTATTCATGAAGATCCCGTTCAAACCACCGTGGAATTAGCTGAGCAGATGAATTGTAATCACATGACTGTATACCGCCATCTTAAATCAATGGGAAAAGTCCAAAAGTTCGGCGCTTGGGTTCCACATGTTTTGAGTGAAAACAACAAAAATCAACGTTCGACAATTTCTGCTAGTTTGCTCGCGCGTCATCGAGCTACGCATGGCCACAAGCAAAGGTTCATTTACGCATCATTACTGGTGAGAAAAAATGGCGCCTTTATGTGAATATAAAGAAACGGAAAGAATGAGTGAGTTATGGTCAACAAGCAACGCCCAGAGCGAAACAAGGTTTGCATCCACGCAAAACGATGATTTGCATCTGGTGGGATTGGCAAGGCGTCATCCACTACGAGATACTTGAACGCAATCAGACAGTCAACGCGGAGCTATACATTCTGCAAATGCAGCGGCTCAACACTGCAATTCAACAAAAAAGGCCGGATCGGCAATATGGCGTTATTCTGCAACACGATAACGCCCACCCTCATATCGCCAACATTACGAAAAATGCCATTCAAACGCTTGGTTGGAAAGTCCTGCCGCACCCTTCATATTCTCTAGACCTCGCGCTGTCGGCTTTCCATCTTTTCCGGTCACTTTTGAACAATTTGCGCGGCGTTTCCTTCAATAATGACGTCGAATTGCGGACATGGTTGGACGAATTCCTCGAGTCAAGACCAGGTGGTTTTTATCGCACAGGCATTGAAAAACTTGTAGGAAATTCTACTGTAACATTTTATATACCATAAACATGTAGAAAGTCCTTCGTGTGCCAGATGGAATATTTGAAAGGAGGAACTGGAAATAATAATGGAAAAGGTAAAATTGGCCATGAGAAATTAAAAAACAACAAGGCTCGTGGAGTGATGAAATATTATCAGAGGCTCTCAAATGTTGGCCATGAGAACAAATGTTGAATGTTCGGAAACTTTTTGAAAAATGTCGAGATTTCAACACTCCCGCGGTCATGCTTGACAGATTTTGACTAGGTGGGACTATATTTAAAAAGTGCTTAAAAAGTGGGACTTAGTGCAGTGGGACTATATTTAAAAAGTGCTTAAAAATATGGAGAACTGTGATATCCTTTATCCCTCCCCCGAAATATTTACTTTTAAAATAAATTAAGAAATGGCATGGAGAATTCGGGATATTTCTTATCATGCCAAAACAATGCTAGTCCGAACTCTCATATAACCTATATTCTTACTCGGCCCTGAAACATGAACAATAAAAGTCTGAGAACGTGCATAAATGAATTCCTTTGAGGTATAGTTTTAGCATCGGATGCCGATAGTTCCGTAGACCGTCAAAATAATAAAGGTTTCCATAATTCATGAGCTAAATGTGAAGGTACGGTTGTCCTCAATGTACTAACATAGTATCACGCAACTCTTCGGGCACATTTCCAGAAGTGAGCCAGATAATCTGGAGAAATTAATAAAAAGAAGAGACAGAGCGCCAGCAAGAAGAAGTGATCGGATGAAGTAATTGACTGGGAGGAGCGTGTACACTCCATACAAACATCAAGTGATTGAGAGGAGGGGAGACGTTTCATCGTAATCTGTACCATCAACATCGCGTATCCACGACCCTCGGTAACAAAGAATGACATACTCGTATATGATTACGGGTAAAAAAATATTAAATATACTACTAGCATGTTAAGATAAATACTTAAAACATAAATAAGATTACTCAAATAATTCGGTGTCAACCAATCTGGAAGTAAAATCATAATCGGTTAAAATATTGACGCCTGGGTAATAAAAATACATTTTAACCACCAGTGACAAAATAATTCTTAAATGAGAAATATTTGCGTAACGTGCAAGAAATAAGACATTTTGTACGTTTGTTCTAGGTTTTCAGTATTTTTCTTGAAGTGAAGAAATAATAATTAAATATGTAATCGGAATCGACTTAAGTTGAAGTATAGAAATATTGCCGGCAGATTGTCGAGAAAATTTAAATCCAAAAGCGACTTGATAACATTCCGGTAATAAAATACATACTGATTGTTGATTCATATTTTTTTATTTAGAATGTTTTTGTTTGTCAATGTCAACCACATTAAACACAGAATGTGACGATAATTTATTTTACACTGGTTCATCGGAATGCACGAACAAAAAATTTACTACAGAATATACAATATAAACACTTTTTTGTATGATATAATTGAAAGAAGATTTGTAAATGAGCACAATGATGTAACCATATTATTGTGCTCATTTAAAAAAGGAATGACCGATTTTCTGTATTTATGGATATCATTTTGCTAAACAAGATTTATCTTAGATAACGCAATCACTCAGATATTGCTGTAGGCTTCTCAAGCATTTCACAGGCTGTATACTCAAGTCCATTTTAACGTATGATCGTAAAACTATTCTTAGAGCCCCGAGGGAGAGAGCTTTGAGAGCTGGCCTAGCTATTTCGGTCCTCAGACCAGAATTAATTTTACAAAACTTCGTAGGCAAACCCAAAATTCGTTGAATATTTTGTTTGCAAAATAGTTTTTGAATAGTGATATAATACCTTCTTATCCGACGGTAAATTACAAAACAATCCACACACAAAAGCTCGATTGTTATTTATAAAGGCTATTGGAGTATCTCTGGATATCGTTTAACAGTTAAATACATCATTGTTATGGAATCTATTTTGGAATAATAATGTGTACTTCATTATCCGTTAAGAAAACTGAGGTTTGATTTAAATAAAAATTGTGAGATTTATTAATTAACTAACCAAAATAATTAATTAACCAAAAAATATGTATTTCAATATTAACATCAATATTTGTAATACTAAATAGCTATATAAAGATAATTCAAAAAACGTAGTTTATATATTGTGAAATAAATTAATGTTTTATGTTACGCACTAATTTATTCAGATGTAACAAATACGAAGTAGAATTTAAATATTTTTTTTCCCTTAAATTACTCACTCCGTTATATGTTAGTTGTAAACTTTTTTCACTCTTTTTAATTTTTTTTCAATATTTAGATTATTCAGTATATAGGTTATTCAGTATATGGGTTATTCAGTATATATGTTATTCAGTATATCGGTTATTCAGTATATAAAATAGCTTATTTTGTGGATCATTAATATTAAATGCATTCAGTACACATACTCACATACAACTTCAAAATGTGGAAACACCTACTGATTATAAGAATATTTTTAAATATAACGCAAGCAACGAAGTTCAAGTATTTAAAAACATTAATTTCATATGTTGTTTATAGTTAAGGCATTAACGTTGTGGAGGTTTAAAGACATTGTAATTTATTTTTATCAAACACTGTTTATTCCACTTTTTTGTAACGGTACAACCCTACCGGCTTCAAGGTTTTCACCTCATCTTCAGGGGAGCACAAACAAGACTAAATTCTGTTCGAACTGGTACCGATATACAGGCTTCAACGGTTGGGGGCTGAGGGGTGATGGAGGCATGGGACGATTTCGGCCAAGAGCGGAGAGATTTTTGGGATATAACTGTTCACCAGATGTTCGGATTGATGTACTGACTTAGAAATTTCTAGAGTCTCTAATCTGTCCAATTTATTTCCGTTACTACTGATGTGTAAGAATTTGGCATCATCGATAGAAAAAGTATGGTTTTCACGGTGACAATGATTAGCCATTTCAGAATAAATTAGAGGATTTGTTAAGGCGGATTTGTGTTCACGAAATCTCTTTTCAAAAGATCTTCCTGTCTTTCCTATATAGAAATTATCACAGTCAGCACATAAAAGTTTATACACACCACTGTTGCTAAGTATTCCATTTTTGCCTTTCCCATTAAATAAGAGTTTCCGGAGATTAAAATTAGTGTAAAAAGCTGGCTTTATGTGACCTGGAATATTTTTGGTTATTTCGTATGATATGTTTTTTATAAATAGGACTTTGCTCCATTTATAGGTATGCTTTTAGGTGTCGTTAAATGTATAATATTTTATAAGTTTCTTTTTTGTTTTGTTTTTTAAAAGTGAATCAATGAGGATAGCCATTATTGGTGCTATTTTTTTATGGTTTTTGATCCCTTTTTAAAATTGTCGTCGGTTAATGGGACACTGAGCAATCTATGAAGCATACAGTTAAATGCGGCGAATTTATGGTTATTAGGATGGTTGGAAGTTGCTGGAATTATAGAGTCTGAATAAGTATTTTTCCTATACATATCAAAGTCAAATGTGCCATTTTTCCGAGATAATGTTAGGTCCAAGAAATTTAATTTTCCGTCCTGTTCTGTTTCTAGTGTAAATTTTATAAAACTCACTATAGAATTTAAATATTAAAAAAATTGGGGTAATTGTCTATCGGTACCCGTCCAAACACAAATTATGTCATCTGCATACCTAAACCAGCACAAAACATTTTTAGTTAACTTAAACTTACTCCTAAAAATACATTTTTCAAAATAGTTCATAAATATTTCACTGAGGAGTGGAGACAACGGTGAGCCAATAGCTAAACCATTTGTTTGTTTATATATTTTATTGTTGAAGTTAACATAATTTTGTTTGATGCATAAGTCCATCAGTGAAATCAATTCCGAATTTTTAACAACATTACTTTCACATTAATTTCACACATACATACCATCACGTTAATTTCATACATACATGCCATCTAATTTCATACATACATACCATCACGTAATTTCCTTGTCGATGTAGGCAGAGAGGAGATATCGCCAGATTTATATCCTATCTCGACAGACGTCCTGTGCCTCTTGTACATCCATATACCTTCTCACACAACTTTTATGATTTTTTTTGTTTTTCTATGTTTTCTTCTTTCAATATGTCATTCACTTGATCCAACCGTACTTTCCTTGGTATTCCACGCCTTCCACTCACATTTTTACTTTATAATTGTTTTTTTAGTATTTCTTCATTCATGCGGCGTTCTACATGCCCAAACATATCAGAGTTATATTCATCATCTTACATCAAATTATATTTCGTATCACCTATTCTCTGAATCAGCATATTTCAATTATTTTGACACTTCCAAAGTATGGAAACGTCTTTAAATATGAAAAAAAACGGAGATATTTGTTTCACCACCAGAACTCAATTCTGTAACATTTGAAAATTTAAAAACTTCCTGTGACTAATCGAAGGTCGTTGACAAAACGTTTTTAAACGTTAGGTTGTTTTATTTATAAATTATAAAAAGCATTAATAACATTAAAATAATTAACGAATTTACTTAAAATAAAGTAAAGTACTCGTACCATCAAGAGTTTTTTTATAAAAAAAAATTCATCTGTATATTAAGTAAATATCTTCACAAATACTTTTAATAATTCCAAATAAAACAATAACAATGTAAGCTCAACCTCTTCAATTTGATATTTGACATCTATAATATTTATTGAAAATAATAATACGGAACTCGATACACGCAAATTAATTTTTTTTATGAAACGCGGATTATTAAATCAGAGTAAACGAAACAATTATGGTTGATATCGTATTTCAATAGCATGACAATATTGAATAATACAATTGGAAAGACACAGGCGAACATAATGGCTGGACAGGGTCGCGGGTATTTATACAAAATATGTGTAATGTACGTTGGCAACCAATTCGGGAGGCGGGCACAACCCATCGCCATCATAAGCCTTAAGTGTCCTAAGGCATGCCATATGTTCCCCTGCATTCATTTTTACTCTTCAATCGTCTACCTTGTATTCAATGAATTGTCATTCCATCTTATATCATCCAAACTCAGTAACAACTAGAAGTTCTTAAAATGTCAAAATTCCAAGCCAACTCGTATACGCACTTGTATTAAAACCTAGCAACATTTAGCCAATATGAAAAATCAGTTTCTTAGCCAACTAGTTGGTCACATAAAGAAATCTTGTTAATTTTTAAATAAGCGTGCCACATCCTTATACGAGTATATGTCACGCATGGAGAACGGAGATCTAACATAGTTGCCTCAATAATCCAGGCGGTACGTTTATTAGGGAAAATACATTTATATTTTGGTTTCTTTCTATTCTTATTTGCGGAAATAATCCAGTAATGTGTGGATTAGTGGGCCCACTCCATATTGTTTGTCTCAAGCGATTCGAAATATCACGCATTCCATACATGTTTCCGCAACTTGATGAGCGTCATTGTTGCCGTCACGTTAGAAAGGGCGGCAGGATATACTGGTTTCAAAAAAATAAGAAATAGTACCCGGCGGTAAGTAATACACAGCGTTTGTAGAGCGTCGTCTCTGTCGCACGATACGCTAACGTCCGGTATCGTAGTCACGATGCGGTTAGCGCATCGTGCGACAGAGACGACGCTCTACAAACGATGTGTATTACTTACTGCCGGGTACTGTACTTATGAATATCTCATATTACAAAACATTACGGTTGTATTTTATAAAATAAAAGGAGAGCCGTTAAGATATTGGATATATTGAACAAATTAGGCACCAAATGGTGATTTTTTTATAGAAATTGTAAATTCTAGATTTGACTTTTAATCAATTCAATCAAGAATTAGAAAATTGAGCACCAGCTTATATATTTTCAACGGAATTTCGATGTAAGTTATAGATTGGTATTATCTATAAATCTCAATATATGTACATACATATCATCTCACCGTATCCCTAACGGGGTAGACAGTGAGAACAGATCTCCAAACTTTTCAATCCAAGCATTAAATTTCGCATTCTCCAAATTCATACATCTCGTCATGTACAATCTATTATTTATGCTTTTCACTTAACCTTCTTTCAAAATCTGCTTCATTTGGAACAGCCACGATTTCCTCGGTCTACCGCTTCCACGTACATCCTGCACTTCTGACTTCTATATTCAATTAGTTATTCTTTTATCATTCATTCTCCTTTCATCGTCTTACTTAAAATGTCCATTTTATCTATACATTCATGTCTGATGTCTTTATTCCGCCTTCTTTCAAACATTGACACTCCACAAATTCTCCTTAATGCACGCATCTCCACTGCATTAATCTTACTCTTATTCCTCTTCTGCTAAGTTCAAATTTCACTTTTATACATCAAGGTGGACACCAATAAACTATTATATATTGTATTTTTTGCTATTGTTGATAAAATATTAAGTGCTACGTTCACCTTGATTCCTGTCGCTACATTTTTTCATTGTCTCTTTCAACTCGCCCATCCACAAAAACACACTGCTCAGGTAACAGCACTATCAATTGCTCTGGTTTTTCTTGACGCATACATGGCACACTTTTTTTCTCACTTCATTCTATAACCACATCCTTTCATTTCACTGCATTCATTTTCAAACCTTTTACTAGACATCTTTCATACTATATAGCTCACTTATCATATTCCTTAAACCGTTTTAATTTTTTAATAAGCATAACCATATTATCTGCATACAGACATCAATATATAATATCTATAAATTTCTTCTACTAAATTTTTTTGGCAAATAAGTCGAAAAATTAGGAACTGAGTGGAGTTATAAATTTATAAGTTTTTTTTTATATTATGTATTTTTTTATTTTACAACTGTAACACGTCAACTGTCAAAAATCAGTAGCGATCAAATCTCAGTGTATGCTTTCTTATTGCTGTGTTGGTAGATATATTCAAACATATGACTTGGATAAAATCGCTCTCATTTATAAGTTATTTTTATTTATTTTATGTCGTACGTATGTTTATCAAGTTTATAAATCTTTATTTTAATCGCGAGGTTAGCTTCGATTATATTGAATACTGAATGAAATTACAGGGTTAAATGAGATTTTATAATATGTTTATTGTTACTAAATGTGATTCATTTGGTTTTGTCATTAGATTTAGGCGGCACTACTCCTAGAGGCAGACTTAACGGCCATGGAAAAACAACATACCACAATGAATATTTCAATAATCCAACTTTATTTATTCAAGGGTTGCGTGCCGGTCCTCTGTGATAACGGCCCAATTACTGGCAACTCAAGCCGCTGGAAGTATTTCATCAGATACTCCAGCCCCTGCGGTGTATTCTAGCCCCCAAAAGATATAAATTTAAAATTTCTGCTTTTTCGGTGGAACGTCCATAAAAATTAAGAGTGGTCCAGTACTTGACTTCTTGTACGATAGTATATTATTTTTGAAATTGGAAATATGACTGCAAATATTATTTTCATTCTTTATTCAAAATTAACGCAAACAATGCATATTCTATCCGAAAGGATTAAGTAGTTCAGACTGTAACTTTTCAAACAATTTTGAGTAAAGACCGCTAAATCAAATTCAACCACTTACGAATATAATTAAAAAAAAAACCTCAGCCTAAATTAATGAGTATATATTATATATGTTATATAATTATAATTTGTAAACATGATCAATCATTTATATGCGACACCTCAGTATTTACACTTAAAGGGTATCTCCAGGGGACAAAATTATGTAACTTACTTACACACCATCACGCCACTTCCCTGTTGAAGTAGGCAAATAAGACAGAACGCTACACTTTTTCTATCACTTCATACATCTTTCCCCTCGTCAACATCCAAACATCTCCTAATACAGCTCATTCGGTCTTTCTTTTTTCAAAATTTCACTCATTCAACTTTCAACTGTCTACGGCCTTCACCCTCCCACAACGCTCTCTCACATTAGCGATACTGTGCTCAGCCCCACTAGATTCGAATTAAGAACTACTGGAGAAGGCACGTGCTTTGTAAATCGTCATCGTATATTATGGAACAACTACCGCACGTAGAATGGTAACAATACGTTTTCTAACAAACTAATCCTGGAATAGATTTTTTGTAGCATTGGAGATAACGACCTACGTGATCTTGTTGTTAAGACGCTTGTATTCAGACCCGGAGCTGTCGTCTTATTTATAACTGAGCGTCGTGACTTCCATGATAGCCCTTAACGAATTATCTTCATCCATTTCTGCATCACACAGTTCTAAGAGCAGTTATTAAAGATTGCGTCTCTTAATTAGTCATTTCGACGCATTGGGTCTCTTTCTCTTGTGCATCGTCCTCACACGCTTCCAGTGACCACAAGTGTCTTTTTCCTTGAAATTGGAGAACTCGTCATATGCATATTATTGACAGACTTCCGTTATTCAAGAATGAAGGTATTAATTAGCCTTGCCGCCCATATAATTCATGACATCCTTTTCTAGCACCACACTTCTAATGCATCTATTCTACGTCTGTCGCTTCGTCTCTGAGTCCAAGTCTCCGCGCCGTACATATATTTAACTAGCCACATTTAGTCATGATAGTGGTAGTTCAGCTCTTCAATATCTTTTTCAGCTTTGACATCGCGTTCTTCGTCTTTCTAGTTTTTTTCTTTTCACCACAAATATACCAATCAAAATTTATCCATCCTCTTTGTACAATCTGTACAGTATTATCTCCATGTATCTATCACTTTGTTAATATCTGTTATGGCGTTTTCTCCCACATCGTCTATTACCCATGTTTTTGGAGTAGATTCACGTAGCAAAAAGCTGCTTTATGGTAGGGCTGTTAAGATTTGTTTTTGTTCTAATGAGCCTTATTTCTGCACAGCTTTTAATTATATATTCTTTACGGCAGTATTTTTGATATTTTCTTACTGTTCAGTTATACGTATCATTATCTTTACTGTCCAGTTATACGTATCATTATTTTTCTGTGTTACAAAAAACTCTTTCTTTCATATGTTTCTTCTACTGTATAAGATCATGTGTTATCAGATATCCAAGGTTTTCGATGAGAAGTCAGCCGATTGACATTGTTTCGCAGTCTCAGTGACGCTATTTTTAGTAGATTCCAAGATGTTTCAGGACTTTCGTCCAGATAAATGTGGCAATCGTTCAACCTTTCATTCACAGTCAAATCAAAATTCGCAAGATTAGTGTTGATTTTACATTAGTTCTCTGTGTATGTCTTATCTCAGCTGATTGATCGTTTTGCAGCTGGACACGCATATTTGTAGTTAATTTCAACGTCTTTACGTGTCGCCACATGTGTATTTTTTAGTTGAGTTTTCACCCTGCTGCAAGAAGTCGATGATCAGATCATCAATCCACTCCAGGGCATGTCTTTGCATTGAACACAAATAATCTCCATTTTGAATTAATGAAGTCAATTTAGTATCGACATCTGTTTCTCGGAGAAATCTAAGTGTACAAACGTTGAATATGTTGTTAATTTATGTATAATGCAGAATTCTAGGAATCTTTTACCTTTGTTATTTTGAGTTCCAATTCCGTGGAGTCTAACAATGGTTCTCAAGTGATCATCACTCGCCACTTCTATGTGGCCCGTCGTACTTTGTTGCCACCGGTTGACAGTCGAATCGCATGACGTGTTCCCCTGTTTTTTTGTAATTATCAAGTCCCGTCCCTGTGTCAGGCCTTAAGTCCGTCGGAACTACTATTCTTTTCACACTCAGTTGTGTCGCCACTGGAGAAGAAGTCCTTTTGGGCAGATCCTTAGTTGTCACTACGTAATATAGTGCTCATAAAATAATTTATGAGATTTCAGTATTCTAGTAATTTAATAGATAACGATCGATGGGGACTTCTTTTATCCCCCATAATAGCTTGGGTGGCTGCTATACCGTAGTAACCTTAAAGTTAATTTACTAAAGTCACTTAAGTTAGAAGAACCTCATCTACACTTAAGTTAGAATAACCTTAACTGACAAGTCCGGCAAGCACATCCATCCCCCCAATCTCTTGTCAGTTCATCGCACCGCACCTCCAAAGGTATTTTATTGGTTACGTCAATCTCACTAAGGTATGACTACGAGTATATAGGGTTTATCTCGCATAGGTGGAAGTCGAGATGATTGTGAGAGAAGTGACTGTTAGTCATAACAAAAACCATAACTTGTGCATCAAATTCATTGAGACCCGCATAATTTTATTATTAAAACAAATGTAAAAAATTCTTTGTTTTAAAGGCGTTATGTATGCCATTTAATTCAATTAATTTATTTTCGGCAAATGAGAAATAATTCTTGAAATGAGTCAGCAAAAATATGAAAAACTCATTAAGTGGCAAATACAAAATACTTTAATAATTTCAACTTGATATATCTATATACGAGTATATATATTTTTACCTTAAAAAAGAGCAATTTTTTTTTAAATGCGTAATTTTTTTATCGAAGTACACTCGATATAATATTTTGCAATTCAAGAACAAATTTTTACTACAGACAAATTAGAAGAAGAATTGCTCCAAGGGTAATGTTTCATATTGTTAGTTCCAGTTCGCCATAACTTAAATATTTATTCTAAATGAGATTTTTCAATTGAGTACTTCCAACAAACAACTAAAATAAAAGAAAAAATCCAGTTACAAAAATACTTTCAACACTGGTGAACTAATAATGGTTTTGTGTTTAATAAGCTTGTAAAAAATTTAATTTCTCTTCCAAAATAAAATACCGAAACTTTTGGTTTTCTTCATTTAATAACTATTCGATTGTCAACTTTCCAATTGTTTTTAAAACAAAATGTTTATTATTAACTATTAAACAACCTTGGTATCAAATACACTTATCAGTTCTCGTTGTATAACAACGCGATTTTTTAATCTAGAAATTTTTTAATCTAGAAATCTAGAAATTAAGTGTAAATATTCGTTTTAATAATTAAATGTAATATTTCAAACATTAACTTGAACATTCTCACACGGAGTCTTGCAAGTCTGTGTAAAGATGGTAGAAAAAACTTGCCTTTTAAAATTTAAAAATCTTTTTAGTAGGTCATTAGAACTAGTAACTCACTAGTAACTTTAGTAACTCACTAGAACGTGAATAAATATCTACTTCGAAACATTTAAATAGAACATGACACATTATTTTGACTCTAAATAAATGTTTTAACGCATACTTCCCACGGTGCGGCATCGATAGAACGTCAGAGATATACGAGTATTCTGGATTTCCTCAAAATGTTGCTTAATGCGGTAATCTTGATATTTTAGGCGCCAGCCTTAAACAAAAGTAATGTGTTTTAATAGAACGTCTGGCATTAGTTCTTTAACATAAATATTTATTTCTCATTTGCCCTACCTTAAGGTTTTCTTGATATAATATATAAGTTCTTAAAATACAGTGCCATATTTATGAAGTGGATATTTTTCTTTTTGATTTCTCTAAGAACTTGATCGCGTTATAATTATTATAAATAAAAAATGTGATTTTAGTAATATATTCTTTTTTGTTTGTCTTTAGTAAATTCATCAAAGTGCTTTCATTCTAGTGTAGTTATAGATAGAATAACGAATATCTCCATATACGTGAGATGCAGCCTGCTACGTTATTTATTTATTTATATACAAAGCCAGGAATTAACTTAACAGTCTGAACGAGTTGAATGTGGTGTAGGTACATTATCGAACATATTTCATTTTTATCTGAGTTTTTTTTTTCAAAATTATCTTAGAAATTCACTCATAGGAATTTTCATAAACAATAATAGATGGTATGGAAACACTTTGTGTGTTTTTTTCATGCCAAGATCCCCGTTCTCAGAAAAAGAAATGAATAAAACTGAGGGTGAATGATACTATATGTCATTTGTTTTTTCTATATTCATAAATCTACTCGATATGTAATTTTTATCGGGGCACAAACATAAATGAGTCAACTTGACAGCTTTAAAAAACTGGTGATGGACGAAGTTGAAAGAATCAGGTCGCGTGATCGAGGACGCCTAGATGGAGAAATCTCTAATAATCGCTTTCAGAATGAGTCAGGATGAAGAAAGTTTTTCCAAAGAAGAGTGTCAACCAATTATAGTCCCTATTATTATACATGAGGTATGGATGGGAAAGAAAAAAATACAAAATTTAAACGCAATCGTTTCTGTGTTTTTTATATGTTTTTCAAGGACGTAAGTTTTATTAATTTTTTTATGTAAAAACCTTTTGGTACGACCTTTTCAAATACGACCCGGTGTTTAAAGTCATACGGGCAAAAGTTTTCTAAGAGGCAAATAAAAAAATAACCGAAAAGCGATATAAATGATAAATATTTCCAAGAACATGAAAAGAAATATTGAAACGAAATTATATCACGCTGTACACCTACCGTTCAAAAGGCCCCTTGGTCCATTTATTATTTTTTGTTTTACTTGTTCCAGTATTTTTTTGGCTGACTATTACTTTTAATGCTCTCACTTTGCTCAATTGTACTAAAATATTTTGAATTTAAAAAAGCAGTTCTAAAAACAAGCCACCTTAACAAATGTTGCTAGTCTCGTTATTTATTTTTATCTTATGTTACTCGTAGAACATGACGCACACTCTAGAAGCCTTCGATTCTTAACTGAGCTATAAATACTATAGTGTCATGCGCTAACTATTAAACGTTTTGAGATAAGTCAATTTTAAATTTTCTATAAAATTAAACGGATGTCAAAAATGTGTTCCTTTCCCGATTCCTAAAAAGATCCAAAATTTCCAAAATATCAAAACAGTCAGAACTTATCCGATGAAGGAGTAAGGTGTCCTACCATCGGACCGAAACTCCGAACAAGCTATCAATCACTTGGAAAAAAGAAAAATGTGTGTAGTGGTATTATTTGTCTTTTTTAACCATCCATACGAGTATAAGCAGGTTATTTGGTCTGAGTCTAAGTAATGCCGTCATAATCAAGTTATTTTGTTAATGTTAAATCTAATAGATTTAACCCTTTAGGTGACCAATCATAGCTTTTTCATAAGATATCTAACAAATATTAAATTGAAATATTTTTGGTGACACATAATCCAAGAATGTTGATTTTAAAACTCATTTTCACACAAAAATGTGATAAACTAATTCGATCTTTGCTCGACGATATTAGAATATTTTATTTTTATTATACTCTAGTTCAGTGATTCTTAACGGGGCGCCAGCGCCCCCTTGTGGGCGTTTTAGAGGTCTGGGGGGGGCGTTTATAAATTTTTAGAATTTAGGGGGCGCTGCAGGAGTTCCAGTGGGCGTTATGTCGAAATACAAAAATAAGGTATGCTCAATTGGTGCGTGCACTGCACACATCATCACTGTAAACATCGCGTACACAATCGCGAATAAAATATTGCGATCGGGTAACCATGTTGCGTTTGACAGTTAGCGCTATGTCACATGAAAGAGAGATACAAAATGCTCGCTCATGCGCATGCGTATCTTATTTTTTCTATGAATGGCGTTGTGTCATGCAAAGCATTTTGCTGCATATTACAAATTAGTCATTTCTGTCAATCCGTTGGGGCGATCGCGTTAATTTCTGTTGGTGTATGTGAGTTCTTCTGTATTAAAATTATTTCTTCATAGATTAGCCTTTTTTTCAAGATGTCAGTCAAACAGAAAAAGTGTCGACAATATTTAGTTGACTATTTAAAATTTGGTTTTGTTTCATCTCCTACAAATCAACAATTGCCAATGTGTTTACTCTGCCAACATGTGTTTTCTAACGAGGTCATGAAGCCATCGCGGTTAAAGGAAAATTTTGTAAAGAAACATCCCGACAATAATAATAAAGACATATCGTATTTTCAACAACTTAAGAAAACATTTGATAGTCGCAATACTCTCAGTAATGTTTTTAAGAAGATTTCAAGTCGGAATGATAAAGGACTAATGGTGTCTTATTAAATAGCACAAATTGTTGCAAAATATGGTGCACCACATATATATGGAGAAAAATTAATACTACCAGCTATACGTGTATTCATTAATAATATGATCGGGAAAAACCAGCAAGAGATTCTTTCTTCAGTCCCATTGAGCAATGATACAATTTCAAAAAGAATTGATGAGATGGCAAGTGATATCGAAATTCAACTATGT
The DNA here is from genome assembly GCA_949825065.1 of Odontocerum albicorne. Classification (NCBI taxonomy): domain Eukaryota; kingdom Metazoa; phylum Arthropoda; class Insecta; order Trichoptera; family Odontoceridae; genus Odontocerum; species Odontocerum albicorne. Next base: position 19,880,212 of record OX463845.1, read on the forward strand.
GATGAACTACAGTCCAACAAATTTTCATTACAATTGGATGAGAGTACTCTGCATAATAATGAATCTCTACTACTTGCTTATGTACGATTTGTGAAGAATGAAAAAATTATTGAAGAAATGTTATTTGCAAAATTACTTACTACTAACTCGACTGGTGCATTAATATTTGAAACCCTTGAAAACTTTTTCGCCGAAAAATGTATTCCCTTCACTAATGTGATTGCTTGTGCTACTGATGGAGCACCAGCGATGGTTGGTCGGCATCGTGGTTTTGTATCAAGATTGAAAAATGTGGCACCAAATGTTCTAACAATTCACTGCATCATTCACTGCATCATTCACCGTCAACATTTAGTCGCAAAACATCTTATGGCGTGTTCTCACGGTTCAAGTTTAGTTGACCGATAAAAGTTGATCAACTAAAGTTGAATGAAATTTGACGTGAGAACCTTTGTTTTAATAAAGTTGATCAACTTTTTAGTTGATCAACTAAAAGTTGACCCAGTCAAACTTTATCGTTCAAGTGTCGCCATTTGCTTTCAAGTTGAAACTATTCAGTTAATTAAAAATGGCGTCGAAAGCAGTTGTGTGTGAAGTTGTGCAGACAATAACTATTTTGTTAAAAGAAGAACTAAAAACAATTTTATTTAACATAAGCAAAAATCGTAAGAAACGTCGTTTTGAAAATAACATTTATAATTCCAACATTGAGTATTTTAAAGCACTTTATAGAGATGATAATATTTAAAGGTTATGTTTTTGACCGTATTATGTTTATCCCACCTTTAAAAAGCTAACATATTTTAATTATTTAGGGGGCATGAAATTTGTTATTATACTATTTTTTAGATGTATCTGAGGCCGAGCAGATGTCAGGAATAAACCAACAAGCTGATGATAATCAGGAAAATGAAGGTCAAGAGGTCAAGAAAACTAAGAAAATGTTAAGACGTCCAGCTACGTGGAAAATTAATCAACGTAAAAGATTACGAAACTGTGGCCAAGAATATGTCACCAAGAAAGCAAATGTTGTGATTAAAAAAATATTTGTAAACAAAGATTGCAAATGCATAAAAAAGGCATTGAAAAAATAAAAGAAGACGAGAGGAAACAAAATTTTAATACATTTTGGAAATTAGGTGATTATGGTATTCAAAATTCATTTATTTTCGGCCTGGTCCAATCTAAACTAGTACACCGCACCGCACCGCAAACGTCCCGCGGATAACTCACGTTAAGGGAAAACAATTTCATTTTCTTACTTTTTGAAATTGGAAGATCTTTATCTTCGAAGATCTTTATCGGTCGAAGTATGCAAAACGTTTTTCTTAAATACGTTTCAAATAAGCGATGGCAGGCTATATAGTAAATATGTATTTCCAAGAAAAAATGTTCAGGAAACTGTTGACGAACGCGGAAAAACTTCCACCAGAAAACTAGATGATTCCGATATAGTTGCACATATTAATTCCTTTCTAGCCTACCAAAGCCATTACTCCAGAGTACAGAATTCGAACAGAAACCATTTGAATCCGGCATTGACTCTCCGCAAAATGTACGATTTGTATAAGGGACAATACGAAGAAAATGGAATCGAACCGAAAAATTCAAATATTATTATCATATTTTTAACAGAAAGTTTAACCCAAGTTTCAAATTACCTAACCGAGATACTCATCGTTTGTGTGATGAATTAGAAATGAAAATGAAAGTAGAGGTAAATTCGGAGTTGAAGAATGTTACGAGTATTATAAATGAAAAACATCTACATTTGCGGAAGGCAGGACAAGCTAACATAGAAAATGTTTGAAAATGGATTATAAAAATGAAATAACTCAAAGTTACGTTATTACTTTCAATCTCCAAAAAGCTCTTCCATTCCCAAAGCTCACAATATCTATTACATATTAAAACGAAATCTTTATATTTACAACTTTGGCATTCATTGTTTTAATAATGGAGTGGGACATATGTATACTTGGGGTGAAACAGAAGGTGGGCGTGGATCTCAAGATATTGCGTCAGTGTTAATAAAACACATAAAGAAAATGCTTCGTCTAACAAACACATTATTATGTATTCGGATTCATGCACTGGACAAAATATAAATATAAAACTTACTTTATCATTAATGAAGTTACTTCGGGATACTAACATTGCCATAGAAACTATTGATCACAATTTTTTACTTCCTGGGCACTATTCCTTGCCCAATGATGCGGAGTTCGGGATTATCGAAAAATCAAGATACAGTCATAATTATATTTTTGGGCCCAAATACTGGATATAAATCATAAAAAATGCAAAACGAAAACTGCCCAAGTTTAAAGTGGTAGAAGTACACAGAACTTAATTTCTACCTACAAAAAACCTGGAGGATTCTGTTACAAATAGAAAAAAAAACAGTTTGTGGTTATGATTTTAATTGGCTAAAAATACGATGGCTTCGATATGAGACGTCGTCTCTCATGATTTTTAAATTTAAGGAAACTTTCAATACAGAGGTAGATTTTTATTCAGTGAATTTAGACATAAGAGGTCCCGGAAGACGATTCGATGTTCTATCAAATGTTCACCAAAATTTATTATACAATTCCAGAAGATCCATTTCTTCTTCCAAAAAAAGGTACATGATGAATTTACTATCGTTCATCCCACCTAATTTTGCTAATTTTTATAAAAATCTACCTACTGAACTAGCAACACGTTCATTTATGTCAGAAATCAAGGAAAGAGACTCTGATGATGAGATAATATACGATTAATAATGCTCCAATAAAATTTTTGTATTAGTTTCAGATAAAATCATACCACAATGCTTTGTCATGTTTTTGTTAACATATATACTATATTTTAACTTTTTTTCAGAATAATAGTGAAGTATCTCCATTTATTCACACGATTTAAAATGTTTTTGTACTTAATAAAAAACTTTTATTTTCTCTTAATTATTACGTTCCAATATTGTGAAATAATTATATTTTTAAAATAAAACTGCTTCTAAAATTATAGCAATGGTATTTATTTAATCTAAGCAAATTTTACAAAATCTTTCCTTTACTTGGATATACACCAGTATTATTCTGACCCACACATATGTTAGAGACACAAAAAAGTGTGAAACTGCGTAATTTTTTAGCAAAACAAAACACTCACGAAGGGAACACGTGCACATATAAAAAAGTGCGGAAAGGAAGTTTGAGGTGGGCGGGATATCCCAGCCGTTACCTTTTAAAAAGACACCTGCAGGTATGAAAAAAAGTGCGGTGAGGAACTTTGAGGTGTGAAGCGGGCGAGTTGTTGGTATCATCTGGCGAGTTGTTGGTATCATTGTTGACTTTTTTTTTTCAGCTTCTATAATTGATTGTTGACTTTTTTTTTTCAGCTTCTATAATTATGAAAATGGAATCTTCCACGCAAACAGTGGTGCCATAATACTGCACTGACGAAAATTAAATGCAAATGCAATTCTAGCAAATTACGAATGACTCATAACTTGAACGATAAAGTTTGACTGGGTCAATCTTTTTAAAAAGTTGATCAAGTCTATCGAAACAAAAGTTCTCACTAGAGATTGCATTCAACTTTTGTCGGTCAACTTTTATCGGTCAACTAAAGTTGAACCGTGAGAACGGGCCCGAAACGTGTGAACATGTGAATTCAAGTTGAACGGACCGATTAAAGTTGATCAACAAAAGTTGAATGAAATTTGTAGTGAGAACCTTTGTTTTAATAGAGTCGATCAACTTTTTATATCGTTCAAGTTATGAGTCATCAACAAATCGCCGGATGCCCGCTGAGTTTATCGATTTGTCGTATTCAACTTTTGTCGATCAACTTTAATCGGTCAACTAAACTTGAACCGTGTGAACAAAAACTGATTCAAGTCGTCTCGATCAACTTTAATCGGTCAACTAAACTTGAACCGTGAGAACGGGCCTTTAGCGGACGTCTTCACAAATCGATGAGTATTGTTATAAAAGTTATCAATAAAATAAAGTTCTCTCCCTTGAATGATAGATTATTCCATCAACTGTGTAAAGAAAATGATGAAGAATTCGAAAGACTTATCTTACATACAGAAGTAAGATGGCTATCGAAAAGAAATTGTTTAAAAAGATTTTATGCACTGTTTGATACAATTGTGGAGTTTTTGGATGTAAACAGTGAAAACATATGCATTAAATTAAAATGACTACGAAATGATGTGGCCTATCTTTCGGATATATTCGAAAAAATGAATGAAAATCTCCTGAAACTTCAAGGAAACAATATCAGCCTTATTAAAGCCAAAGGAGTTGTACTAAGCTTTATCAATAAACTTAAATTATAAAAAAATAATCTTAGTCGGCGAGAATTCCATCAGTTTCCTTCTTTACAACAATTAAAAGAAGATATGCTCGAGGATTCTGATTTGGAAACATACTGTAGCCACGCCACATTGACGCCCTAATCGAAGATATGATAATACGATTCAAAGACTTGCAGAAACTTGTAATACCAGCTTGGTTAATTAATCCATTTTTATCAGACATAGAAAGTGTCAGTCAAAATTTAAAAGAGCAGTTTATTGAGCTACAAAATGACTGTGAGGCTAAAATAATATTCAATCAATGTGATTATGATGCTTTTTGGGTTCGTTTTCGCCATCAATACCCTCTTCTGTGGAAATAAGTAAAATTACCCATCGTAGCATTTCCTTCGTCGTATTTAGTGGAAAAGGGTTTTAGTGCAGTAATGCATATATTAAAAAAATCACGAAATCGATTACAAATAAGCCAAAGAGGAGATTTGAGATTGTATTTAAGTAAATTTGAACCTAATATTACGAAATTGGCGCAATCACATGAGCCTCAAGGATCTCATTACATTTATTTTTTATTAAAAATTTCTTTTTTTTATTGAAATAATATTATAATGTTGTATGTTATGTTAATATGACAAAAAAGGCAATAAATACATAATGTTTATAAAAATAATCACGTGTTTTATTTTTATTTCTCCTATTTTTTTATTTATAGTAGGAAATCGATTGCATAAAATACATACGTGGAGAAAAGTGTAAATTTTGAATTTCGCATTTTGTGGGGGGGGGGGGGGGGGGGCTGGATAATTTTACCGTGGTAAAGGGGGCGATTCTTTCAATACGGTTAAGAAACACTGCTCTAGTTGTTGCGGTGTGCGGTGTGCCTGGCGGGCTTATTGCCATATATAAACCCCTTCCAACTAACTAGAAAGATGTTTAATAGATCTTTAGTGAAAACCACACAATCCTTTAAAAAAATCTGGATTCCACCGGGAATCGAACTCGTAATTCAAGGGCTGGAAGTCATGCGTTTCAAAAACTATGCCACAAAGGCCTTTTATGTTAGAATATCCTGGGTTCTAACGGAAAACGAGGTTGTGATACACATATACGAAAAAATAAATAATAGTTTTATTTAAATAATTAATTTAATATTGAGTAATATATGAGGAATTGAATGAAACCATAGATAATGGTAAAATAGTTTTTTACTTAAATGGTCGCGTCAGTAGGTGAAAGTGACCAGTTGCTTAATGTTAGTGCTGTCCCACATGTAAACGTGCGAACTTAAGTCGTAACAAATTGTTTGCCACAAATTTTAAATGTCTGGAAATGACACTATAAAAAATCCAAATTTGATTAATCCCCCAGTTTGCGTTGGAAAGGTCCAAGCTGCAAGACAAACCGACCACTTAAGAATAAATGGATGAAGCTGAAGACTTACACGCTTAATACATATAATCTGTATAAAATATGTTAGTATTTTTCACAAACAACAACTCTTTACAAAATATAATGTGTAAAAAAAATCTTTGTGATTTATACAAAATATAATGTGTGCCTCGATCATCTTTGTGGATTATTTTATATAATACAACATGTAATATTTAATAATTGTCATTAAATTTAATCATACCCTTTTGTGATTCAGTAATCCTATTAGCGATAAATCAAAAAGTGGTCATTAGCATTTTCGTTCGATATTTTTAGTCACAAATACGTACTTGACGCTGTATCCTAGTCGAGGTTGGCAGAGTTAACAGTGTCAATATTATTTATCAGTTCATCCCTTCCTCCACATATCCATACAGAATCCATTCGATATCTTATATGTACTTCTTTCAAAATAATATCTACTAATATGAAATAAAAGTAATACAATAAAATTAGTATTCAGTATTTTCAATACATTTACTAGGATCCGCCTATCTTACAACGAAATTGGTCAAATTGATGGTTCAGACCAATGTATTAGAGCCAACTTTTATATGGTATATGGCAACGAAACGTGAATAAAACGGGAAAATGTGTGCACTAAGAAGAACATGTGGTGTGCCAATGTATGAAATAATTACAATTACTAAAGGGGAATGTTAGCTTAAAACTGATGTGTTAAGCAGGGTGAAAAAGAACACGTTGCGGTGACTTGGACGTGTTCAACGAATGCGTGACGAAAGATTGACTAAACAAATTTACAATGCAAACATAAGTTGCTACTTATGTGCATAGTAAACTTGTTTAGTAAGTCTTTCGTCAAGCGTTCGTTCAACATGCCCAAATCACTTCAACGTCATCTTTTTCACCCTGCTTAACATTATCAGCATATCAGTTTTCAGGTAACATTCATCTTTAATAATTGCAATAGTCTTGGTCTAACAACTCTATAATGACCGAGGAAAATATGTTTGGATTACAATTAACTATTTTGAAAGAAGGAAAGGAAATAGAAGGAACTGCGTGATAAAGCGAAAGATATACGTATGTACATGCTAACCATAACGCCATGTGGAGGAGGCGAATGAAATGTTGGCCTGTCCCAACAGGGAAAATCGGAAACAAAAATATAATAATTATTTGTTAATCAATATATAAAATTTTATCATGATTAATGCAGAAATATCGAATGGCTATGATAACAGGAAACAAAATCAATGTGGCACTAAACACGTATCATATAATCGAGTCGGACATCAGGAAATCTGTTAAGATGAAAGTTCACTTCAGTATTTTAGTACCAACATTAATCTATGGGGGTGAAACGTAGACGTGAAAAAGACTGAAACGAGCTGAATAAATATAGAAATGCGTTCACTGTAAAGAATATATGGGGCGACAATGTATGACAGAATACGGCATGAAGTGATTAGAGATGAGCGTGAAGTTGATGCTCATGGGTTGTGTAAGATGAAGAACAGCACTCTTAAGAAGTTTAGGGCATATACGAGTATAATAGAACGAATGAAAGAAGAAAGCCTAACAAAACAAACCTACAAATGTGGTTGATGACACCGGCAAATGTGGTTGACGACACCGAGAAAATTATCCTTGGATAAAGTGAATGATATTTCGAAAGAAGGAAATGTAAAATTTAAAGAAGTCGTAGGAGTTTTATGAGTATGAATGTAGAAGAGGCCAAGAATGTATGTGGAGATAGGAAAATAACGGGATGACATATATGTTTATAATGCAGGATAAATAATAAATTAAAGTAACTCTCAGATGATCAAACATTAATTTAGAAACTCTCGGATTATCCAACATTAAATAATTTTTAAATTACAAAACATCATCCGATCGGGTGCGCGGTGGATTCGAAATTTGGATTAAAATTTAATATTTATAGATAAACTTTTATATTTGAATTCAAAAATATTTTAAAGTGTAATTTTTTATGATCACTTAACATACCAAATATCAAATAAACGACATATTTTCCGTCTAAAATTGTCTCTTGGAATACCCATATTTTTAGAACGATTCAGATTTTAACATAACGAATCTGTTTTTTCCCTTTTAATTTAAATGGTATTTCGTAAATGTATTAAGTTGTATTTTTATTGCAGTGACCGGAAAATCCGAAGCTCAATGTAAACAAACACCCATGTCGCGTTGCTCTAAAAAATACCCCCAAACCCTTTCGACACCCACTACAATCCCCTCACCATTTAAATTGATCACCGACCAACTTTGTCGGGAACAGATTTCTATTTTTGTTCAAACGTTCGTTTTTCCTATTAAACATCCAGTGGCTAAACCTTACCCAAGAGACCAATTGTATTTAGAAAATATATTAGTTTCACTTAAATGTAAATATTATTTTTCTAGAACATAATTTAAAAAATAAAATACCTTTTTTTATATTTTCTATTTTATCAAGGATACGATATAAACGGACTAGTTTCATGAAGTATTCGGTATATTAATGTAGAGAACATAGAACGAAAGATGAAAATTCTTGAAAAATTAATCTTTATAAGTAGAAAAGAAAGTATATGAAGTTTGGTCAGAGGGAAAAGCCTTTATAATAGGATAATACGCATGACGAGGTTTATGGACGTGGCAGAAGCGAAATATGTGTGCCAGAATAAACAAAGTCTAGGTCAGCTCTTTTGACCTATCCAAATAGGGGCATGGTATGTTGGTAATAATGAAGACGAAAAAGTTATTTGATTGCTTGACTTTCATCTTAGTTGAGTTCAATTATTAATAGAGACAAAGAATATAAATATGTTTTTTTTCTACACAGGCTTCTGTATATATTTCTGGCTGACAAAAATAAATTAATAAATCGCAAGAATCCCACAACGTTGTGTCGTAAAACGGTAGTTCCAAATTGTTTCGCAATATTCTCGTATTTTCGGTTTAAATTTAACGAAAACCTAATAAATGTTTGAAAAAAAATTAATTCAAATTTATATATGTATTTTGAAGCATACTTAAAGAATTACTTGATTTTGAGTTCTTAATCAAGTTTTTTTTACCATATTTCAAATTTCAATGCTATGTGATGGGGAATGTATTCGTAAAATATTTTTAACAGTAGGTTTTAAATAAGCGTTAAATAGTTATTATGATCACATAAAATTTTAAACCAAAAATAAACAATTCTGTCTATTCGACTGTAACTAACCCCTGTGGTTAAATGTATAGACCAATTGAATTCTAGGGTTTTCGGTTCTCTTCCCGATGGAATTAAAAAAGGTGATTCATTCTGGTTTTTTTTCAAATAAAGCCTTGTAATATATTTCTGGCTAGTCGAAAGACATGATGCCAAATGAAGCCAAATGGCAGCGACTCCGCGATGTCGTAGTTTTAGCGAAGTTTTATATGATTACAATTAACAAACCATAACAGTTATTATTTTTTTCATTTTTCTGTGGGTTCTGGTCAATTATTTTCTAACGGAGAATTAAGTAATTTCTATTTGAACTTTCTATAATATATTAAAATGGCTAAAACGTGCCAGAATAATATTCATGATTACACCGTTTCTATCCAAAACGCGCCAGAAATATTCATGATTATACCGTTTCTACCCAAAAAGCGAAATCAAATGAATCAACAACCTTCGAAATTGACAAATTGTGACGAAAAAAATTAGGGTGAAATTCATATTGTCTCTTTTTTTAAATGTGATAAAATTATACGAAAACAGCGAAATAAATAAACTCACTTTGCGTATTGTGAACATTTTAAATAATAAGAGAATATTATTATTCCACTAAAAAAAGGTTTGATTAATAAATAGTACAAACATCCAGACCAAACACAAAAGCAGAGAATAAGTCAAGCCACTGACTATTCATCACGTGGATTCCGAGTTTTAGAAAGGATACTCGTATCGGTGCTTTCAATTAAATGAATAAATGAAAACTTGAGTCTCGGATATCGATTTTTAAGGGTAAGATATTGCATAGAATTTTCAAATATTTAAATAATTTAAATGAAAGTTAAATTTTAATACTAAGAGTTTATCCTTGTAAATTATAAACGAATAACAAATTTAGAAATATACAAAATATTGTGAATATGTGATAAAAAAACGAAAAAAGAGAAAAAAAATTTGAAGTTGGATTTATTATAATATAAACTTAGGAATATTTCAAATAAATGGAGCACAACGTAATAACACTTGTATTGTATTATATTACGCTTTCGTTGTATACAGTACAACCTGGCTGGCTTATTGCCATTTGACAATCTCTTCCGACAAACTAGAAATATGTTAAAGTGGCCTTAAGTGAAGACCAAACTGGAATCCTTTTTAAAACATCAGGCTTCCACCGGGATTTGAATCTGCAACCTCTGGGTTGGAGACCGGCGTCTTACCAACTAGGCCACGGAGGTCATCACGGAGGATATATGATAGTAAAATTTTAAATGAGATATTTTGTAAACTTTCAAATGAATACTGACTAGACTAAATGCTTAATTCTTGTTTAACAGTAAGCTTAAAAAATAATTAAAGTTTCGCAGAATACTAAAAAAGAGAGCGGAGTAGAATATACCCGCACCCCTAAGTAATAGCGCAGCGGAGTGGCCACTTGACCTAGTCCGGGCTGCTGCGCGCTTACAATTACTGGAAGCGCAGCGGTTCTCGCCAGTGACGGCATCAGTATGTACTAACATGATAAGTTGATCTATATATTTCACCGAGTGCATAAACTGAATTGGAATTTTATTATACAGAGTGACTGGTATTTGATGCGAAGTATTGAAAGAGATAATAAAGGTGAGTAATAAAAGTAAAAAAAGGTTTATAGAATATTGTAAAAATTCTCAAAAAAGCAAGAAAATATTGAATAACTCATCGTCTTTATTAACGAGATGATCTTACAGAAACCATTGCTCTTTTAATTAATTGGCGTACTTATTTAACCAAGGTGGGAGATCATTTCAGTAACTATAATACATTACACACATAAAAATTGTAACTTTTCATGGACCGTACTAATTTTTGAAGTGAAAGAATATTTGATTTACTTAAATCAATTTTTTTATTTTTTTACAGGATTTATAACTTTTTATTGGTTAGGATTTTGTATCACCTTCATTATGTATTTTTTGCTGGGATTGAATACTTTTTTCAATTTGTCGGATTAAGTAAATACTACAAGTGCAGTAAAAATTATATTAATTTAAGGGTTAGTAATGATGGTGGCGATTCATTGGTTAATTTTTTGCTTCGTTTTAAGACTTAATGACTCAATATGAACACATCTTCAAAGTGTTTTAGTCCCGAACCAGAGGCAGCGAGGTTTTACACAAGCAACATTAGCAGACTTTTCATACTACGTCAGTACCATGCTACGATAATCAAGATATTTATTTAAACATCAGAGGCAGCATTACCTGAGTAAGTATGTTAGTTAGGTGAATAATATATTGATTATTCATTATTGACCAATTATAAACATACTTTCAAACACTATTCCGCTGGCTTTTATGAGAAACATTTAAATTCTAAATAAAAACTCTCTTGAGTTGATATGATATTACAAAACGGCATTGATAAAGATTCATAAAAATAATAATGTAATACCCTCTTAAGTGAACATTTTGCCCACTGTTGGAAGTGCGATTGGTGTTTTTCACCTCAATACTTACAAGTTTGATCATAATTTTTTTCTTAATCAAGCTAAAAATGTATTTTTTTAAATAACGTAATTTGTTTGTTGGATAAGGAAAATCTTCGACGCATTTCATTGTGGCGTGCCTTTTTAAAGAGTAAAAAGTTGTAAAAGTTTTATTAGAGCGTTTGATGACTCGGAATTTTCTTTAAAACGGATAGTTTTTTTCTGTCATTTTCGTATTTGATACATAAATAGCAAGTTTAAACAATATGATCAATTCATTAAATATTTTTTTTTAGATGTGATTACTTGATGTCACTATATGTTAGTGCCTCAAATTACTTAATTAAAAATAACATTTTTATTTTTATCATATAATAAATTTGATTCCTTCATTTGATATTTTTCCTTTTCGAAAGCATGTTTTCCAACTGGTCCAATTAACGAGAGACATGTTCAAAATTCAAAAGAAAAGTTTATTATAATATTCAACAATGTTTTAAAAGACATCTTGGGGTGTATAATTTTACATGGGACCATTTTTCGTGTCGCTCTAGATCACTGTTGTACGTCATTCCAATTTCATGCTGTGGTTTTGTATTTATGAGAATGGGATCTGCAGGAAGGAGTATTTGTAACTGCAGTCTCGTGACTCATTTAAAATTTTCATTTTCCAATATAAATTTTCCGTTCTCAATTAATATTTTGACTCTTAGTGTATTTGACCCCACCTTAATCTGTAAATTGTCATATTTTTTTCAAGATTACACAATCTAAATCTATAAAAATACATTTTCTGTGATAAAATATATTTGAATGTAATATTTTACTTAAATTTGTTTTAACATTGGAATTATACTGAAATTTAAATATAACGCATTGAAATACATATGTTTAATGTATAATTTATTGAGTGGAATAAATATTAACAATTAATTAATATTTATTGGAAGCTCTAAAATTTTATATTACATTTTTGATATTATTTATGGATGCATTATTCCGAAAATATAATGAATGTATAACGCACTCTCGACGGGTGAATGATAAAAAAACACAAGAAATAAAACAACTATTTATTGAAAGAAATGTTAAAAAAGAGTATTTAAACTCCCGGAAAAAAACGGTGGCAATACACTTTTAGAATAATGAGTGTATTGAATCAGTATTTAAAGGGTATATTTGTTTAGCTGCTATACAATATGAAATAAAGAACAGTTAACACCTTTCAAGTACCTAATCTTGTACACAAATATGTCGATATTTTTCAATGCCATATTGGGGCGTCTCAGCCACCCCACGCCAACGCCGCGGCGTTCCAAAAAGGGTGCGTATGTAACGTAGGATTACGCAGACACATCGACGTGCAAAACGCACTCGTAATTTAAGTGATTTTATAGCAGAACGTTCTTAAGTCTTTTGTAGTAAATCGAAAAAAACATCATACAATATCAAGATATTAAAATATAATTTAATATATTGTTTAAATTCATGATAAATTCGAAAACCAATAAACAAGCTATTTTGTCGAAATTACAATATGTGACGCAATCGTTTTAACCCATTTAGTAACAACTATAACATAAATTAATCATAAATGTAAAAATTATGTTTCTTACACAAATGAATAAAAATGTAAAAAATGTGTTTTCTTGTTATGGTAACGTAACAGTATTTAACTGATTTTAATAACTCATTTTTGCCAAGAACCGTAGTTGATTTTGCATTTTTTTTTAATATGAATATGGTAGCTCATTGACAGTAGCTCACAGAGAGCGATGAGTGTGGATTTTTTTTCTCCAAGTCTCCACATAACATAGTTATATGAGTGGAATATTGATGTGAATGTCTGTGTGATGAGATTGTGATATTGATGTGATTGTTAAGATGATACACTTGAAATCATATATAACTTGGGATTTAAGTATGCGTAAGAATTGGGAATGTTTTAAGTGTGTTTTAGTATTTAGGACAAATATATGAAATTTGTGATTAAGCAATGTAATTTGATTACTTTGGCATATCCCTTGCCTAGTGAAGCGGTTCTCTATATCCACAAATTGATGTTTGTACAATATTATAATATACTTGTACTCCGTGGTTAATAGAATATTATTTATTTTTACTACAATATTTATTACTGCCCCACAACTAATGTTCAGTCTCACCATGAATATTTGAACATAATATCAATAAAAAAAAATTCAAGCTCTACTTATTTCGTGCCCTATTATTATTCGTTCATAGATGATACGTGTGTTATTATTCATTCATTGATTGAAAGTCAATAAAAATCTGAAATAACTTGATTGACACGTTTTTAGATCGAAATCATTATTATCCAAACAAGTAAGTGTTTTACTAGTATGTGTTTTAAGCTGAATAGCATGTTATATGTTACAAGCTGAATATGGTGAGATAGTAATTGGTTCTAAAAATTGTAGTTATTGGTTTTACTTAAATTTTTTTAAACATTGCTTGTTATGGCAAAAATTTATTTTTGACTGAAAACAATTTAATATCTACTACAGTAATAAAAATAAACAAATTTATCGTTCAATGACACCTACGGGTACGAAAAACTCCAATAGAGTTTGTATTAACACTTGTGAATAAAGTTAAATTAAACTTCCGTTTTATTTCAAGTAGCTAAACAACAAGTGTTTTAGTAGACACTGATAATTAGATTCTACAAGAACGTAGACAGAAAGGCTCTACGAGTTGTTGAAAAACTAATCACTCGGAATTCAAAGCGTGACATTTTAATCCCATTTCGTATCCAGACTACTAACCCTATTCTAATCACGTACAGGAGAGTTTGAGCGCGTATAATTGTTGCACTCTAGGGAAGGAAATAAAACTTCGGGTTCGAGTTCCAACTTCGGGTTCAAATATAATGTTACAATATATAAAATAAATTACAACGGAAAATAAGAAATAACATTTCATAAATTAATTTCAATTAAATCATATTTTTAAGTAGACATTTTTTTTAAACACAGGATCTCAAAATGTATTGATATAAATGAACTTAGTTTTTAATATATCAGTATTTATTTAACTTTAAATATTGCATTATTTAAACTCGTGATCTTTAACTTTAAAAAATGCAGTTGCCGTAAATTGATTATATCCCATTTCGGTGACTGATGGAATGTATAGATATCGTCAGACGATTGAGAACTTTTTAATGCGTTAATCGGACGAACGGGTCCAGAAAACAGGTGGCTTAAACATGACATTCATAAGTGACGATGAAAAGAGTAAAAATAAAGCAAAAAATATATGCCTTTTTGTAATGAACCAAACAATGTCTACAAGTACCAAATTATGAAATTTAATTGAAAAACTACACCGAATTTTCATCTTTCCATCCAAACCTCAACTTATTTCTTTCTTTTTGAATCAGGGTTTTTAAAAACACAATAAATACTATTTCAGTCTTTATGAACCCCATGAAACTATTTTGGAAAATTGATTTTAAGTAAATGGACCAATCACTGATTTTCCGATAAATTCCCGTGTATGTCGTTCGTTGCGAAACATTTGCAATTTCCATCTTGAAACATCGGTTATATCCGGGAATAGAAAATGAAGTGAAACAATGGTTTTCACAACCGGTGTAAATTCATTTATATAACTGATACACACTCATATATGGTACATATTACGAGCTTTGTATTCTATAAATTACACCAAAATGAGCAAAATTTGAATAAAGTTTTCATTTATTTTGTGTAGAATATACACAACGTACAAAGTGTAAATTTAGAAAATTTTAAAATATTTATTTAAATAACTGACCAAATATCTGTATTAAAATAATAAAAATGCACCGGTTAATTTGATAATAATATTATTTTATTTCAACAATTATGCAAGGTTGTGCAATATAACACAAGTTATGTAAATAATACACAAGCAATAAAAATATATTTATAAATAATAATAAAACAATTATATCATAAAAAAAAAACAATTAATAAAAAAGTGCACGCGAGTATTGTTACCAGACGAACTCTAATCAGATAGGACCACCTTTTTTTCTTTATTTATTTTTTGACACCATCAGCTATCAAACACAAAATCCACGGATGGAATGTTATCCCTCGTCAATGGTCTCAGTCTCCGCTTCTCTTCAAGTACAATATTGGGCGATTGCAAACGGTGTTAGTTTCATCCTTATGTGCAGCAGAGTAAACACTTGGTGTCGGAGGTCTCTGATTCAGGTAACAAAATAATAAGGGATCTCCCGTCAGGCTTGATACATGTATATATTTAAATATATATTAATCTTTATTGAACGCAAACACATACAGAATAATCGTTTTGAAATGGCAAAATAGAATTTCAATTTTTATTATGATTTCGTGGTTTTTATAGTTAGTTACGTTGTTCCCGATTTTGGGAGAGGAACATGAGATAGTCAAAATAAAATGTAATTAGGTGCACGTGTCTTTGCATGACACTTTAGAGGACAAAGTAGTCAAAACAAAAACTAATGGTTTACATGTGTACAAATATCGATTCGAATCGATGGGATATAGATGGGAATAATTATGAATTTCTTTGTTTATGTCGAGGCCAAACCATTAAAATATTATCAATAGACGCTTTTTTATTACGTATATGTTTACGTTAACATCATGGGATATACGAGTAACAGGAAGAACAGCTTCTTTCGAACTAGATCCCCTGCGTTGCCTAGTTGACAAGACGCTTATCATTCAACTCGGCTTTTTGGGATTCGATTCCCATTGGTACCTAAATTTGTAAAAAGTGTTCTTATCTGATTTTCGCTTAGGTCACCATATTTTTTCTGTTTACAACGCAAGTGTAGATACGAGTACAACAACAATACAATACAATACAATTTCACGGAGTTCACCAGTTTATTCTGTTCGTCATTTTGAATGGCTGGTAATTTTTCTGAAACAGATTTATCTTGGAATATCAAGTAATTAAAACCTTTCAATAGATGGTACTACTTCCTTGACTAAAGGTTTTTGCAGATATAAAATATTGTATGGTAATATAAGGGAATATATCTACTATACTATTTTCTTGTGTGAAATAATCTCCTTTAAACTGTAGTTCATTTACAAGGTTTTATTATTTTATGTGAAATATGGGTGAACTGGGAAATCAGAAGCGGTTTACGTTTATTTTGTTAACGGTTTCTTAAATCAAGTTCACTAGATATTGTGTAATATTCCCAGTAATTTATTATGAATTTGGTGCCACAACATTGAAATCGAAGAAATTCTAAAACAATACGAATGCATATATATTTTTGTATATATTCATATTAAATCGTATGCAGTTCTCATAGAAAAAGCAAACTACGTTTGTTTATTAATTGGGTATACTTTATCGTAAATAAGTTAGAATAATCAGAGGATATATCTTGAAAACGAATAATCGCTTTACAAAGTTTTGAATTCGTCAAAACATCGGTATTTTTTAAAAAGAAAACAAGAGTGAAAAACCAACGTAATTAAATGCCTAGCTTCCATCTAACGACTCGAAAGAACAAGACGAAATGATTAAAGCTGCCCTGATCAGAATTTGGTTGAAAATTATACAGTATTCCTTTTGGAGTAAATGAGGAAAAATCTCCTTGACTTCCGTGCATACTGTTACCTCGTCCACATTCATACATCTCGGCATACATGCTATTCTGTTTCTCATACTTCTTACCTTTCCCTCGGTTAAAATTTATTCAACATCTCCTGCCACTCTTTCCTCGGTCTAACACTTATTCAATTTCCATTTATTTCAAACATATATATTTGTTTACATTTGTTTCGGTTATTATTTGGCCACTCATTCTATCAATGAGGTCGAGCCATCTCAGGATTCCTTTCGTAATCTCATTTTTGTTTGCATATTCTTATAATCTACAAAGGTATTTTATCTATATAAAAACTTTTTTAAATAAAAGACAAAAAAACAAAGCATGCCACGATTTTCAAAAATATTATTTTTTATTTTTAACACACCCTTTTTGTATGTCAAAAAAATGCAACACATCTTACAGGGCTAACACATCTTATGGTTCGAATGGTTAATAAAAATATCTCGCATTTTTAGATATTTGATTTACAACTTGATAATTTTTTTTATGTATTAATGGAAAATAACTTATTATTTTGTAGCGACATCTAAGAACACGTCCTAACGCTACGCCTTGCGAAAAGAGAGGATAAATGAACATCGAATGCTCTCGATGAAAATTGAGTGCAATAATAAAAAAAAAGGCGGAAGAGTTTCGAATCAATCGCCTGCCAGAGTATCTTATCTTTTCCACTACTTGATCGCATTCAATGTTGTCTGAAATATATAAATGTTAAACGATTGCCTTGGAATTTATAAATAACATATGATTTTCGAGTCGTGTCTAACAAGCTTTACCATTCAATTTTTTTCATATTTAATAGATCTTATTGAATATCTTAACGAAATTGGAAAATATGATGCATGAGTCGATTATATTTACATGAAAAACGTTCAATCTTCTCGGAAAGACTTTGTTTTCCGCATATGCCCGTGAAATATAGTACAAACAATAATTTCTATAGAATAGATTGAAAAATCTTCTGCTAGTGTTTTGTTTTTCCTAAAGTGAGATTTTAAATTTTTGTGTCACTGCTTATAAATTGACCAAAATTGATATTAATTAAATTTCCCATTGAAATGATCATTAAATTATTTTTAATCGTTTCTATTACTATCCGAGTATTACTAAAACATCTACCAAAAGAAGTGGTTTAAAGAAAAAAAACTCCAGATTAATTAATACTACAATTAGTACATATTGTAATTTACTAATACTCATAAACTTTCATTCCCAAAAATATTCTAAATAAATATTATTTTTCTTTGTATTGTGTTGTATTCGTATAACACTTTCGATGTATAAAGTACATTTTGGCAGGCTTATTGTCATGTCTTCCGACTGACCAGAGAAATATTAAAGATGCTTTAAATCAAATTCAGAGTGGAATCCTTTAAAAAAAATCTGGGTTCCAACTGGGATCGAACCTGTAACTTAAGGCTTGGAAGATAGGTGTTTTACCAACTAGAGCACGGTGATCGTCATATCTGTTGGTGGCAAAAGTATGTAGTAAGCATATAAAGAAAATTAAATGTATTAGATAATGATTCTCGTTGAGTTTTTTTTTGAAAAGTAGTATGAACTTTTCACGTATATTTCGAAACTAAAAGAGTCAAATAAATAATACGACAATTAGCAAGTTTGACATATTTTCATTATTTAACATCTAAAGGGCGCAAAAATACATTATAACAAATTTAATTACATTTATGTGTAAACACTTCGAGTGTCTGCTATGTAAGAATGTATCTATTTACAAAATTTATTGAAGTCATACAAAATATTTTTAAACAAAATATAAGCATTCAAATTTAAATAAACGATACAATCAAAAGTTGAACAGTCAATAATATAACATAATCATATTAAATAAAATCATACTAGCGTACTTCAAGCTAATGCCTAAAAAATACTCGCAAATAAATAATCTCATGAAAAAGAGATTTTCTCTGAAAATATTTGATATATTTCCTCACCATGTTTTCCGTAAGTGTGCATTTTATCTCGACGAGCGATATGATTGATTCACTTTTAAAAATCTCTGAAGTATTAATTTAGTGGAAATGGTAAGTATGCTTTCTCGGTTATCAATGTGATGTTAAGATTTATGATCGTTTATTTACCCCTTTGATGCATTTCATCGTTAGCAAAAGTTTTTGTTGTGAAACATCGATCTATGAAAAAAAAAAAAAAAACATTTGTGATGAGTAAAATTATATAAATTATATTTTATTTATGTCTCAAAAGTATATTGTCATTATATTTACTCAAAGTTTCTCTAGCGGTAAGTTTTGGCGGAACTTTTCAGAACGGTGAATGGACAAATGTGGTACATTTATTTATACTTGTGCTGTTCCATTAATTGACATTTTTATTAATGAAAGATATCACAGACTCACGTTCGTAATTTATATTGATTAGTCAAGTTTTAGGTGAAATGACAAAAATAATGATGTGTGTAAATCAACGGGCAAGTAAATAATCTAGATGAAAATGTTTCATAATTCAATGGTTCAATTCATATTGGAACATTGATATTTTATAAAATTATTCCAGTTTGGTTTTACAATTCTGCTCGTTGTTATAAAAAATAACAAAGATAGGAAATATTATAACACAAAATATACTGAATTCCAAACATATGCGATCCAAAACTTCACAAAATAAATAATTTCAAACATATTTATTTGGGAAATGCTGTCCCAGTTGTTTTTTCGGTATAATCAGACTTTTCGTGAATATGTCTATTGTTGAATTCAAATCAGAGTTTGACGATTTTATGTCAGTATAAAATTTTAATAAATTAAAAATCTTAATTCTTTGTTTTAATTAAAACCAGTTTAAATACAGTAATACATTAAAAAAATCAATACATTACCCATGGGTATTTCACCAATATAAGCTGATTTTTTTTAAGATGAATTGAAAAACATTGGGCTTTTAATTAATTTCTATATTACTTTGGATGATATTTAGAAAATTTAAGAAAAATAAGAAATTGATGTAATTTTTTTATTACGATGATTATTTATTCGTCTTATTACGATGATCATTTATTTATTCGTCTTATTTATAATGTAAAATGGAAGTACAGGGAGATCCATTGCTTTTTTTCTACATCTCTTTTAATAAATAATCGATTCTTATTTTACATTAGTTACAGAAAACCGATGTTATATTTTGGTAGGGGCATGGCCGCAAGGTAACGCACTGGCTTTCTATGCGGAAGTTTGTCAGTTCGAATCTCGCGCTGTGCTTCTCCCCTCGAATGACACAGGCATTTTTTCCGCTTAGTATTTAGAGGTATAAGGATACTTATGATTTCTGTCATATCTATTTTAAAAAAATACAACGCCCGTTATCAACTTTCCATTCTTATTGCATTAGAACCAACAAGAACTTACTTCATACAGTTAATTTGTTAACAAAACACATTAGAAACAGCAGAAGTTCAGACGAATTGAAAACTTAACATTAATAAGATGAAAGTAATATTTTGACATTAAAAAAAAATTAGGAATTAAACATAGAGGAGTGTGTTGAGACAATATCATAAGTACCCCATGAAATTGTTTTAGGTAATTACTAAATATTAATTTAACAATAAATGTTGATGAAAAAACTTAAGAGTAGAATCAGTGCAGAAATAATTCTGCTGGTAATCGGACTCAAAACCCTAGGTTCTCAACAAACGTACAGTATATAAGATAACGGCACTGTGCTTTTTTAATATATTAAGTGTTAACATAAGTTGTGTCCGTTGTTTTTTTTTCAAAATTAAAAATGAGCACTAAAAGTAAAACAAAATGGTAAACGTTATACGTCATTCGAAAGAAAATTTTCTGCTCTACAAGATATTGTATTTGCTTTTACGTTACATATATTATTTTATTTGATTACAAGCTTTCAAAATGGAATGTCAAGTAGACGAAAGTGAGCATTTTCGACACCTTCTTCTGTTCGCGTTCAATCGAGGGAATAAAGCTGCCAAAGCTACTCGCGATATTTGCGAAGTGTACGGTGGAGATGCTATGAATGAAATGACAACTCGTCGATAGTTTTTGCGTTTCAAAGACGGTAATTTCGACCTGAAATACATGGAGCGTTCAAGACGACCAGTGGACTTCGATGAGGACCGCTTAAACCATATTATTCGTGAAGATCCCCTTCAAACCACCGTAGAACTGGCTGAGCAGATAAATTGTAGTCACATGACTGTATACCGCCATCTTAAATCAATGGGAAAAGTCCAAAAGTTCGACGCTTGGGTTCCACATGTTTTGAGTGAAAAATACAAAAACCAACGTTCGACAATTAATTCATCTGCTCAGCCAATTATACGGTGGTTTGAAGGAGATCTTCGGGAATAATATGGTTTAAGCTGTCGTCATCGAAGTCCACTGGTCGCCCGGAACGCTCCATGTCTTTTAGGTCGAAATTACCGTCTTTGAAACGCAAAAATCATCGACGAGCTGTTCTTTCATTCATAGCATCTTCATCATACACTCGCAAATATCGCGAACAGCTTTGGCAGCATTATTTTCTCGATTGAACACGAACAGAATGAGGTGTCGAAAATGCTCACTTTCGTCTACTTGACATTCCATTTTGAAGGCTTGTAATCAAATAAAATAATATATGTAACGTAAAAGTAAACACAATATCTAGTAGATCAGAAAATTTTCTTTCGAATGACGTATAACCTTTACCATTTTGTTTAACTTTTGGTGTTCATTTTTAAATTTGGAAAAAAATGGACACAACTTATGTTAACACCCAATAACTTTTTATACAACTTAAACACTAGAAAAAAAGTGAAAATTTAGCACAGGTATGTAAAATAAACTATATAATTCTTTATATTGTTTATTTTCCTACATTACATTCTAAAGACGCGCTATTTAATAAAAAATATATATCAGAAGTATCGTACATCCATAATGTATTATATGTATAAATAAAATAAAAAACCCTCATTCAGCTGTATTGAAAAATATTTCACAAGTATCTGTTCTTTTTATTGGATATTTTGCTTCTTCTATAAATTTTGTCATTTTTTTCAAATTTTTGTCAAATTTTGTCACCTTTTCTCATCCATAAATTTTGTCATTCATGCTTTCTTGTTTCTCATCCTTCTTTTTTTTTTTTTTTATTAAACAAGTAAATTACTATACAAACATTTGTCAAGGCTATACCTATATACAAATTTATTACTTAACTAATCTTAATTATATGTTATAATTTATGAACTTATTTAAACTTATTTTCCTACATATCATTTTATTTTATTTATTCAATCTTAATATATGAGATCTTAGAAATAATTAACACCTACATACTACTTATAACTAGATAACAATTCTTACACTAATTATTCTGCAAAAACAAGTCCACTCGTTCAGGCTACTTGTATTCCATCACATTCACTCAGACCTTGGTCGTCCCAGCTAATACTGTAGGTGGACTAGTCAGGCAACAGATAATGCTTCGGGAGCTTGTGCTTATAACGGAAGGGTAGGTCGGATTTACTCTCGTAAGCCCCCAGGGCAGCGACTAAGGGATTTCTGTGATTTTGTTGGCTTTTATAGAACTTCACGGTCCAAGCGAGGATGTGGTGTTGTAGGGTTTCTTCTCGCTGTTCAGCGTGAAGTCGGGTAAGATTTGTTCTGGGATGGGTGTTAAAAGATATCTTGAATGCCTTGTTCTGCACTCTCTGGAGTTTCAGGTGATCCGTGTTGCTCACACTACCCCAAACGGGTGCAGCATAGGTCAAGATGGGACGAATAAGGGTTTTATAGAGGAGGAGCTTATTTTTGGGGGAAAGGAAGCTGCGTCGATGAAATATCGAACTGATAGCCCCTATGCCCTTGTGACCTTTCTGTCTGATGGTATTCAAATGGGTTTTCCACGTCAGTCGCCGGTCAAGGTGCAGGCCGAGGTATTTAACCACGTCCTGCCACTCAACCAGGCCACCATCGATGAATAAGGGCATCGACGGCACTCTTTCCTTGATTTTTTGGGAGAACATGATGGCCTCAGTTTTGGCGTCATTGATTTTGAGCCTCCAGTCCTGGTAGTATTTCTCAAGGATCTCAAGAGCAATCTGAAGACGGCGACCAGCTCGATCCACCTTGAGTGACGATGCGTAGCATGCCGCATCGTCAGCAAATAGTGCGAGTTTACAGTTTGGGGGAGTAGGAATGTCGTGTGTGTAAATATTAAATAGACATGGTCCAAGTATACTGCCTTGGGGGACACCCATAGGGATGGGCCTGGCGGATGACGTAGAATGATGAGTGGTGACTGTGAAACTTTTATTGGAAAGGTAGGATTGAAGTAGTTTCACGAGATAGAGTGGAGTGCCAGTGAGGAGAAGTTTGTGAAGAAGGCCATCGTGCCAGACAGTATCAAAAGCCTTCTCGAGGTCCAGCAGTACCATGCCAGTACTTCTGTTCCTATTGAAGCCCATCGACACGTCTTCCACGACACGGGTAAGTTGCTGGACCGTGTTGTGTCTTGTTCTTAATCCAAATTGCTCATGAGGGAATGTATTATTGGATTCGTGATGGAACACTAACCTTGAGGCAACCACTCTCTCAAGAATCTTGCCAAGACCTAGAAGAACGCTGATGGGCCTGTAGCTAGTTGGATTTTCGGTCGGTTTATTTGGCTTGTGAATAGGAACAATATTGGCTACTTTCCAAATACTCGGAAAATAGCCATTAAGGAGTGAAGCATTTATTATTTTAGTAAGAAAAATCCTCGCTTTGAGTGGTAACTGTTTAAGAAGACTATTGTGTATATTGTCGGGACCGGGTGCTTTTCGTGTTCTCATCCTTCTCACTTTCCCTTCAGTTAACATTTCTTATATTATATTCTTTTCACGGTCGAACTCCTCCATACTCTCACATTCATTGAATATGTTTTCTATATTTGTCAAGTTTTTCATAATTCATCCTTTCAATGTGGCTAAACCATTCACTGACATATTTTTATTATCCACTATTCTTTATTCAATCTTTATTTGCTCTATCATACGCCCCAGATATTTTTTGTAAAGGACGCATTTCTATCGCTTTTATTCTGATCTCATTAATGTTTTTCAATATGGTGGTTTCACTTTTAAACATCAAGTTGAGCACTGAAATATCACTGTGCACTATCATTTAAAAGATTCGGAAATTAATTTATTGGCAAACTTCGTACTAAGTGCTTTTAGAACCCTGAAAAGATTTCAATTTAAATATATATATCAAACGCCCTGCGTAAAAATCGGTAATACTAAAATGAAAAAAAATCATGCTGCTCCAAATAAAAAACCACTACCAATTGAAAATGTCTGGAATTAAAAATTGATTAAGGTACGCCGTATCTTCCCATTTTCCCATGGGTTGTTTAGATTACTTGACTCAATTTCTCGCCAGCTTTAATGACCCGAAGAGCAACCTTTTTTGCTTAATTTAGACCTTTTGCCCTGCTGCAATTTCTTTGTACATTCTCATCAACATTCCTAACACTTATTTAATACATTGTGGTGCGAATTCTCCAAATTGGAGTAATATATAAAAATATGCCATAAATTAACAATCATTCTCAATTTATTACAAATATAAAATAAAAACTCTTAAATACATTTATGACAAAAATCCACCGTGCTATGTTATATTTGTATTTCATGACAAAATCCAGTCTCGTAAAATCCCTTTTCGTCAAAGCACATTTACAACGATTACATTTTTTTAAATATCCCAAAATAAGTAGATTGTGAGTTTGATACGTTATTCTTTACAGACTAAATACGCAAAAAAATATCCAACTTGCATTTCTCTGTTTTAATACATACATACCAATACATCATTTCTCTGCTAGGGTAGGCAGAGAGGACAGGGCACCAGAATATCATATCCCGACAACTATATTTAGCCTCTTCCACATCCATATACCGATTTCTCTTCTTACGTTTCATTTTTATAAAATATCATTCTCTTGATCCAACCATACTTTCCTTGAGCTTCCCTAATACGACTACCACTAACATTTGCACTTTTTATTTGTTTTGTTAGTCGATCTTCCTTAATTCGTTCTACGTGCCCAAATCCTCTCAGTGTGATTTTCTTCATCCTCAACATATAAGGCGCATTCGTCCCCAATGATTTGTTTCCGTATTCTGTTATATATTGTCACTTCATGTATTTTTCTCAGTGCACGCATTTCAACAGTATTTATTCGTCTACTTTAAGTCCTTATCTACTTCCACGCGTCACTCCCATACATCAATATTGTTACTAAAATACTGTTGTATACGTTATCTTGCCTGCCTCTGTTTACTAATTAATTTTTCTTTATAATATAAATTTTCTCAATGGTATAATCTAATCTTGTCCTTGAATTTTTATTTAACACCAAATATTGTCAAATAGTTTCTTAGCAGCAATTTAATTTTACCTCTCACCAAGTATAACTAGCTTTGCATCGTGTGCCTTTCAATCGATTCGACATTGTACTATCCACACATTGATGTGGCGCCAGCAGTTAATCCCCGCCTCGGAGATAAAGTCACCACAGTCTCCAATAATCATGGTATATTAACTAGGATCGTGTAAACAATCGCGTTTAAGGAATACGTATTGAGTTCCAACAACAGAGTAGGTGAAGGACTACCTACTCTGTTACTTATAGTCCTCTCCAAAATTATTCCTGGATTGCACTGCTCGATGACAAATTATAAATAACAATACATTTTTAGTTCGTGTTCTAAATGAGGTTTTCACCAATAGTTGAAACTTTTGTTGACAGAGCATTTTAAATTAAAAAAATAACCACAATAATTTTATTTTTCAACGAATCAGGAATTCGAACGCAGTGAATGACTGTTCAGACGTTACAACGCTTCTTTTGTGTAATACGAGTATATTGAGAAGATATGATACTTCGTGTTTTTGGGTTGGATTGTTGGCGCTACTGATGTAGCAGGAGTGTAGCGCAAACTCGACAAGCAGGGTTCCTGGATTGGTTGTTCAAGACTAGCTGGGGGGGGGGGGGGGGGGGAGTACTACCTGTTTAAAACCTCTCTTTGTTTATATATATTATAGTTTTAGCAAAGTACTGTATTTGATTATAACCGCCTGTATAATCCAAGTAACATTACATGTGGTGTACAATATAATTTAGTGGACTCGTTGGTATAGGAATTATTTTCAATCAATCAGAAAGTTTTTATAAAGCGTTTTGTGAAAAAAAAAAAAGATATTTTGGGTACCATCGAGAATCCAACCCGAAGCCTGCATGCTGTACGATGTTTTTACTAGGTGTCCTAGTCCGTCACAAATAAATGTGACAAATAACAAAAACCTAGAATCTAAATTAAAATATTCCCAGAACATGTTATGCAGATTTTTTTGTTTTTATAATAAATACTTATATTACTTCAATGAACCGGAAAAATCCTTCATAAACGATTTGGCTAAAAATAAAAGAAGTATGACCTACATGAAGCGTATTATAATTTGTAAAAAACAGAAAAACTGGAAGACAAAGGTTCTTTAAATCAGTAATATAAGAGTAGTAGTAAATGTTAGGTGATAGCGAAGTTGATAACCAACAAGCCCTGGAGATGAGAGTTGCAGTGCTTGCTTCATATGCCACAAAAACGTAGTATTCACTCAGAAACCTCTTGTACTAAAAGTTTGAAATAAATATTTTAGGAAAAAAGTGACCCATAAACTCAATTTTGAAATTAGACAACTTTTTGTTCAGTTTCTTTTCTTGATTTAAACTCTTAAAATGTAAAAATATACGAGTGTTAAAAATTAGACTGTCACATTATGTATGTCGTACAGTATAAAAGAACCATATTTTGTGAATTTCACGAAATATTACAATTCTTAAATATTTTTTGTTTTCTTACAATTATGTCGACTAGATTTGAAAAAAAACTAACCCTTATTTTCATAATGTACATTTTGAACAAAAAACTAAAGAAAGTCACATTTGAAATACAACTGTCAGGTCGTATTTTCAAAGGGCAAAGCCTACGTTGCAGTGGCATGCTGAACAACAAACTGTCAACTATTGCACGTACAACGGAATTAATTGTGTTCTCAGCGGGGCGCGAAAACCTGTCAAGCTTTTCCATGTTCTTAGATAAGACCTCATTACAAATCCACAGCATCTGTTGAATGTTATCAACTGACTGAATATTTGAAATGTTGTACAGTAAATGTCACGTACTCACGGTGTTATGAATATGTCTATAAAAGTTGACTGCAATGTTACTGCTAATCAAAATACTTGGTATTCTTACAATATATTGAATTGGAATTTATTTGTTCATCGAACGCTTTCATGCAAATACATACACCTGGTGGATACATCGCTAAAAGTTACCTGCAATCAACCAACCTATGTTTAGTATTTGTTATTGGTTTTTATGACCATTTTTTAAACTTTGTAAATGGAAATAGTATGTGGGTAATAATTAAGTACAAATATTAAAATAAATGAAGAATCTCTAGGAAAATAGGGATTATGGTGGGAATTTTATAGCGGTCAAAGACGAGGAATATTTTGAGATAAACAATTATCTCAAGCTTTTTTTAATTATTGATAAGTACGAAGCACATCTGTTCTGATTGAGCTAGGCATATCGTGCCAAAGTCGAGTAGAGTAAAAAATATAATGGAATAAACGAAGAAAGCATTTACATGATAAACATTACGAAATTAGCAATTTTGGAAAAAAATCTTTAATTAATTAATTTATTAATTCTTTGGTAGTGTTAAGTTACCTAAATCACACCATGGGCGCGACAGATTCGATGTGGTATATTTAAAAAAGTTTGTTCTTAAGGAATATTTTCAGGTTTCAATATTAAAAACCTTCCGACACTTTTAAGGAAGTTTGCTCGATTGGATAAAATCCATGGAATAAACATCCTTTAAAGAGTTTCCAAATCAGTTAGAAAACGTGATCAAGATAGCAGAGTATGTTTTCTCGGTTTGCTTAAACAAAGTTGTTTGTGATCTTCAACTCAAACGATCTTAGAATGCTTTGCTTCCATGGGGGCATGTGCTTGGTACACAATTCTGTCATGTAGTACGCATTAACGGCTATTATATTAAAAAAATCAAGTTACACCAATATTTAAAAAATAATACGAATATATAGATTTTCTTACATCTTTATCTATTCAGCACTCCTTACAACCACACCTTTCAAGTTAAATGGTTTCAAAAAGTCATACTGTGTTACAGTTAAATAAAAAAAAATCAATTTATTTATCTTAAAATATAATCATCATACTTTATAACATTAGCTACAATATATAAAATTTGTTAGGTCATATTATTTGAATTCGAATCATTCTTTTGAAATAACAGCTTTTTTTATATAAATCTTTTAATAAGATTCTAAAAAAGATCGTTTGTAGAATCGCATATTCACATAGGCATATTTTGATAACAGTTTGGTTAATATTACCAGTTTTTAGTTGTTAAAACCATACGTATTACTAGTTTTTTGTTGGTAATAATTTGCATTCATATTAAATTCATTATGGACTCAAAGCAATCTTGAAAATGCGACTAAATTTAGTACCTTGAGATAAATAGTTCAGTTATTATTCTAGAGTTTATCTACGATACAGTTAGACACCATCAGAAAACCGGAGAAGTACAAAATAATACAAATAGATCTTAAAGTATAAGCCTTTTCAAAACTAAGACAGCCAGTTTGATACTCTCGTCATTCGTTCTCATATTATTTCGGTTTAAAATGGTGATTTAAACGAATTGAACAATCAATGGATATAAATGAGCTGAAGTTACGTTAAAAACGTGCGTGACGTAGAAAACCATGAAAATACAGGTAGTCGTCGACTTATGACCTACGCAACTTACGACTGTTTGACTTTACGACCACAATCCGCGATCGGTATTATAAGCATTTTTTAAACCCTTCCGAGATGTGTCTACAACAAGGAAAATGTGAATTTCTCAACGTGCCAAGAAACAATGAAAGGTTATTGATTTGAAAACAAAAATGATGGTAATTAAGCAGTACAAAGGAGGAAAAAAAGTATCTACCGGAGAAAACTTTTATTGGGGATGAAACGGAATTATTCTGTAAACGAATGCCAACACGCGTTTACATCCATATAGAAGCCAAAAACATGCCTGAATTAAAAACTTAAATAAATAGGTTGACTCTGCTGCTTGGCGGAAACATCGCGGGTTTCAAACTCAAGCCTTTAGTAATTTATCAATCAGAAAACCCGCGAGCATTCAAAAATATAAACAAGCACACACTGCCCGTGTACTTCCGTTCCAATAAAAAAACATGGATGACGAAGACCCTATTTGAAGACTGATTCGTGAATTGTTTTATTCCTCAAGTTCATGAATATTGTGTGGAGAGTAAAATTCCTTTTAATATTTTGATGCTCTTAGATAATGCACCTGGACATCCACCCCATGTATCTGATCTTCATCCTAACGTGAAAGTTATTTTTTTGCCGCCAAACATAACTCCACTCATTCAGCCTATGGGCCAAAGTTATACTGCTACATTTAAGGCTAACTATCTCAGAATAGCTTATGGATGCTGACACAGAGCTATCGTTGCGAGAGTTTAGGAAGCAGTACGATTTTCTTAGGTGTACCAAAAATATGCTCCTGCCTGGGAAGCTGTAACAAAGAAGTGCATGAATGGTATCTGGGAAAATTGTGATGAGCGTTACGCAAATACTTGTACTTGAAGAATTCGATAGTGAACAAGAACTTGAAGTTATAGAAAAAATAATAAAATTGGCGAAAGATCTGTCTTTAGAGTGTGAGGTAGAGGACATCGAGGAATTACTAGATCATGAGTCTGGAGAACTTATTGAATTGGATGAAGAAAAAGTAGCGGAAGAAGAAAGAAGAGAAGCAAAAAAAGAACAGGAGGAGGAGCCAGAAATAAAATTCACCGTTAAGGGACTATCCGAAGGTTTACTTATCTTTGGAATAAACTTCTTCCACATTTGGAAGAAATGGACCCAAACATCGAACGATTTGTAAGGATTGAACAGATGGCACACGATGTGGTTCGCCCATGTCGTGAAATATGCGAGGAGAAGATGAAACAAACAATCTAGACAAACAAGCGGCTAATAAATTTTTTATATGTAAAACAACAACTTCATGTTTTATTAATACATATAACATTTAACCAATTTTACTGTAGCATATTTTTTTAATTAATCCTAACAAATGTAAAAATAAAAAACAAAGCAATACGTAAAGAAATCCGAATATCAGGAATGCTAATGATAAAGAAAACAAAGACAAACTCGAAAAATAATAAAAAAAAGAAACCTCATAAACGACAGTGGTGATACACTGATCTTATGTTAACAGTCTTATGTTATGATATCATCACGCACTATAATTCACATGTGTACCGAAATTATTGCACAAACCGACTTACGACCAGATCAACGACCTGTTTATCGGACCCGATTGTGGTCGTAAGTCGACGACTACCTGTAAAGTGAAAAGAGCCGAATAAAAGCTGTAAAAAAGCCTGTACTAAAAATATATATGAGGCGACAATGTATTACAGAATACGGAATAAAACAATCAGGGATCAATGTGAAATGAAGATTGATCTATTTAATTGAAAGAAGTGGTGCACTCTGGTGTGGTTAGGGCATATAAAATGGGTAAATTAATTTATTTTATTTTCATTAATATTTTATTACGATATAAGATGTCTGTGTGCATAGGGGACGAAGAAGCTTTGATAGGAAAATTTAATCAAATCCATAGGCAGGCTGGTATGTACCATATATACGAATCAGAATTAATTATTTATTTCAGTTGTCGATAAAAAATCACAAGTTTATTAATCTATAAATTAATTATGTTTAAAAAAACTTTCAAACCTTTTTCCATACACAAATGGAAAACCAACTAGTTCAGTTAATTTTTTTAGTAGAAAATTTCCACCCGTTCGTGTTTAAATTTCATGAGAATAGTTCATTCAGAACATTTAATTTTCATTTTGAAATAGCTCACGCGACAAACAGAAGCGAATCACTTTACCATTTTCTATTTATTAGCATTGCATAATGTAATTTCAATTCCGATTTTACAAAGCTATTCAAACTTTTAAGAAAAACACGGTTTAAAGTTTTTATTATAAAAGTTATAATGAAAACAAACGAAGGTCCTAATGAAACACGTGGATGAGAAAAATATTTTATATGAGTATAAATAAACGGTCAAGAATTAAAGATTTCTATTTTAGCTCAATATCACTTGCATTCTCATTTCGCTTTGAATTTCAATGTATTCAACGTAAACAGCATAAGGGTATTTTTACTGGCCACGACGAAAAAATAAAATAGAAAAAAAAAATCTCATCGAATTTAGAGTAAGCAGTAATAGAAAAACAAATTTAAATAAAAAAAACTGGAAAATAAATCCAATCTGAGACCTACCTAGAACAAAACAGGTTAAAAATATATAAAAAAACGGTTTTAGTTTGTTTTATGAATCTTTCGAAAATGAGTGGTTCTAAGCAGTTGGAGGGATGTTATGGGCATTTGAAAAAAGTATACTCTTAAATAAAGTTTTCAAACAAAACTTCTGTTTTTGACTGTGAAAGTTCGTCGCTTGGTGGTTACCCGTAATAACAAAAAATTGAACATTCAGAAAATGTTTACCCAGAATGTTCTCAAGATATGTATTTTAGTAGGAATATATTTTAATTAACATAAATGTTACTAGCCAAACAAATGCTATAAAAATGCGTACATTGAGAATAATACATGGGATTGCAATGTGTGACAGAATAC
The DNA here is from genome assembly GCA_949825065.1 of Odontocerum albicorne. Taxonomy (NCBI): domain Eukaryota; kingdom Metazoa; phylum Arthropoda; class Insecta; order Trichoptera; family Odontoceridae; genus Odontocerum; species Odontocerum albicorne. The sequence goes on from OX463845.1 coordinate 19,912,044, forward strand.
GTAATGAAGTGATTGTGATGAATGTGATCTTAAGGCAGATGTGTTGAGTAAGATGAAGAAGAGCACTCTGAGATAGTTTGGGTGTTTGGAACGAATAAATGAAAAACCTAACAAACCAAGTATACAGTGCAAACGCGTAATATTGTAATCATTATTAGGAATAGTATTTTGAAAGTGAAGGATAATTCGAAAGAAGAAAACGTAGAAAGTCAAAGAAATCGTAGGGGTTGTATGAGATGTACGAATGTAAAAGAGGTGAACGATGTGCGTAGACATATGAAAGACCGGCGCTCTGTCCTCTCTGCCTGCCGCATCAGCAAGATAGCGTGATGGTATGTATGTAATAGTAATAACTGCTCAAACAGAAGCAATATTACTGGTGGTATATTTCTTCTGTTTGGTCTGGTGAAGAATGAACTTATTTTTCATTCTTGAAGTTCCAGTTTTGGTCATACTTTCTAACATCGATCCATGTACTTTTCGTAAATTCGAAAATAAAGCGCTCTGAATGTGATAATGCAATATAAAATAACGCTATACATGCCATATATTTGTTGACTATAATTAGTATAAAATGTTTTCATTATAACAATCTCATGGAGCGTGTAAAACCTTCATTAAAATGTTTCAAAGCATAAACACTTCGCAATATTCACTCAAATTTGAGAATCACTAGGTAAACAAGACATAAGGTTTGTTGGCATACCGTGCTCATATTTTATTCAGCACTCTCCCGCATGCATTTTTATACCTTTATAGAAGAACTGTGTATTGGAAAAAGAGAAGTGTTTTTACAGTTACATTGTAACATAGAAGCTTGTTTTAAAGTTGAGAACTTACGAATTGTTTTTATTTTTCTTTATATCATGTGGGTGCTGTTTTCTCTGGAAAATGTATTTCTCGTTTTCACATTGGCGTCAGTTTGTTTATGAATAATAGGTACGACTATTCTAGTAAAAAATCAACAACAATAACGTAAAATAGAAGCATCATATTTTCAATCCATAAAGCAGGGATCAATTTTGTAGAAAATGTATCTTTATTTACGATTGTTAGATCATTTTTTTCATTTGAACACTTTTCAGTTACTCTACCAGGTTCCAAAACTACGTAATTTTTTTTTATTTGACTTGATATAGACCCAGAAATCAACAGAAATAATTCATGTTCACTAAAAAGCATAGTTTGTGTTTTGCTACAGGCATACAACTGATACATTGAAGTGTCAGAGATGTTAAAAAAAAATTAAATTAATATTTTTGTAAAAGGAAGAACACTAAACTATTGTATTATCTAAATAATTTGGTGTTTTTTCCCTTTTCACAGTCTTTTGATTAAAGTATCTTTTCTTATGTTGTTTCATTCAGATCATTAAAAAGTTGAAAATAATCAACCGGATAAAGAGTTTTTCAGGTTCCAATCAATATAAAAATTCGTAGTTGTTATTTTCGTGAAGACACTTTCTAACTTCTTCGACAACTTTTGCCGACTCGAAACTTTTTTTAGTCTTACACATTCTTCTAGACATTCCGAAAATAACCAAATATCGTAGGATATGTAAGAGTTTGCGCAAACTTTTGCACACATAACCAATTTTAAAATAAAATTCTTCAGCTACCTCATCTAAGAATATATCAAAATAAGATGTCAACGTTATTTTCAGCAATCCAACATCGAAATATATTAACTGAGTTATCAAAATTATAGGAGTAATTTATGTTTAAAATTTTCTATACATCAATTAATTGAGATTTAATTTGCCCACTGCACGTTGATTTTTTTTTAGAATATGCTACAATAAACATAATTATTGTCACCCCTCATTTCAGTTCCCAAACAGAAGAATAGATGACCTCCCTGGCCTAGTTGGTAAGAATAGAACATTAATAGAATAGAACATGTAATACAATACAGTTTGTGAGTTCTTATATTTTGTGTAATGAACTTGGTTTATAAATTTGAATGTGTGAAGGGATAGTTTAAAATGTGAATGACAGGTGTATTTGTTTCCTTTACATGTGAAGGGTCGCGGCCCAGGGAAAATATAATTATTTTTTTATAACATTTTGAAAGACTAGGTGTGATTTAAATATCCCCAGCTTTTGTGTTTCAATGAAATTTTGTCAATATATTATGCTGTTGAGAGTTTTCAATTCTCACGAGCGGCTGGAGCTCGGACATGTTGGATTGTTTGTGAGTGTAAGTCAGCAGTTTCAACAGGCAATGAGTCTTATGAAACATCTGATATAATAGAATTATGTAAACAGTTAAATATATAAAATAAAATAAATAATTATTGACAACCACCCTCAATTCATAAATTTCGTGACAAAAAACTTTCGCCGACAACATGAGCACATACTCGATGTTCCTTATAAACTGAAGAATAAAACAAATTTAGAAAATATTTAAATAAAAAAAAATCTTTTATTTTCCTCGCGCTTTCATACCTTGTCATTAAATATATACATGTGCATATACGAAAGAACAGTTCATGGTTATCTTATGTATAAACATACATGTAATCATATTATTTCCCCTTTAGGGTTGGTAGATATCAAGACCTTCTTCTTCTTCTTTCTACACCTAAATCCTTCTCGCCATTTATTTAACAAGGAGATGCGGCCTTATCCTCTGACTCGTTTGATATATACAATATTTTCCCTAGACGATTAGTTGTGTAATAATGTACGAGTATCTTGTGCCTTTCATTACTCAAATCTTCATAGTTTTCGGTCCATATACAGATCAAGTATTTACACATTAGTAACATGGTTTGTCCATGGTACGTTGAGACATTCACTTCATCTTATTTAGTTACTTTTTCACTCCTCCCTCCCTCCCGTTATCAAGCCTCCCCGTGTTGACCACTTTCCTTTTTAATTATTTGCTGTCCTCTGCCAGCATGCGGCTTCTAACTTCAAGATTTTGCCAACCTAATAAGTTTTAGGATCTTTTCTTGGTGTTTTGATATTTATATACTCGTACTTACTATTCATACATACCATCACGCCCTATCCCTTTTAAATTAGGAAGAGAAAACATATCTCCACGTCTTTCTATCCATGCATACAGCTCTCGTAACGTAAATACTCATATATATCGTCATACATGATCTCCTGTTTCTCACACTCGTTACCATTATCTCCTTAAAAAATTCTCCCCCTATGTCCACCCACTCTTACCTCGGTCTATTCCTTCCTCGATCTTCATTCATTCCAGACAAATATATACTGTTCTGTTAGTCTTTTGCAACTCATTCTCTTAATGTAACCAAAGCATTTTAAAAATCATACCTTTACTCTTCATGCTTGTATTTTTACTATTATAACTTCGCTCATAGCAACATGCCTCGTCAAATATGTCTTTTAAAATATCGCATATATTTCTTATCTTTTCCTCTCTTCTTACTATGTTATCTCAGAAACATAAATTTCACATTGTTTTTTCTCGACTCTATTTTCCTTTATTCGAAATCGTACAGTTGTTTAGTTACTTTTTTATTTCTTGCTTTTTGTTAAATATGTCAAAGCATTTTACATTTCAGTTCAATGTATCTGCACAAAAGTAAATTGACTTCCGGTTTCTTAGACAAACCAATTTAAGATGCACTAGAACAATACTCGGGTGTTTCTTTGAAAACTTTCAATTTTGAATTTCTATCCAGCTCTCAAAGGAGTATTTTCTCTAACTTGGAAATGAAGTCACATTTAAAATTCCTACCTGCTTTGTTGACATTTTCTTGAGACTTGTGCAAATATTAAACGGCGCGACCATAATATTTTATTCGCTTCTCAAATACGGTTTTTTACACTTCAAATATATTTTAAATTAAAAATTGTTTATTTAACTTTAATGGTATTTTTTATTATTTTTATTTTCCCATGTAAGTCAGCAACTGTTTATTCAGTTAAAAAAAGTATTTCCAATCTAGCCATTATTTTCATCGTGAATGTAAATAGTCTGGTATTATACTTTATGTAACAGAAAGTCGAGGAGTTTTCGAGGAGTTGAACCAAAATCAAGCAACAGGTAACGGTTAATAAAAACACCCTCTGACAAACCACTCAAAACTTTTCATCAGTAGTTTGGTTAATAATCTATCCATTTTTGACGTTCTTATTTTGACAATTTTTTTTTAAGTTATACCTTTAAGGTTTTTTTCTCATATGTTTTCTAATAGAAATGAGAATATAAATATTTTTTAAATAATAAAACTGAAAGTTAGGGTAGAAATCGTGATAAGGAACTGGCCGAAATAACACAAAAATTAACAAAAAAGTTTTTCTGTAATATTACAGGGTAAAATAGCTCTACAGTACTCACTCACTTATATGATATTTATTTTAAGTTCGTAATCATTTTAGGAATTATTTCAATAAATTATGACTATGAAGTCTACTAGATAAGCTGTCAAAAATATAAATTCTAAACAATTTACGAGTATATTTGTGACAGATTCAATTTCATTGATGTTTAAACAAAAAAGTAGGATATTATTTTGAGATCGGCGTCAAAAATGGACAACAAAAATATAAAA
>OX463845.1:19916783-19984207 GCA_949825065.1 Odontocerum albicorne
AATATTTTAATGTGAGCGGAAAAAGTAATATTATTTAAAAACGAAAAATAATCAACAAACATTTTTTTTAAGTTCAACTAGTTTATGAAATTTCATCTCCTTTCTACCATTTTCACATTTAGTAAAACTATGTTTCCATCGATAGGCAAAATTTGTCGAAAAATCGATAAATAAGTCGGACTTGAATTTTCGGAAGAGGTGCAATATCATTTCTATATGGTGGCCATTGAAAGACTGAATGTTTTGAAAAAGTCATAACTTGTTCATTTTCATTTTTTTTTTACAAGTTATAGAGCTTAACTACCCTAAGACACTTAGCAGCGCCTGCAGTACGCCATTCGATTTCAACACCTAACCAGAGATAGCAACAACTTTTTGAACAACTTGATAATGAGTGATGAGGCCCATTTTCATTTAAACGGGTACATCAACAAACAAAACTGCAGATTTTGGGGTACTGAGAATCCTAGGGAATTTTATCAGCATCGACTGCATCCCCCAAAATGTACTGTTTGGTGCGGTGTTATGGCTGAAAGAGTTATCGGCCCCTATTTCTTTGAAAATGAGGAAAATTAGCCAGAAAGAATCAATGGGGCTCTGTATAGGACAATGCTTGAAATTTTTTTACGCCCAGCAGTCGAAGATAATCAGGAGGTATGGTTACAACAGTTCCAACCCATGGAGCTACTGCGCACACTGCCAGGGCAACGATGGCAGTGTGCGCAGTACAGTGATGTACATCCTTCAGCCTTTCATGGGCCACCCTTTATTTTTTATTGGCTAACCAGAAACAGGATTTGGCGAATTTCCAGCATTTGAGGATCTTTTTGACTCAATCTATTCATATTTTCTTCTAGCGTTGTTTATCTCTTTTAGACCATCATTCCAAGTAGAGTTATATACATTTTCTTCTAATCTTCTTACAATGTATCCAAAACCTCGCATTCTACTTTCTCTCAATTTGTCGTTTATATGCGTCACTTCAGATTATCTCGCTATAAGTGATCAAAATCAAGTGTTATTACATTATCATTATATTTTTTCTTCCCAGTACATCGAAGTTAAATAAATGGAAACCTATTTATGAAATTCAATATAAAATGTGGAAAAATAAAAAAATCTTTATTTTAAGGAAATTTTAAAGTTTGTGAAGGAAATAAATAATTTCAATGATCTTATTGTAGGGTACATTTCCACCGTATATTATATACTGGTGTTTGCATTTTGCGGCATGTTTGTATTATACGAGTATGTATGAAGATAAAAAAAATATGTGGCCTAAATTTTCACATTCAGTAAATTGAAATTGTAATTAAATTTTCTACCTCATTAATAATGTCTCTGAAAAATGTGCGTAAACAATTTTGAATGAATGTTTTTTTAAACTTCACACCTCGCCAGTATCATCAATCATTATATACGAAAACATGCATTATAGCGCTCTTTTTAACACGAAGGCCCAAAAAGATGAGGTCTCACATTTTATGTCATTTGAATATGAGTTTATGAACATTTTTTTTAATCTTTAAAAACATAAATGTTACAAACATAAAAATAAATTCTTTACACTCGCATATAAAACATGTATTTTATTTAAATCTATCGGTACTTCTCAAAAATAGGTACTAAAAGCGACTAGTTTATTTCTCATTTTTTTCATAAATACTTTGTTTTGAATGTATTTTTTTCATATTTATCTTTTTACCTTATTAGGATTGGAATTGCAGCGCAGCCGCGACACTCCTCGAAGAGATTCTGCCCAGAACGATCTTCCGGTTCGCTTCCGGTTTTACTTACTACTTGATCTTCCGTTTTTCTTAACATGCGAAGATGAGGAGTACCTTATCTAATGTTTGCAGTACCTTATCACTTTCCTATTTACTCAATTTATTTTGTTTTTTGTTATGTATTTAATGTGATTAATTTGATTTCCAAGTAAGAGTGCTCTTGAAAAAATCTGCTCTTTTAGCGGTGTTATATGTTCTTTTATTAATATTCCCACTGGAGGTCATCACAAGCACATTGTCTCGAAACCTTATTTTTGGGATACGGTTATATAGAGTTCTCAACACATGTTGTAATAAAACATTCTGGTATTGTAACCCATACACGATATGTCCAACGGGAAAGGTGACTTATTTTATTTTCGCGTAACCACCAGCGCCATCTGTAGACAAATAAATGAACTAACTAGCGACACATTTGGACTATCTTCCGTAAAAGTTTCAAAGCGCTGACATTGCTGGTTCATTCGTAATGATGTAACAATTGACAGTACCTTCTGAGTCTCGGTTGGAAAAGAAACAATGGAGCAACGTGCTAATGTTAAATTTTGTTTTTAATTGAGTAAAAGGGCCACATAAACTTTTGAAATGATTCAAACTGTTTTAAGTGGTTCGCAAGATTTCGTGATGGCGCAGAGAGCATTGAAGATGATTATCATTGACGGCCAGGATCATCATTGACAATTCGAATTGAAGAAAATGTTAAAAAAGTTACTGAAATTCTTCGAAATGATCGTTGTGCGTCTATAAGCCTCATCAAGGAGCTCACTGGAATTCCTAAATCCACGGTCCACCTCATTTTAACGGAAAATTTGGGCAAACAAACGGTCTTTACTGACTGACGATAAAAAAGTTTGCAGAGTGGAGTACTGCAGATACATGAAAAGAGCGGCTGATATGGATATGGACTTCATGTGGATATGGACTTCATGCTGATATGGACTTCATGTCAAGCATTGTAACATATGATGAAACATGATGCTTTTAGTATGAGTTACTTACAAAGCGCCAGTGCTTGGAATGGAAGAGCCGAATCAAGACTACTCACCGTTTTCTTTGATTCAAAAAGAATCATCCATAAAGAATTCAAGCCAGAAGGTCAAATAATAAACGCCGATGTATACTTGGGTGTTTTGAAGCTTTTATGGGCCAGGATTCTTCGAGTTCGGCTCAAAAACTGGGAACAAGGGACATGGTCATTGTTCGAATGAAAAATCACCGGCGCACAAAAGCAAGATTGTACGTGATTTCTTGACCGAAAAAAGTATCGTGGTGCTCGACCATCCCCCGTAAACGCATGATATGGCTCCATGCAATTTGTGGCTATTCCCGAAACTGAAATTGGCGATGAAAGAAAAGCGTTTTGACACGATTTCAGACATCCAGAAGGCTTCGACCGCGATTTTGGAGACAATTCCGAAGAATTAGTTTCACGAGTGCTTCAGAAAATTTTACAACCGCTTCCAGGTGTATTAACTCACGGAGTGTAATAAAAGTGTTTTGAATAAAATATAATATAAACTAATTAACAATGCCTTGTCGTTCGTTTCCCGTCAGTCACCTTTTACATTGGACACAGTATGTAGTTAGGATATTAATATCAAGTTTCGGATTTCTAATATCGTGTTTTTTGTCTGCTCCTACGAGTATATACGCCACAGACATATTCAAACTCCCGAAACTCCATATCCATCATATTTGGTAGAATGGGATTTGGAGATCACTTAAGTACTTTTATCTTAGTGGGTATAAAGATTTCGTGTCCATTGTAATAACAAAAAAAAACTAAAATACACTTATTTATTTGATAATCAATTAAGTTAGTTTTAAAATATATTTTTTTGTGTGTGACTTTGTTATTTCATAATAAACTAAGTTTTATTTTTTGATAAAACGTTTAGAAATGTGTGTGCATATATGAGTTTTAATTATGTACGAGTATCACTGTTTGAATCACGCAATTAAAATATTTGTAAATATTAAAAATAATGAAATGGGATCAATGCCCATTGAACTGGAGATACATAAAAAATATGATGAAAAAACAGTTAAAGTAGGTGGGCAATATCTTCCAAACAACCAGAATGATATTAAAGATGCCTTAAATGAAAACCAGACTGGAATGCGTTTTAAAAATATCTGAGTTCCAACGGGAATCGAACCCGCAACCCTCGGGTTAGGCTAGAGACAAGCGTCTTACCAACTAGGCGACAGAAGTCATCATTATTAAAAGATTGAACCCAAAGGTGCGATAACAAGGCTTAATCAAATGTAGACAGATATATGATATAAACCGCCATTTTTATCACTGCATATCGATAAAATAATTAATTTAGGAAATGAAATAAGCTATGGAAAAATATAATTTAGATGAAATATGGTAAAAAATTGTAACCAGTCCCAATTTAAAATCCACCAGGAGGTAAATCCGGCACACAAGTTTGCTTAGCAAATACGCTGACCATTAGACCGATTCATTGCTTTAAGTTATTTGTGGTTGGACAGGAATTTCGTTGTCCCCAATATGCTCCGACTTATAAGCGGAAATTGTGTCATTTCAGCCTCTATCACATACATATTCACTAAGTGCCTGCCATTTGCTTCAGTTAAAGAGTGAAGACTTAAACGAAAGGAAAGAAAAAAACATTTCGTCTAATGTGCATTCTTAAGTCGAAGCAATAAAGTTTTATCGTGACTAAAGTTCATTATCCTGGAGTAGCATCAGGCTGTGGTATTTTAGGTTTCAGTTTTAAGTATCTTTACTTAGCACTTTGGTTTAGGTGCATGATGCGAATCAGGTAAACCATCAAAACTTTTCTTAAATCGGTAAACTTTCTCACGTAACAAACAAATTGATAATATCGGTATATTTAACACAAATATGTTAAATCATCATCAAACAAATTCACATGTTCCAATTATATTGTAACAAGAAAAAGTCTTTAAATATATACATTTTTAAATAGTTAACAATAAATAAATAAGTATAATACACAAATTAATTTATTGTTGAATAGTATATGGAGTTTCAGAAAGTTAAAACCGAAACCATTGATAACATACATATATTAAATAAAGCGTAAATTCATCTTTTATGGATGCGGTCGAGTATGCAACGCAATAGCTTTATTTTATTTTTGGAAGAAATCAGCAATTTAATGACGACCTCCGTGGCCTAGTTGGTTAGACATGTGTGTTCAAACGCGGAGATTGTGGGTTCGATTCCCGTTGAATTCCAAATTTATTATAAATTATTCCTGTCTGGTTTTCATTTAAGGCTTGCTTAACATTTTTCTGGTTGGCTGGAAGAGATTGTTATATGGCAATAAAGCCGACATGTTATACTTTATTAAATGAAAGTGTTATACAATAATATATTGATCTAATTGCTTGAACACAATATTTTATTTAAATAATGTGTGAAAAAGACACCACTGTTTTGTATTATTTTATAATTTTAGTAATTTTTATATATCGTAACAACTTGTTTAATAGGTAACAATTATTAGTTTTGATGACATAAGTGTTAGTGGACAATAAACATGAATAACCGCGTACGATAAATGAGTTGCACGTAAAATGTGAAACGAAAATTCCTGGTAATCGAAACAAGTGGAAGGAAAAGAAAATGTGACATTTATGAGAACAACGAGAGAAAACAACAAATCCAAATGTTCTGCTATTTGGGAAGTATGTTTGTTATCTGATGACGGATAATTGGAAAAATATACTAAACGGTGACTTCCAATAGGAAACAAAGTCAAGTAGAGCACCAAAAACTTAATCAAACCATGCAATATTAAGATCTGTCAAAATAATTTTTCAAAACAGCGCATTAGTGTCAACATTGATGTATGACAGTGAAACGTGAACGTGGAAAACCAATGAAAGGGTCCAAGTACATGCGATGAAAATGCGTTCACTGAGAAAAATATGTGGTACTTATATCAATGTATGATTGAACAAGAAATGTGATTATCACGGATGAATGTGAGCTAAAAACTTATTTTTAAAGTAGAGTGAAAAATACACATTGAGGTGGTTTAGACATGTTAAAAAAATGGGTGACAAAGGACTTCTTAAACAAATTTATAATGCAAGCATAAGTGGGAGTTAAAATATTAGTGGAGTAGGCGAAGGAAATATGTCGTTAAAGGAAAGTTTGGCTCTGATTCATCTTTGACTACCCTTATGGGGAAATGACGTGATGGTATGTACATATATAATATTTATTATCTTAGACGATTTTATACTGTTAATGTCTGCGATGAGTAGGAAAAAGGGGTTTTTGATTTATTTATTTAATACTTGATTGTAAAACAGCCTGGTGGGTGTATTGCTAGGTGGTAATCTTTACAACTAACCAAATAAAGGTAAATAAAGGATGTGACATTGTGACAAAAAAACTCAAATCATTATTCACCTGTACAAAATTCATGAACAATTTACATAGTAAAAATAAAAGTAAGATATCAATCAAAGGAAAAAGATAGGGATCATAGGAGAGGGAAGGAAAGTCGGGAATGAAACAAGTCACATGACTGATCTGAAATTAAGAGTTTTTTCCATTTGCTGTCTACCTGGTGTACGAGTATAATATATTGTAGTAGGGTCTCAATTTGCTGTCTACCTGGTGTATGAGTATAATATAGTAGGGTCTCAATTTGCTGTCTACCTGGTGTACAAGTATAATATAGTAGGGTCTCAATTTGCTGTCTACCTGGTGTACGAGTATAATACAGTAGGATCTCAATTTGTTGTCTACCTGGTGTACGAGTATAATATAGTAGGGTCTCAATTTGCTGTCTACCTGGTGTACGAGTATAATATAGTAAGGTCTCAATTTACTGTTAACCTGGTGTACGAGTATAATATAGTAGGGTCTCAATTTGCTGTCTACCTGGTGTACGAGTATAATACAGTAGGATCTCAATTTGCTGTCTACCTGGTGTACGAGTATAATATAGTAGGGTCTCAATTTGCTGTCTACCTGGTGTACGAGTATAATATAGTAGGGTCTCAATTTGCTGTCTACCTGGTGTACGAGTATAATATAGTAGGGTCTCAATTTGCTGTCTACCTGGTGTACGAGTACAATATAGTAGGGTCTCAATTTGCTGTCTACCTGGTGTACGAGTATAATATAATAGGATCTCAATTTGCTGTCTACCTGGTGTACGAGTATAATATAGTAGGATCTCAATTTGCTGTCTACCTGGTGTACGAGTATAATATAGTAGGATCTCAATTTGCTGTCTACCTGGTGTACTAGTATAATATAGTAGGATCTCAATTTGCTGTCTACCTGGTGTACGAGTATAATATAGTAGGGTCTCAATTTACTGTCTACCTGGTGTACGAGTATAATATAGTAGGGTCTCAATTTGCTGTCTACCTGGTGTACGAGTATAATATAGAAGGGTCTCAATTTACTGTCTACCTGGTGTACGAGTATAATATAGTAGGGTCTCAATTTGCTGTCTACCTGGTGTACGAGTATAATATAGTAGGGTCTCAATTTTCTGAAGCCGTATTAACTGAGGCAGTAAAAGAATCCGAATTATTTTTATAACATTTTAAATAATATTTGGAAATGTTTAAAAGTATCATATTTATTTGACTGTACCGGTTAATTTGCAATCCAGTTAATGCGTCAACTCCATTTACAAGTATTATATTTTATGAAATATTAATCGTTTTCTCTACATAATTACATTATTTACATATTTTCTGTTAAGTTCGGATATTGAGAAAATGAAATGTATAAGCCTTGCTTAATTGAGTACTAATATCAATCTTATTATATCACAATTATTTTCACTATATAACCATTTATACTACATACAAGAAAAACTCGAAGTAATTTTTAATATATTTTTTGTTATAACAGATTGTTTGGTTACCAATATAAATCAGTATAAATTATAATAAGAAATAAAAAAATGCGAAATAAATAACTAAAAATAATAAAACAAGGCCAACAGAAATATAAAATAATGAACTTATAAAGTACTTAGGAAGGTTAAAAAAATACATAACATTTCTTTCAGCACCTGATTTAGATATATCCTACGCTCTTTCAGCGAGCTTAGATATTATTATGTGTACGTGTACGTGCTTTTTATTCCTTGGAGAAAATTTGTACATATTTCATCATTGGCATTTATGAGATACATTCACTTATTTACCATGACTCATATCTCTCGTGCAGAACGTTGCTAAAAGCGGATATTGCTAAAAGTTTTATATGCGCTTTCGTAATAAAGTAAAATGTTATTTATTCAGAGTTTGAACTTTTCCAGTATTATTTGTCCATAATCTCGGGGTGTGTTTGCGCTAGTAATTTTATCAATTTATTCATTTTAAAACTTTACAGAATAGAGTACAATAAGGTGGGTTTATTGGTAAGTGACCAATTCTTATAAATAACTATATAATTTTGAGGTGAAAGGTGAATATATACAATTTTTATTTATTTCATTTTATTTCAACGGTCATATGACCTCTACGACACAAAATATAGAAAAAACAGCAAATAAAATTTAACATTGACATATAAGCAGTGTTATACAATAGGACAAAAATAGAATAAGATGAAGAACACAACTAAGCAAATCTACATACATAGTTAATGTAGGGCTTGAGTTGAGTATGACGATAAAAAAGTTCATAATAGTTGTGATAAAGATGCGCGTAAAAAATCTTTGACTTTTTTTATATACATGGTAGTTAAAAAACTTTAACTTTCTTTCTAAAGTTAGTTAAAAAGTTATTTAACTCGTTGAATGTTAACCAGTTAACATATTATGTAAATATAAAAATGTAACACTAATGTACCTCACAATCTGTAAGAGTTATATCCTGAATTCTTGAAATTTCAATGTCAATTACTTGGCCTTATATTTTTTGTATCTCTGAGTTCGCTCCCTAAATACGACCAAAACAATATTCTCACAATTGTATTAGGTCACTCGAATGCTTTTTAACATTTTTCTGGTTGTTTGGAAGTAATTGCCACATAACGATAAGCCCGCCAAGTTGTGCTGAACACACAAGTGTAAACAATAAATGTACGTAAAACAAGTATAAATAAGCCCGTCAGATGAGCCATGTGTAACCTTGTATGATAAATAAATGTTATTCAATGATTCAGATTTCTTATATTTGTTAAATTCGACAACTTTCAAGAAATCGAAAAGAAGAAAACTTTTTTAAATAGACTTGTTTTAATTTAATAACATAAAGTGTCATGTTATACAACACATGATCGAATAATACAAGCATTGTAGTTCGTAATGAAGAATTTTTACAAGTCGAAAATGGTTCCAAATCCTTCCCTATTAAGAAGTGAATCACATTTTCATTTGTACGTCTAGAACATTAGTTACTATGTGACTCTATTTGTACGTCTAGAACATTAGTTACTGGATCACTCTAATTTGTACATCTAGAACATTAGTTACTGGATCACTCTGTTTGTACGCTAGAACATTAGTTGCTGAATCACTCTATTTGTACGTCTAGAACATTAGTTACTGGATAACTATATTTGTACGTCTAGAACATTAGTTACTAGATCACTGTATTTGTACGTCTTGAACATAAGTTACTAGATCACTCTATTTGTACGTCTAGAACATTTCTTACTGGATCACTCTATTTGTACGTCTAGAACATTAGTTACTGAATAACTCTATTTGTACGTCTAGAACATTAGTTACTAGATCACTATATTTGTACGTCTAGAACATTAGTTACTGGATCACTATATTTGTACGTTTAAAACATTAGTTACTGGATCATTCTATTCGAATGTCTATAGAAAAGAAGACTTGAAATAAAAATGAAAGTAAATAATGGTAATCCGACGGGTTTCAGAAAAAAATAGTAAACGGCTAAATCAAGGGCTTATTGATACGTATTGATTTTGTACCGTCCTTGGTTGAAAGCCGCTTAAGATTTGTCAAAATAACAAGTGGGAGGGAATTCGAAAGCGACCTTTCAAATCGTGGGTTGTTAGATCAAAGATTCTTCTTAAGTTCAAAAGGTATTATTTGAAAACTGAACCGAAAGAACGAAACAAAGAAGATTGAATGAAATTTCAAAAGCAAATAATATTTTTATTGGTTACGAATTCTGTATTAACGTTATACACATTTTACTCGTATGTATGTATGTATTTACTTATTGTATTTTACGGTGAAAATACCTTTTTTAAACAAAAACAAATAAATGCCATTGAATATGTTTTTAAATATTCAAATAAAATTCACAATCCAGAATAGCTTTTGGGACTGTTATAATTTGTATATAAACCAAGATTACATAAATGATTTAAAAACGTTCATTTTTCATCAGAAATAACCCCAATATCTTGTATTTTCGATACTGAATAAGAAATGGGGCATTCAGAGTAGTCATATTTTTTACATGTTGTTTATAAGTTTTTCATAATAAGGCATTTAGAAACATTCAGTTTTGTCTTACTTATTGTTGTATTATTGACAAGTTCTCCATTACAAATAATACTTAAACTATGCCAGTACCTCGATTTAAAAAAATGGTTCTCATCTGGTTTCCCCTAAAGCCTTGTTTAAATACATTTCTGATTAGTTGGCAGATATTGCACATGGTAATAAATCTTGTTACACTTATACCTATATTTACTAAATTAAGAAAGAGCGTTGCCTCCATGCAACAATAAAGCAATAGTTTAAACACTTCTGCGATATTTCTCTCTCAATAAAACTTACCCGGTTCTCAGCGGCAAATGAAGAAATTACAGAACAAGTACTCTTTCGTCTCAGATTGCGATGGGCACAATAATTTATACTAGGCCTCCAAGATATTATCTCCGGGACAAAGGTAACAACAAAGGAAAGACATAAAATTGTGATAATACTTAGTTTAATCCAATGAGATTATAATAAAAAAAAACTCCGCAATAATGCCGAGAAAAAATTATATATATTACCAAAAATACCAGAGTAGGCAGACTAATAATTTGGGCTTGCATTAAAGACCGATTCCCGCTCAATATTCAACACAAACATAAAGGCTATGAGGTAAGGAGAAATCCACAATGATAGGTTACAATAAAAAGAGATCACTCACCCCACAATACCATGAATATCGATAAGGAACGATACGCGTAATGTCTATACTCTCGGAACTGTGGAAGAACCAGAAGATTTTCCCCGAAAACGAAACCGGAACGATGACTCTGATGATGATGATGATGCCGCAAGCGTCCTTTGAAGCTCGCGCTGCCCCGCTTCCAAACTTCTTCCTTGGCCTTCGGCCTGGGAGAACGATTTCCTACCCGCAGTTATTTAAAGAACCGCTTTTCTTTAATTTCTCGAAACTTTACTTGCTTCACGCCCGATGGAGCCAATAATAATCCAAGATTATTTCTTTGGAAAATACTATTCCGCAGATAAATCCCCGCGTCAAGTCTGGATGGAAGTGCCAGAAGAACTTTCACAAAAAAAGCTAATTATTAATTCGTATTTCCCACCAGGATATTATAACTCGGACCACAAGGTAACTGACCGATAACTTGAACGAATTATTTAATTATTAATTCGTATTCCCCCGACCGGGAGCTGTCTTAATAACAGGACTAGTAATCGTGACGGTACCGCTCGTAATGAAGCACCCACCTTCTGACCGCCTCACCTGTGCATCCCCACGTGATACCCTTTCGCCCGTTGATCATATTTGTAAGCGATGTCCTGATTCGTCAAATCTTTGGTCGGGCCGTAATTTGACCAATCAAACCCTTGCGTTTGATTATTTATTATAAGTGACGCAATTGCTCGGTGCTAGATGAAATTCTTTAAGCCGCCCGTTTTGGAATAGAATCTTCCAGAAACAACGGACGATTGCATCATTCCCTGTCCTAATTACAACTGCGTCATGCTCGGACTCGATTTTTATGCGTCATTATTTACCCGTCAAAATCAGAATACAGGGAAGTCCGTTTTAATTCCGCTCGTATCAATCAATCTCGCGCGTTATTTTCCCTTTTGGATAAATCCCAAACTTCTCACCCGTCTTTTATAAAAAAAATAAATATACTCCTAACACTCCATCTTATGTTATAAAAGAAAACAAAAAAAACAACAAAAAAAAAATTATCATTCCCAGAGTATAGACACATCAGCTGTAGGCAATAATAAGGAGCAAGGGGTGTATGTCCCCCCTACTGGATACGGTCTCGTGGCCGATTTACCGGTTGTCAGCATTTGCCTGTAGGACACCCCTAATTGGTGTAAGGGAACCTAGCCGCAAGGAAACCACGGAAACCTTACGATGACAACACACTACTGAATCTACTATAGCCCCTAACCTTATACTAAGGAGCACGGAACAATCCTCCGGTAACTCCTTACAATAGTACAGAAGATTATCTTTCCAATACTGGTTTAACCACAGGGCAACCAGCACTGAAACAATTGCATAATACAGGGAGTACAATTCCTAAAATAATTTTAATAAACAAAACAAATAAAACAAAAAAAACAAAGACAATAGATATAGACAAATTCACCTAGGGCATGGTCACCGTATACTTCAAAGGTGATCAGATATAAACAAAAGAATTTCCAATAAAATTAAAATAACACCAAGTATTATGGATGGTCACCCTATATCACTAAAGGTAGGCCGTCCCCAAGAACAAGGAGATAATGATTTTACATAAGCACGGCTTGTGATACATCAACGGGTAGGTCAGAAACAAAACAAAAAGGAATCCACATAAAAAAAATAAAAAAAAAACAAAATTATATTATACATGGTCATCCTATATCACAAAAAGGTAAGCCGTCAATAATAACAAGGAGATAATGATTTTTACATAAAGCCCGGCTGGTGATACAACAAAGTACAGAGCAGAAACAACAAAAAGGAATCCACATTAAAAAAAAAAAAAAAAAACCACAAAATTATATTATACATGGTCACCCTATATCACAAAAGGTAGACCGTCAATAATAACAAGGAGATAATGATTTTACCTAAAGCCCGGCTGGTGATACATCAAAGTACAGAGCAGAAACAACAAAAGGAAAAAAAACAAAAAAAAAAACAAAATGATATTAAACATGGTCACCCTATATCACAAAAAGGTAGGCCGTCAATAATAACAAGGAGATAATGATTTTATCTAAAGCCCGGCTGGTGATACATCAAAGTACAGAGCAGAAACAACAAAAAGGAATCCACATTAAATAAAAAACACAAAATTATATTATACATGGTCACCCTATATCACAAAAGGTAGACCGTCAATAATAACAAGGAGATAATGATTTTACCTAAAGCCCGGCTGGTGATACATCAAAGTACAGAGCAGAAACAACAAAAGGAAAAAAAAAACAAAAAAAACAAAATGATATTAAACATGGTCACCCTATATCACAAATAGGTAGACCGTTAATAGATAATTTACCCACCCCTCCTCTCAGGGCATCATGCTGAGAAAAGGTTTACAACCAAATTAGTTAATCTTCATTCATCCTCTCACTAAACACTGTAGCCTGTTTCGCGGCTGACCTTAAAGATACACTGGACACTTACTTAATTATACACTTACAGGATTTATACGGGTGACTCTACTCCTCCATTGCCAACCTCTCCCCCTCACTGTGAACAGAGATCAATCAATACAAGCCCAAATCCAGCCCTTACGGTAAGGACTGCACTACACATTTCTACAATCACAACTGCCCACCCATCTGGCATAATAAGTGGTAATTATTACGCAAGCCAATGCAATCAGATAAGGACCGAAAATTCTTTCGAGACGGAATTCTAAAAAGACACCTTCTAAACTATTAGGAAATCTAACATAGCTAGAACGAAGCAGAACCGGCTGTTCAACGACTGTCCTACCACACGGCTCACACCTAACCCTCTCCCTGAAATTCTAATCCATTCCTATTCTCTCTCTGAAAAGAATAAACAATGTTATTGAAACACTCGCGGTTAGGCCCGATCTTCAGCAAGACACGTCCCCCGGCCCCCAGACCAGAACCAAGAATCACGCGAATCCGCATATGACGCCTGAGGATAACCAAGATCTGAGGGTCAGAACACGCGGTTGCACCAATCGAACCCTTCCAAGCCAGAAGCGCGTGCCCACCAGAACATGCTGGAGCGGCAACTCTGCTAATGCGGGTTCATGACGCCCGTGGTGGAGACAATTCAATACATCGCTGATGCACCGAACGGCCCTCACCAAAATATTAACCGGTCGAGAGGCTAGCCTCTCTCAACCCGAACGCTTAGAGGCAGTTCAGGGCCTCTGCATGCTACCTTGAGCACGAGAAGGACGATGGTTACAAAAAAACATAATACAGACAAGATACTGGATGAGTTCCGGCCATCCGTAAGCCTCATGCTGGATGTATTAGGCCATCCGTAAACCTTAAAACGAATGATTTTAAACACAACATTTAATACAAAACAAATTAATGATACAGACAAAATACTGGATGTGTTCCGGCCATCCGTAAACCTCATGCTGGATGTAAACCGGCCATCCGTAAACCTCTTGCTGGATGTATTCCGGCCATCCGTAAACCTCATGCTGGATGTGTACAGGCCATCCGTAAACCCTTGGCTGGATGTATTATAGGCCGTCCGTAAGCCTTTTACTGGATGTATTATAGGCCGTCCGTAAGCCTTGAAGAAAATAATTTAATCACAATTATTAGGGAAGAAAAGAAAAAGGAAACAAAAGGAAAATAAACACAAAAACACAAACACATGATATTAATACGCTATGCAGTAAACAGGAATGGAAAAAAAAACAAAACTCCGAACAGATCTATTTCCTTCTGCGAGACAACAAACTCTTCGATGAGGGGGTGGTTCACAGTTAACCACCCGACAAGAAAACCCATAGTACGTAAGGAATTACAGAAAGGAACAAGACTACTTCCAAACAGAGAATGTGAGCCAACCTACAAGGCAACAGATCTAAACTTCTCAATATAGTGCTATAACAAAACAGAATAGTAAATCCCAGGTTCTCATCCAGCGATGCCATTCCTCTCTATAAGGCAATAATCCCACGAACTGGTTACACCAGTATTAACCATCCGTTCCACCGATGCAGGATACTACTACTCTCCAAAAAAGTATACTAGGAGCAGCTCCAATTTCCTTAAATCCTCGGTTCCAACAGCCCAAGCCAATAACTCAGATATGCAATCACTGAACTAATAACAATTTTCTAACTCCTTGA
This sequence comes from Odontocerum albicorne, assembly GCA_949825065.1. Lineage (NCBI taxonomy): Eukaryota > Metazoa > Arthropoda > Insecta > Trichoptera > Odontoceridae > Odontocerum > Odontocerum albicorne. The sequence continues at coordinate 19,931,823 of OX463845.1, forward strand.
GAATCCTTGTAGCGAGGTGACTCCATCCCCATTTCCATTATAACGAGCAACTAGCCTAACGATGTTTTCCAATGTTCCAAGCAATTATTTTCAATGGATGTCTGACTAGATTAGGGTTCAACCTTAAGAACATCCCACACGGAAGGAAGCCAACCCCTCCCTTCGTTCGTATTTCTGTGGATTCCACAAATTCTTTACCCTACGGACTATTATCCGAAGGTAATTTTCAAACATCAACCATCCTCAATGGGTCTTGCACTAAAGCAATGTTCAACCTTATGAACACCCGATACTGAAGGAAGCCTACCCCTCAGTACATAAGAAATTCTGTATACTATACAGATTCGTTAACCTACGGACTATCATCCGAAGGTAGTTTATAAACAGCACCCATCCTCCACGGGTCTTGCACTAAAGCAATGTTCAACCTTATGAACACCCGATACTGAAGGAAGCCTACCCCTCAGTACATAAGAAATTCTGTATACTATACAGATTCGTTACCCTACGGACTATCATCCGAAGGTAGTTTATAAACAGCACCCATCCTCCACGGGTCTTGCACTAAAGCAATGTTCAACCTTATGAACACCCGATACTGAAGGAAGCCTACCCCTCAGTACATAAGAAATTCTGTATACTATACAGATTCGTTACCCTACGGACTATCATCCGAAGGTAGTTTATAAACAGCACCCATCCTCCACGGGTCTTGCACTAAAGCAATGTTCAACCTTATGAACACCCGATACTGAAGGAAGCCTACCCCTCAGTACATAAGAAATTTAGTACACTCTACTCGAGGCTCTCAGCATTCCGTCACTCATGGTCCAGGCCCAGGCTCTGAGCGCCAGATACTCTTTAAAAGTAATAACCACACTAATCACGGGGAAGAGTACCAAACCCGTACATAGAACATATGGACATGACTCCATACGAGATTGCCTCACGACTAGCTCACTGTCTAATCACCCTAGCGGAATTATGAACTCTCACTGGTGATGTCATTTATAAAAAAAAAACTTTACTGCCATTCATCAAAGAATCCGACAGTGCATACTTTCAAGGTATGATTTAAACATTAACAAGAATATAACGAAAATTTAATTTAAGAACCTGTACTTTCCCGACCATGAATGACTCCCAATTAGGCACCGATGAGCCTATCACTACTCCATATGCTATTAACCTTCGTATATTCCACCGGGTCACTAAATAGTGAACACCGGACTGGATCTAACCTCTGCGTGCGCATCCTTTCTCGTGCAACTACGGCTTACTGCCTACTTCAGGCGACAGCGGATCGAGACCACGGATGCTTGGTATATCAATTGCAACGATGGGTCAAGACAACGTGAGACAACGTGATTCAATTACCTACACCATGCCAAACGCTCTAACACCGTATACGAAACGGAACTAAATCTCGATGGCTACTACTCTCAATGGTAAAAGAAATTCAACTGCGAAGAGAACGGAACCGAATATACGTTCCGCGTCTCACGGCCTGCCGGAACAATTGGTCAGGACAAACGTGAGATTACGAAATGCTCATTAGCTACTGCGTCCACTGACGCACTCGAATCGAGCCAAGGCCTAACGGCAAATCTTGAATACTATCGTGCGGGAAGGGCCGCTTGTCCCCTGAACCTGTAGTCTCAACCTAACCCCTTACAAGAAAAAGATACTCTCCCGGTCGCTGTGTAATGCGACAAATCTGCTAACTCCGACGTACTTAATACATTAAAGTAATACAATGTTAAAGAGGATTGAATCGCAATTGCAACGGAATTAAAAAAAAATATTCCGCGACTCGCGGACGGACGGTATCAAGTGGTCCGCACGACGCGAGACGACGAACTGCTGAATAGATTGTTCCTTGGTAAGGAGACACTAGTATGTCGGAAACGGAAGTGATAATTATATAACACGTCTCCCGTGGCCTGACGGTATTTGTCAGGGCAACGCGAGAGGACGTATTTCACACCATTAAGGTATACAAAGTTAAAGAGGATTGAATCGCAACTGCAACGGAATTAAAAAAGTATTCCGCGCCTCGCGGACGGACGGCATCAATTTGTCCGCACGACGCGAGACGACGAACTGCTAAATAGATTATTCCTTTGGGCAATGAGATACTAGTATGACGGAAACAGAACTGATAATAATATAATACGTCTCCCGCGGCCTGACGGTACTTGTCAGGGCAACGCGCGAGGACGTACTTCACACCCTTAAGGTATACAAGGTTAAAGAGGATTGAATCGCAACTGCAACGGAATTGAAAAAGGATTCCGCGCCTCGCGGACGGACGGTAACAGGTTGCCAGTACGACGCGAGACGACGAACAGCAAAAGAGATTAATCTGTGGCGAAGGCGGTTATATCATTACGGAAACAAAGCCAATCGCAATGACAGCGGAATTGAAAAAGTAATCTGCGCCTCGCGGTCTGACGGTATCGGTTTGTCAGTACGACGCGAGACGACGAACAGCAAAAGAGATTAATCTGTGGCGAAGGCGGTTATATCATTACGGAAACAAAACTAATCGCAATGGCAACGGAATTGAAAAAGTAATCTGCGCCTCGCGGTCTGACGGTATCAGGTTGTCAGCACGACGCGAGACGACGAACAGCAAAAGAGATTAATCTGTGGCGAAGGTGGTTATATTATTACGGAAACAAAGCCAATCGCAATGACAGCGGAATTGAAAAAGTAATCTGCGCCTCGCGGTCTGACGGTATCAGGTTGTCAGTACGACGCGAGACGACGAACGGCAAAAGAGATTAGTCGGTGGCGAAAGCGGTTATATCATTACGGAAATAAAACTAATCGCAATGGCAACGGAATTAAAAAGTAATCTGCGCCTCGCGGTCTGACGGTATCAGTTTGTCAGTACGACGCGAGACGACGAACAGCTGATCAGCTACTGCGTCCACTGACGCACTCAAATCGAGCCAAGCCGAAAACGGCAAATCTTGAATACTACAACGTAGGTAGGGCCGCTCGTCCCTAGCATTCGTGACCTCCACTAGGTTTACAGAGGGGAATCCTCTCCTGTAAGTTGAACAACGCGACCAACCCGGCGACTCCGATTTACTCAATACGGGTTGGTGGCCCACCGGTTTTTTGGAAACTTAACATCCGGAGGTGGCCTAGACATATCGGGTAATATAGCCAATGGACGCGCTGGGATGGCTCTAGCCCTCCACCGATTGTCAGCCGTCCTCACGGGCTCCCTTCGGGTACGCGACTGTTCAGGGCAATGACGCGCCACATGACCAGGAAGACTACACCGAAAACATCCGCGGGGATACGGATCCCGAGTATTCGGGGCACGAGATACTGGAGACAGGTTAGCACCTGTTCTTGAAACGAAAGGAGCAGGACGAGGCAACCTTCCCTCATCTCTATTCATCAGCTCGAAAGACAAGCACAGCTTTTCCAATGCACTGACCGAAGCTGGCTGAGAGCTGACCAGAACAGCACTATAACGGTGATGTAACCCGCGCCTAAATACCTTTACCAATTCCACATCCGTCAAAGGCGAATCTAAAGACTGATTCAAATTTTGGACTCTAGATACATAGTCCGTAGAAGACTCGCCTGGCTTTTGTACAGAGGACCAGATATCCATTCTTCGCTCCGTCATAAAATCGTCAGACTCGTATTTCTCTAGGAAGAGTCTCCTAACCATGTTCCAATCTACTATTTCTCTCTTCTTACTTCTAAAGAAGGTTAAAGCTCCGCCTCTCAAAAACTCCGGTAAGACCGCCGAGAGCGCATTCTCCTCGACCCCACGCGCGCAACCCAATTCCTCAAGACGCGACAAAAACTCCCTTACGCAACCCCCTCCAGAAAAAGGCTCCACTGGCCATACGGAAAAATTTAAATTCCACTGCGGAACCGCACGTGGAATATTTATACGCGCCGCTCCCTCCCCAGCGTATGGAGATGAGCTTGCCAAAGGCGAAGGCGCCAAGGTTTCCGAAGCCGTCACACCCGCGTCCGTTCCCTCCAAAAACTGTGGAGCTCTCATAAGATTCCGGTAAGGCACGCACCTGACCGGTAAGGCGACCGCCTCCGATGACGATGATACCAGACTCTTGTTAAACAAAGAGGCCTGACGCCGCAACTCGTAAAAATTATTACTAGGAACTAATCCCCTTTCAATTAATTCCCCGATTAGCCTTTCCTTCGTGGCCTTCATTATATTAACTATAGGATCCATTGCGCTATCCATTCTCAATCCTATTCGTGACAGTAGGTATCAAAATTTATACCCAACGAAATTTTACTTCACCTTGTTAAACAATGCTTTAACTACACCGTTTAACCGGAACAAGAATCTAACTAAAACGTAACCTTAATTTAACACCAACCCCTCCTTAATTGAAATGTTCCGAAATTAAGAACTAGCAATTATAACCAATATGTATTATTATCAAATTTCCTAAAACACGCTTCCACCACACCGCTTGCTACGAATCTACAACTTAAATCTCAAAGTAATTTAATTCAATACTATTCACTCTCTTATATTACAAAGATTTGTTCCGAAAACAATTGAGTATAAGCACCAAGTGATTTTATCTAAAAGTAGTAACACTATTTCCCTTTACCGCATCAACAGCGACGCAAACCGAACTACTGTAAGTTATACGCACTCTCCTCTTGCCTATCCCCGCGCAAGCTATAAGGCGAGATTGGTTTCAAACAAATGGTCTTGAAATTCCAAAAACACTGGAATACTTCACGAACGTAACCACTAATCACTTCTCTAATCACAATTAACTAGGCACTCTTTTATTTATTCCGTCACTTATTTTGTTTGAATTAAACTATCGCTTAATGCGTATCTAAACTTTTTACGCGGCAAAACTATACTCCTGATTATACGCAACCACCTTAACCACAGACGCTTCTCGAACAACAAAATGGAGACCTAAGCTTGTCTTACGAATTTCGCGCTAAATTTTCTGAAAAAGGAACAAATTATATTTTTATACACTTTATAACCCCGTCACTCAGTCAAATACCCTGGAAGCCAGCATTTTTCTAAAATGGCCCCACGTACGGGCGACATTGTTACACTTATACCTATATTTACTAAATTAAGAAAGAGCGTTGCCTCCATGCAACAATAAAGCAATAGTTTAAACACTTCTGCGATATTTCTCTCTCAATAAAACTTACCCGGTTCTCAGCGGCAAATGAAGAAATTACAGAACAAGTACTCTTTCGTCTCAGATTGCGATGGGCACAATAATTTATACTAGGCCTCCAAGATATTATCTCCGGGACAAAGGTAACAACAAAGGAAAGACATAAAATTGTGATAATACTTAGTTTAATCCAATGAGATTATAATAAAAAAAAACTCCGCAATAATGCCGAGAAAAAATTATATATATTACCAAAAATACCAGAGTAGGCAGACTAATAATTTGGGCTTGCATTAAAGACCGATTCCCGCTCAATATTCAACACAAACATAAAGGCTATGAGGTAAGGAGAAATCCACAATGATAGGTTACAATAAAAAGAGATCACTCACCCCACAATACCATGAATATCGATAAGGAACGATACGCGTAATGTCTATACTCTCGGAACTGTGGAAGAACCAGAAGATTTTCCCCGAAAACGAAACCGGAACGATGACTCTGATGATGATGATGATGCCGCAAGCGTCCTTTGAAGCTCGCGCTGCCCCGCTTCCAAACTTCTTCCTTGGCCTTCGGCCTGGGAGAACGATTTCCTACCCGCAGTTATTTAAAGAACCGCTTTTCTTTAATTTCTCGAAACTTTACTTGCTTCACGCCCGATGGAGCCAATAATAATCCAAGATTATTTCTTTGGAAAATACTATTCCGCAGATAAATCCCCGCGTCAAGTCTGGATGGAAGTGCCAGAAGAACTTTCACAAAAAAAGCTAATTATTAATTCGTATTTCCCACCAGGATATTATAACTCGGACCACAAGGTAACTGACCGATAACTTGAACGAATTATTTAATTATTAATTCGTATTCCCCCGACCGGGAGCTGTCTTAATAACAGGACTAGTAATCGTGACGGTACCGCTCGTAATGAAGCACCCACCTTCTGACCGCCTCACCTGTGCATCCCCACGTGATACCCTTTCGCCCGTTGATCATATTTGTAAGCGATGTCCTGATTCGTCAAATCTTTGGTCGGGCCGTAATTTGACCAATCAAACCCTTGCGTTTGATTATTTATTATAAGTGACGCAATTGCTCGGTGCTAGATGAAATTCTTTAAGCCGCCCGTTTTGGAATAGAATCTTCCAGAAACAACGGACGATTGCATCATTCCCTGTCCTAATTACAACTGCGTCATGCTCGGACTCGATTTTTATGCGTCATTATTTACCCGTCAAAATCAGAATACAGGGAAGTCCGTTTTAATTCGTACCTCGATTTAAAAAAATGGTTCTCATCTGGTTTCCCCTAAAGCCTTGTTTAAATACATTTCTGATTAGTTGGCAGATATTGCACATGGTAATAAATCTGCTAGGATTTAATGTACAAAACGAAAGTGTAATACAATACAATAACTTCTTGAATGTGATGACCCTGCTCGGGTTCATAGTGCGGGTATGCCACTTGGAGAGTAACAAGTGAAATTGGCCCTAACTGCAGGGGTACTTTGTTCACTGGAGTACTTTCTAAGTAATGGACAGGTTGAAACGATTCTATAAATATCATCGAAACTCACCGTTTTTAGCTAGGAATTTGTAAACATGTATACATTTTACTTTAGATATTTACTCATTTAGAAAAAGGAAAATAAATCTAATTAATGTTAAAAACACTACTTTAGAACAAATTTCATATATCAGACGAAAGTACGCATTGCCTTTACATGTGTTTAAATATTATATATAATACAATGTTTTATAATGTATTATATTGTTACTGCCAAAAAGCTTTAATGAATATTTAAACAACTATCAAATATTAAGCTAAGCAAGTGGTCGCCCTAAGTTTGATAGCACTGTTAGGCAACACGAAAATATGTTTTGGAATTAATTTAGCTAAACGAATGGTTCCAGCAGTTTCATACTGCCTGTCGTTATGGAGCTTTAATCTCCTTGCCATCGGGACTTTGGTTTTAATTTATCAATACTGTGTGCTTAATGTAGTGTAATAGTTTGCGTTCCATATATTAATACACGTGCAGATATCTATCTTCCTTTCATAGGACTGCTGACAATCATACTCGATAATGAGGGATTGCCTTTCATCAATCACATCTTGGCTTGGCAAAAAATCTTTCCTCGAATATTTTTATTATGTTGTGTGTATATGTTTAGATATTAAATACACTTGATAATTTTCTTAAGAACCAATGTGAGGCGTAACTTAATAAAAATGCATTGCGATTTTTAACAACTTCAAGATATTTCACTGATACATACATCCGTGGTCTTGGAACTTTCACAGGTTACAGTAACCTATAAAAACATTCCAGTATGACATGAAGATAATTTGGATCCAAAACCAGCCATGTAAAGTCATTTATGACCCAAAAATAAGTACCATAATTTGATCTCCCCTGAAAACCATGGGCGAAGCTAAACTATGTACAGACGAAACACCCCAGATTTTTTATTTTTATTTAACTTAATATTTTGTTTGACTAACATATTGTAAGGTCAAATTATATGGATTGGAAACAAAACACTGATAAACTATATAATATAGAAAAACAAATGTTAACACAAAAATCTATGTATAATCGAATGCTGACTGATGACCACTACAGGACCAAAAAACAAATTATTGTTTAAAACAACAAACAAAAGTGACTGATGTAGAATAAATCAAACTCGTTTAAAAGGATAAAGTTACATTGACATTAACCATCTTATTTTTTTTATTACACTTGAGTTATATATTACACAAATTGGCGGATTTATGACTTTGTAATGATATTTTCATACCAACCAGGAATATTTTACGGAGGCCTTAAGCTAAAATTAGACTGGAATCCTTTTTAGTAAAATAAGGTACTAGCGGTAACTGAACCCATAACTCTCAAGTCGGAAGACAGGGGTGTTACCAAATAGGTACGGATATTGTTAATGATTTAGTTTCTGTTAATGATTTAATTAAATTTGAACGTGACAACTCCTGGCATTATATTATAAATGTATACACAAATAATAACTCTGATATAAACTACTAACTCCCGTTTCTAAGAATTCCTCAAATATACTTTTTTTAAAAAGGTTTTCCCAAATGTCAAAGATGTCAATATCCGAGGTCTCATTCAAAAGAGACGGTCCGAAAACAAATATAAACAAATCACTTGGCAAGTTTTACTTGTTTTGCAGTTAAAAGTAGAAAAAGTATCCAGATGTGTATACATGATGTATAAATAGGGATTAAAAGAATAATCCAACTGTAGTTTTGGTGTTACTGTGGTAATTTTCATAAGACCATGTGACATATTGTCAATGAGTGTCCGGTGAGGTCCTTCAGGGATGGAGGGAGGTATTGTGTAGATTTGCCAGGCAACGCCAACTGCTATTGGATTGTTGTTTGACTTTTATTTGAACATGTTCTTGAGTTTTGTCGAAGTTTCTTTTATAAATTTCAAATAAGAATTAGTTATTATTTGTTAAACTATGCACATATAATTATTTGTTCCAATAGACAAGTTATAATATTTTCAATGCTGAAGATGTTTCAATGGTGGGCGAAATTTTGACTCTGGAAAGGTTAATCTTTTGAGAAATAGAAGGGCATGTAGGTGTTGATGTATTGGAGACCTGTCTTCTCTACCTGCTACAAAAGGCTTGTTGATGTATATATGAGTATGCATTAGTTTTAAGACCACTTGCTTTTTAACACCATTTAAATAAATTCAAAGATAGTCATCTAAACTCGATACTTTATTGATGAGAATGCAAATGTTTTTATTTTGATCCAGTGGTGGAGTAATTGTAATTTATAACACTTATTTACGATGAAAAATACACGATAAGCACTGTATTGGTATTATATATGGCTGATACAAAAAAAAATTGGTGTTGCTTTATTTTAACACGCTCTTTTGTATTTGAATATGTTTTTTTTTACGAAATCTTTCCATATTTGAAAACGACATTTATTTAGATTTATAACACATTTTTTTCGGTCAAATACTTAAACGTGAGCTTTTATATTTAAAATTAATTGAACCATGATAATTATATCCAATCTAACATATGTGCTGATAAAGGTGACTTCATTTGATTATTTGAAACGTTGCATATTAACTCCACCGAAGATCAAACTTGAATATATAAGTTGTACAAATCTATTCATATAATGTCGTTATACAAAATTGGGGTTATTATTCATTCTATTAAAAAGTCATTGTTTTATTGACTAATATTTTTATCTCCACAACTGATCAGAATTTTCAGTTTGACGTCCAATGGAGGAAGCCAGGTTTGATTTACGTTGACTAATTTTTAAAACGTATATTGTGGTTAAAGGGATACGTTTTATTTGAAAAAAATATTATCTGCCAGAATATGCCATGGACATGATAAAAAAAGTCTACAGAAATAGCACGATCGTTTTTAATTCCCACCGACTCGAGTATCACAAATGTAACTCGTATGAATGTTTTAAGTTTTATCTTGGCTGGCGTTAGTAATACGTTAGATCAAAAATTTACCATGCGATGATATTTTTACGAGGATTTTCTACAACATGTCCAGTGTGCATATATCCTGTTCAGTTTTGGGTTCCGTTCTTGCAATATTGTTTGCTAAGGTTGTTAAATTTCTGGTCAAACTAAAAAAATTGTTTTAATGTTGCGTAATTGAATGAAAAATGTAAATTGAATATACAATATGACCCAGCGGGTTCATGGCCATACCAACTATCGAGAAAGTTGCAAAAGCAAAATCATACTCGAGATTTTATATTGGTCAGCATTGGGATTTGAGCCTAAAATTTTCGGGTGGCAGATAGGCTTACTATCACTGGCCAACGAAGGTAAACGAGTATATTTATATGGTGATTAAGTTTTGAGTATGTTAGTTTAAATGTGGTGATACATAAATAAACGACTGTTGAAAAACTGTAGAATTTACTACTAAAAACTTATACGTTTTGTTTCAGTTATGTAACTTTTAATTTAATTCATAAATAGAAATTTAAAGAAATATTGTTTTAAAAAAACTAAGGGAGATTCTTAAAGACAATCGAAAATATATGATTATAAAAAAATAATCAAACATTGCAAAAATACCACACCAGTTCACGTGGAGAAAACTCGGAATAGGAGGTAGACACATATGTCATGGTAATATCGTAAGGTTGAATAGTGACATACATAATAGTACGGTTGAAAATTATAATTAGTGAAGTAATTTTGAGTTCGGTTGATTTATTTTTAGTGATTTATTTTTTATCCTTTCAAAACATCTAATTTCTATAATAATTACACAAAAAATAGAAATTAAATACACTACAGAACAAAAATTAAAATCAACAACAAAATAAAAAAAAATTAAACTTCTTAATCGAAACGGAAAAACTTTTATATACAAAACAGGAAAATATACACGGAACAAGTAGGTATATCAAAGATAAAAATTATAGATATAATTTTTGCTAAAAAAACTGTTTTGATATCACCATGAATTTAAAATTAAAATAAACATATTGAGCTAAAATAAATATACTCGTACTATCAAAATATTGAATGTTTGGAGTTGCGAGTTATAGGAGTATGTTATAATTGTTATGTGGTGTTGCGAACAAAGTGAAAGTCAACACCTTTATGCAGTTACAGGCTGCAGAATTTATACTTTTTATTGTAATTTTCTGTAGTAATATTTCAATTATTGATCTTTTTATTGTTTCAAAATGTCAAGTTAAACAAAAACCAGATGGTTTAATTAATTATTCATAAAAAATATAATTCGTTATCTCATTTCAGTTAATATTTTGTTTGCCTTGAGGCATGCATGGGTGGCGGTGGCACTTTTTCAAGCACTTGAAAAAACCACGGTTTTTGGAAGATCTTATTAAAATTTATGATTATGTATGAACTACTTTCTCCACCTAAAATCGAATGTGTTATATAGGTATAACCAATGCTTTTTTTTAAAGTTACTGGAGCTCACTTCTTGTCAAGCTTTTTGTAAACCGTAAAAAAGGTGGTGGAGCGCCACTCTACTGCGCTCCATCGTAAAAAAGCACTGACAGTGCTTTTTTTTCTTTAAAAAAAAAGGAGCCGGAGCTCAGTTCTTGTCAAGCTTTTTGTGTACCGTAGAAAAGGTGGTAGAGCACCGCTCCACTGCGCTTCACCGCAAAAAAAAGCACTGGGTATAACTATCACCTATTCGTCTTCCCTGGGTAAGTTTTCTGCGGTTTTCTTACCAACTATATTTTTCTAAGCATATGCAGATGTGAGGAAGTTTCAAATAATTTAATGCCGCCACCACCACTTTCTTATCTTTAACCTGTTTTATTTGTAATAGTTTTAATCCTTCAATAAAATCGCGCTCGATTCCGGACTTAAAGCGCTCTCGAGGAGAGTGCTCTTTTAACGGCGTTTTATAAATTGTCTTTTTATTATTATTACTAATACAAGGTTTGTAGAATTTTACTAAGTACCATATAAATTGTGTTGCGGTTCAGCTTCCCGTTTCTCCTGATAACATAAATTAATAATAACTTGACGCGGCTGTCTGGAGCACGCATTTCCAGTTCATTAGAGGCCCGCCTCTCCTTACCTGATCATTTCCTCACCTGAGTCAGCTCAAAGTCTACCCTGGCCCTCCTGTCCCTGATATCACGCTCAAGGGTTAAAAGCCATCAGCGAAAATGGGATTATTATGGGCCTTTAAAATTATCAGCTGATATTCAAGGCCTCGGAAGGGAGCAGGGTGAAACGCTGTCCCATGTTGTTTTGACGTCCAACGCTAGGATTTCATTTTATTACTATTGTAAATTCTTATCAAGAAAAAATAATATTCCGACCTGTGTGGAGTAAGAAAACAAAAAAAATCACCAGTCTTTCGTACTTTGATTAAAAAAAGCCTGTCTGATTTTCAGTTTAGGCTTGTTTAACACGTTTCTGGTTTGTTGAAAGATATTGCCACATGGATACAAACCTGCCAGGGTTTACTGTATACAACGAAACAGCAAAACAATAAAATTTAACTGGTGTTATACAATAAGTGTATGTTGTGTTAATCACACGTAACATCTTAAGTAAGGTTGATATTTTTGCATTATTTGGTTACTTACTAAAAACATACCTGTTTTGTGTAAGAACCTCTCGCGTTTGTAAAAGCGTAAAATAGTTATACAATATGACTAATGTCTTTATGAGACTTTTAAAAATTCCATGCGCTACAACAAACGATTATTAGTTACTAAAATAATGTTCCATTTGCATTAATGTTAAATAACAGATAGGTATCATAAAAACCAAGATACCTTTATGACTAATAAACTAGTAACTCCATATAAGACAATCATAAATAAATCAGTATCCCTGATTTTGTTCCATTTAATTTTTGACTACTGACCGGTTTTACTATTATGTATTACAATATTAATAGACACATTTTATTCATATAGCTATTCAAATAATGCTAGTGTAAACGGCCGATACTAAAAAAATGGATGTAATAGAATTGAGAAGACTTTTTTTTTATTTCTGTAAAATATCATTTCTTCTCCTATTTTTTCCCAGCAGAGATAAAGGAAATCCTGAATCAAAAGATAAACGATATGTAGCTGTTCCTATTTTACTCAACCATTTACTATGTGTCCTATAGAATTGTATATAAGCATATCTTTGTTAGCTTTAAGAACAATTGTTATAAAGTTTTGTGTCGTAATCATAATCAAAACTATGTTTTCAAAATATGTAAGTGTATTTAAAATAGTTTAACTGTCATAAATTTATAAATGAGTATTTGAATAAAACAGGAGTGACATTTAATGATTGAATAGCAACCAAAGTGCTAATCATTGGCATGTAAGTGTCAAAGTGTCATGTAATGAAAGTCATTAAAGAAAAGGGTGATATGTTAAATTTTAATGAAAGCCTCTCGAAAACTCTGTAATAATCTGTGTGAAAATCCAGCTGCGTATAAAACTTTGTTTGCGTTTACTTATGTTTGTGAACAAGCGTCCTCAATTATTAATTATTATTATTTATGGTAACCATAAGTTAATTATATGAAAATGTTAAATTACGGTTGTAGCGTCAAAATTTTTTATTAGGAATTAATAAAACAAAATTATGTTATATAATTTTTTATTGATAAGAATATATCTTTCTTTATTTTTGACAGAAATATATAACTTTTTTGTGATGCTTTAAAAAATTTTATAGATATGATTTATCTTATACTTTTTAAAACTGAATGTTTATCAATATGATTTTTGTCTTTAAATGTTTTGAAGAAGAAAAAAATGCTTATATTATGCAACACAATCATCGTGAAATTTCTTCTTGAATAGGTTAATATTTTTGTCTATAATAAAGAAGAGACATAAAGATTTTCCCTTTTCAAAGATTTGCATCATGCATATACTCGTATTCATAACATCACGCCATTTTTCGTTCTTGTAAATCAATATACCTACTCATATAGCTCCTATGATTTCTTCAACTGTTTAAATTTTTTTCTTCCAAAATATTATTTACTTGACCTAACTATATCTTCTTTACCGTTTGTCTAAGAGTATGCCACTCGCATTTCCATTGTTTATTTGTTATAAAAAAAATTACATGCAAATCACTTACATATTGATTTTAATCTTTGAATATTTTTTTCATTAAAAATGTTAAAAGGAGTATTTAGTACCATAATTATATTGAACGAACAAAAAACACTTAAATAAAAATGCCACCGACTTTAGCATGTGTTTAAAATACTGTTTTGATAACGATAAACCAACAATAAAATAAACAACTAAGTTATAGGCAAGGTGTCAAGTTACGAGTTTCGTTTTATCTTGTAAAATAAAATATTCTCTTTTTGCATACGTTTTTCCATAACGCAAAAAAACAAACTTCAATGTCTTGTTTTCATTTAATATCTGTATTACTTTAAAAAAATTACTTATCAATGCATATTGTGATTATTGGTCATCCATCAAATTATGAATATTTCTTCTTGTTTGTCTCACCCTTGCCAAAATATGTTATGTCTATGTTCATTCGTCGTCGCACTACCTCTCGTCAAATGTGTTATATCTATAGTATGTTCATTCGTCGTCGTACCTACCTCTCGTCAAATATATTATTGGGTTGATGCAAAAGTTTTGACCGTTTTTTACATATACAATTAAACTTTTTTTTTTTAGATTTGTATTATTTATTTAATCAATTATATAATTTCAACCAGTTCTTATAACCTTCTTCCATCTTTCTATCAACTTATTAATACCATTAGTGTAAAATTCCGTGGATTTTGATGCGAAAAATGTAGTAAGGGATGTTTTTACCTGCTTTATTGTATCAAATTTTTTATCATTTAAAAAAAATTGCAGTGATTGGAATAAATGAAAATCGGAAGGAGCAAGATCTGGAGAATACGGTGGATGCTTGATAACATCTCAATTCAACTCATTTAGCTTGTGTTAGGTCATTATAGCCAAATGTGGTCGCGCGTTGTCGTGATGAAACACTACCCCTTTTCTGTTTACCAATTCTGGTCTATCCTTTTGAAGGGCGATGTTCAATTTGGATAATTGTTGACAATATCGTTCTGTTGTAAATGTTTGATTGCGTTTCAAGAGTTAAAAATACATAATAGTGAAAAATTTGTGAAAAATTAGTGAAAAACAATTAGTGAAATATCCCCAGATCGGAATTTTGTAAACCATCTTTGTACCTGGCGAACTTTGATGACATCTGCTCCATACACTTTGCAAATGTTTTTGGTTGCCAGACTCGCGGTATTGTCTTTACGGAATTCATAAAGTAAACAATGACGTAAATGCACTTTATCGACCGACATTTTGACAAAATACAAGGGATCTTCACTGTACTCTGGCCAGACCAAAACTGAATAGAAAGTAGAGGGAAAGCATCCTTTATACAATGGCATCATTTAAAAGAAGATACTATTCATCATTTCTTACCTAGGATTTTTTTTACCTGGGATCATGAAAAACGGTCATTACTTTTGCATCAACCCAATATATCTATGTTCATTCGTCGTCGCACCTACCTCTCGTCAAATATGTTATATCTATGTTTATTCGTCGTCGCACCTACCTCTCGTCAAAAAAATGTTAAAACAAAATTTAAATTCTTTACACTTACATTTGTTAATTTTTCTGGTGCCATTTAGTGACCAGAGATCGTTACAATAACTGTACACTTAAATAAAGTTAAAAATATTGATTTAATTATACAATTTTTTCAGAACATCCAAGTTAATTAATATAAATGGCGAGAATATTAAATATTAATAGACTTAAATTAAATCTTTATAAATAAATATAAACGGCGACAGAATTAAAAAAATAAGTATTTTAAAATCTAGAATATTTCAATATTTAATTCTATAATTTCCGAAAACCAATAAAAATAAATGTACAAGTATAAAATATTAATAAGTTCTACGAATCTTGTAAATATTTTGATATTTTTGTATATTATTGAAGCATCTTCTATTTCTGTTTTCCTTCGCACTTCGATTATATTTTAAGAAATCTCAATTGTCGAATCAATAAAAAAATAAATATATTTTTATTTATTGATTATTAAATTTACAGGTATGCAAAGAAGATAAAAAAGTTTAATTTTCCTTTTAGGCCATGCATACTTCCTTCGCTTCATCTACATTCATACGTCTGCTAGTACAGATCGCTGTGTTTTTTTTTCTTTCCTTCTTCAAAAACATAATTCATTCAAGTCCAATTTATTCTTTTTTGGCTATCCTCGACCACGATTTCCATTCATGCTTTAATTGTTAAATTTTTAAGTCAGTCTTTCATCACCTATCTGTTCATTATATCCACTCGAACTCAACATGCTTTTATTCACTATTATTTTTTTACACCATTAAAAAAATTCGTTTTCGTTTGAAAAATCTGTCATATAAAACACGATATTATTTAAATTATACCCAATTTAATAATAAGTTAGATGCATCAACTTTGATAAAAAAACAAATATTTCATCGTGTTAACATTGTTTAAATTGTTTGGCTTACGTGTTTAAAACCTCCATTTCCTTTTGCTCTGTAGACTAACAAGTGGAATAAAAAAGTGAAACGATTTTTATTGAGTATGGACGATAATATTTGTTTCAATCCATATATTTTATTTACCCAAGGATCGGGCATATTCAAACCATGAAGTAAAATAGGATGAAATGTAAATCCAACAGAATATTGTCGAGGGATACAACTTTTATTTACCGCAACACTGAAATGTTTTTTATCGTTCCTATTTTTTTTTTCATTCTGCAAACTGTGGTCGAGGACAATGTTATCGGGTTTTATTATATTAACAATGATGGATTTTCGATGTACGGGAGTGAAACGTGGATATAAAAAAATAGTGAAAAAGAACACAATAAATAATTATAATGTCGTGATAGATAAGTAATACATGAAATTATTGAGTGATAAAGTAAAAAGTGTAGGATGACAGGCAAGTCTGTTGATTTTATATTTGTTGGGCTGGGATTTTCATTAAAATGTAGCCAATATATGTTTTTGTTGTTGCTGAGAGCAATGCCATGTATAAACAAGCAGCTGTGGATTAGACTTGTTTGTTTATATGTGAATTTTCTGGTTTTATTTTAACTGTCCCAAAACAGGCCTTGATCTGGTGGTGCTTGCAACTCAATGATTTCAACATAGTTTTCTTGAAATATTTTTTATTAATATGTAGCACTTAACACGTGTGCTAATTAATCATATTTATATAATAATAAATCTAAATACTTGATCACTGAAATACTCTAATTTGATTTAGGGTAGTATTTTCACGCCAACTTTGATGTATAGATGTGATAAATAGACGTGGAAAAATAGTGAAAGGAATCCAATAAATGCTGTTAAAATACATGTGCTAGAAAGGTTAACTGGTTCGACAATAAACGACAGAATACGGCTTATAAAAGATGAATGTGGACTGACGATTGATGTGTTAAATAATTTAAAAAATAGTAGTTGTTCTGAGAAGTTTTAAACATATCGAAAGAACGAGTAATGAAAGGTGAACAAAAAAATTCAAAATGTGAACGTGACTGAAAAACGTAAGACAAAAAATAATGGTAAGAGAAATCGATAAACTTGTATTAAAAATGTTGGGTGTAGAAAAGGCGTAGAAAGTACATCGTGATATGAAAATTTCTCACTCTACCCTCTTTTTGTATTTCAACAAGGTAACAATGTGTTGATATGGATTTAATAATAATCAAGAACATATGTAGAGTCAGAAGTGTAAGGTGAGCGAGGAAGAAGTAAACTAAAGTAAACGTAGTTGGATCAAGTGGACCAGATTTTAAAAGAAGGTCAAGTGAAGAGTATGCATAACAGAAGATTATGTATAGCGAAATGTATGAATTTGGAGGAGGCAAACGTTGTGTTTGGATAGAAATGTTTATAAATATATTCTCTTTGCCTACCCTGCAATGAACATAGCGGGATGTTATGTATGCATGATGAGCTTTATTAGAAGCATCACATATTGGTTTTATCTATTTTTATATTTGCATTATATATTTTAGGGCAATAAAACGAAATCAAGTCAGTCAATTTTAGTCAGCGTAATCACATGTTTTTTTATGTTAACTCGTATGCATAACAACCCTTAGAGATCGTTTGCATTTGTTGTGAAGACTCCGCTAAGTAAGTCTGATAAACTTTCAAGTTTGCTAATGACGTAGAAAGTCGTTCAGATTTCTTATGTGAATAGGATTGCATATATTGCGAGATTTTTTGTTGTTAATCTTCGGAAAATGAAGTAACTTATACTCGTACAATAGTACGCTTTAAATCGCCGTGGAAAATATTTTAAAAGTATTTTTTTGGGATGCGTACTTTAATACTAGACAGATAGTTTACGATGTATTTAATAAAACTTTAAATAACACTTGACAAATATGCAACTAAAATACTTGCCTTAGAAAACCGCTCTTCTTAAATTGTTAATCATATTGGGACAAGTCAAGGTTTTTTTTCATTACACTTCCATTGTATCATATAATCTGGTGGGTATATTTCCCGTAGTTATTTTTTTCAATCGACCAGAAAATCGTTAAAGAGGCCTTAAAGGAAAACCAGGCCGAAACCACTCGTAATAAAGTTGTGTAGAAAAGCAATGGCAATTATCCTCGGGTAGAGGTTGTCTGACACCGTAAAAGAAATATTTAAAAGTATAAGGAAAACATTAAAATAACAGAATCAATAAAAAATATTCACTACGGAAATAAATGCTTCATTTCGTGGTTACATTGTTTATTATATTACAATAAAAATTCTTCGCATTTGTAGTTGTTCGCATTACTATAAAATTGTTCGCAAAAATTCTTCGACCAACATTTATTATATCACAAATAATATATACATAAAATAAAAAAAAAACGAGATTACCTGGATGAGATGAACGCCCTGAAGGTGCCCCTGAGGCCGGCTCGGCGCGCCTGCCGATAGCACGCATAGTCCGCTCCCCTCACGCCGTGCATGTCACCCGTCACCGGCTCGTTAAGAGCTGCCATTCGTAGCTGAAATCGGTTCAATCCAAGTTAGTGTGAAGTAACAGTCAAAGATAATTTTTTACAAAATATCCACTTAACACATTATCTCTATTTTTAATTTCATAATATTAACTTAATTTTTTAATACATAAAGACTGTTTAAAACAAGAGATTTTAAAATAATAAATCACCTTATTTTAAGAGTGAAGTATTAAATCGCGACTTTTTAAGCAATGCTTCATTTTACTTATGTATTGCATTGCACTTGTAATTTGTAATTGCTTTCAACCAACCAGGAATATTTTATAAGCACCAGATCGGACCCTTTTTTGAGTTCCTTCGAAAACCAAACCCATAGTTTAACTCGGATTAGAAATCCAGCACCATGGATGTTAACATTTAGATAATTTTCAGGTGCTGGCAAAAAATATATTACATTAAAAAATATTTTTTTTATACCATAATATATATATTAAAAGTCTAATTATAATTATTTTTGCAAATCAAGATTTTTTTTAATCAGTTTGAAAGATAAGGTGGTTTTAAAGTAAAAGGAAACATTTGTTCTCGTTGATATTTTTGCACGGGTTAGGTAGACGTTCATTGTCACTACTTTAATTTAATTAATTCAAGTCATAATTTCTATAAACACGTCACATATGAACGCTTTTACTTGACAAAGTCAAGATACGAGAATTTCAATTATAGAGAATTGCTATATATCATACATTTAAGCCTAAATACTAATACAGCAAAATAAGAAAACGTACTTAGATCTGAGAACCCCTCATTTTTTATAATTGCACGCATGATCTTTGCAGGAAAATTAGCTCAAATATCATATATACACACACCTACATTCCTTGATATTTCTGTTTAACTTCTACGTGAGAACATAATTCATCAGGATTTACACTTTACGCTAGTATTAGTACACCATATTTACAATATATCCCGGATGTATTTAATAAGGTTGATTGTCTTTTCTCTTGGAACTTTCATTTCGTACCTCTTGACTGGTCTTCCAGGAAGATGACTGATGGCTATTTTAAGTGGGAGGGCTCGGGGTTATTTATTATACATTAAAGATGTATTATAACTATAACGACTGCTTTTTGGTATTGAACATGATTTGAACTTCTTAGTTTATGAACACAGTTATAGAATATCGAGATATGCATATATTAAATTTGGTTTTGTGTGTGCGCGTAACTTTTTGTTGAATACAATACAACCTAGCGGGATACTTACCATAAAGCAATCACTTCCGACCAGTTAGAAATATGCAATAGAGGTTATTAGTTAAACTTATACTGGAACCTTATTTGAAAAAAATAATAACGGGAATTCTGTTCGCCTGGTGTCTTACTAACTTAAAATGTTCTTATAATATATATGTTAGGTCAGTGGTTGTGGTCTAATGATAAGTATTCATGCTAAGTATGCGAGCGATCCAGGTTCAATCTCTGGCGGATTCATTTCCTGACTTGTTTAGCTCTGCAGGTCATAAGCTACTCGTACTTATCATATACAATCTCATATAACTAACTACCTTGTAACTCAAAGTATTGCTTTATATAAATACTACCAAATTAAAGGTTGCATAATATCAAACCTGCCGATGGTCTTAAAAAATTGCTCTCCTTGTCATCGAAAGTTTGGATTTTATTTGTCAAGACTGAGTGTTTATTAAAATACAATACTCAATAAACTGAAACACGTGCTCAAACACGATTAAAAATGATTGCTTATGGTATATTATTAATGTGTCTACTTGATATTTGTGCCGCCAATTCAATTAATTTAAACTTAGAAATTTAAAAAAAATCCATTCGAATATTTTAACGATGGTTTTTATTTTGTATTTTTTGCTTTTGCCTTTTATGTTAAATATTAATTACTGAAAAAACGTCTAAAACGAATCTTTAGTAAAATGAAGCAGAAATATTTAATGAGAAAAATATTTGTTACTTCAAAAAACATGTTTTAGAATTCTTGTCACATAATAAATAAACATGAAAGAGAAATACTGTAGAAGCTTTAACTATTATTTTTATTTATTCATTTATTTGTGGAATCAATTTAAAAATACTCGTTTGTTAAATACGATTTTATCAATTAATATAAAAAGCTGTTGACCAGTTTCGTAAAAACATTTAATTAATTTAACAATTGTCATATGCAAAAAACGAGATATTTTTCGAATACTAATTCCAAAAACAACACTCAAAGAATTGAGGTCAAATTATTAATGATTCGCTTGTGATTAATTCGAAATTTTGACGAGCAAAACCGAAAGCAAAATATTTTTGAATAGAATAATATTTTTTTAAATATGTTTATTTTATTCGTAAATATGAAAATGGATTTCCCTGTTTTTTTTTAAATGGAATCAAGAAAAAAATATTTCTTGGAAATTGAAATAATTACATTTGAAAAAAAAAATACATTACATAATATTACGTACTTAAACAAACAGAAAATCATATTTTAAGCTTTCAAAATAATACAATTTTTAAGTGATTTATATTTAAGAGGACAACATTTTCCTAAGAAGTTGAATTAATTATTGGGTTGGTATGAGAGAAAAAAATACTTTTACGTATACTTTCATTAAATCTTATTTTTTTATTTTGACATTATTAGGATTGTTAATAATATATTGAATATAGCATGCCATTCATGATAATACTAAAATTGTTTGACTGTGAAAATACAATTATACAATAGGGTTAAGTTATATTACAATATGATAAAAATGATAATATTTTGCGAACCAAACCTATTTTTTTTTAAATCATTTAAATATGTTATATTACGCTTATATGCAATTTATTAACACATACTCGTACATGAAAAAGTATTTTTAAATATTTTTCAAATAAAATTTTTTTAAAATTTTATTTGAAAAATATTGAAAATTCGTTCAAGGAATTTCTAGACTTTTTATCAAATGAAAAACGGAGCTATAATACAAACAAACATACGTATAAAAGTAGAGCCAATAATAAGTTTAATCCTTTATCCGCCAAACAAAGATTTATCATTGTTTGGATTTCGTCGAGAAAGGTCGTTATGATTTATTGTCATGAATATTATTTTGACATGGTTGTTTTAATGATTTACTTTTCCCTTAAATCACAAAAGAGATTTTGTGCCAAAAATATCATCTCTGTTTACAAACAAAATTATAAAATGTATTGGAGAAAGCTGTCAGATATTTTGAATTAATAATAAATTGATGTGAAATATCAAAACTTACCATTTTTGGGAACCACTGCTTTGGAGAAAGCATGAAAAGAAGTTCATTGGTATATAAAATTTTGTCATTATATATTGAATTTGTTTTAAAAAATACATACATACATACGTATGTACGTACGTACATATATACATACATACATACGTACGTACGTACGTACATACATACATACATATATACATACATACAAACGCACACACGCACGCACGCACACACACATACATACATATATTCATGAATACGTACATACATACATGCATAAATACATACATACATACATGCAGAAATACATACAAACATACATGCATACATACACATACATAAAACAAAATTGTTAATTTCAAAGTAGACAAGTATAATAATAATATTTCCTATTTTGTGTTTTACATTTTTTCACGAAAATGCCGATAACTTATTCAATGGTTTTGTTAATTTATTTTATTTTATTTAACACTTTATTTTAATCTGGCTGGCTCTTTGCCATGTGGTAATCTCTTCTAACCAATCAGACAAAAGTAAATAAACGTAGTTACATGATTTATAATATATAAATTATTATTCACCTTGACAAAATGAATGCACAATATACATAGCAAAATTAAAAATGAGATGTCATCAATTAAAGGAAAAGGAAGGAACGGTGAAGAAGAAAGAAAGATCAGGAATGAAACACGTTATATTACTTACTTTAAATTAAGAGTTTTTCGGTCGTTTTTTTCAACATGCCAATGACGGAGTGAGTCTAACATTGGATTGTAACTGTTTTCAGAGTCTCACTGCATGGACAGTAAAGGACGACGTAAAAAAGGAAGAGTGCTGAACTGGGAGAGTCAATAACCAATCTCTGATTGAGCACTATGCTCATAGAAAGTCCATGGTCGGAAAGACGCTGTACATTTTCGGCGAGATAAGAGGGGGCCGCGGGACAGTTAGCATTTTGCGTTTGTTTCTCACGTTCAACCAGTTACGCTCTTTCTGGTATGATAGTTTATTTTAGATAACGGAAAATTTATTTCTTGAAAAAAACTTCTGAAAAAAACAATAACTTATCAAGCGGCTAAACAACGTGTATCCTAACTAAAATGAAAATATTTTGTTCTTGTCAAATATTCATGTCAGCAAGTTAATCAAGTACAAGCCAAAATCTTATTATTCATGAAAATATATAGGTTACATAAACTACGCTCCGTATAAAGTCGAATGTGCTACTTTACCATATCAGAAGATCTAGAAAAGTTTCTGTGTAGTTCGTCATCACTTGGTCATTGTTTTGTGGAATTCTTACAACATATGTTTTTCTAAACATTTGCAAGTGTGTGAAAGGGGTTTCCTCACCAAACGCATTCTCCTAAATATTATATTTGCAAATATAGGGAAGTGCCCAATCTAATGACCGCAGTAGTCACCTTCCTATTTGTTAAATTTATTGTAATACTTTGAATTATTAATAATAGTGTGTTTTGTTCCCACATTAAAGCGTCGCTGAGGAGTCTGCTCTCCCAACGGCGCTGTATAGATTATATTTTATTATTGTTTGACAAATTTAAAGAAAAATCCTTAAAAACAACATTCCCATATTATAACAACTTTTCCAGATGAAATGTGGAAAGGTTGTGATAAAGTATGTTTTAATATAAATTTTGGATAAAAACTATAACTATTTGAAGAAATAAAATCGATGGTTAATTAAGTTTTAACACTAAGAATTCAACAAAATTGTAACCGATCACTTAGAAATAATGACCAAATATAAACATTATGGTATATAATTATTTTCCATGCCTTATATACGATTTCATTCGAGATTAAAAAAATATTAACGATTTTTTAAAGGAGTATAAAGGATTGTAAATTTAATACAATCCCAACGGAGGGTCAATTGTAATGAATGATTCAGAGGGAGCATGATAACAGCTGAAAGGGTCGTGGCTCTATTTATGACTCGATTCCATAAACAAAAGAAATTATATTACTTATTTATTACGCCCTGTAAAAATGCTCTGTGCCCTATTTCAATTTGAATCCGTTTTGTTTATTCTGTGGCGATGGAACGTGCCATTTTTTGAATTTTGAGGAATTAATTTAATCGATTCTGTTTATAAAAAAATGAATAATTCAACTAAATAAACCTGATCTATTTGAATGTTACCCATTTTTCGTAAACTGATTCCTTAGAGAACAAATGTATAAAATTTGATTCAGTTTTTTCTTGCAACTCAACCTCAATACATATATCTTAGTATTATACTATGTATTCGTTGAAAGTTGTTATATTGAACGAATTATTTATTTTTTTCACCATAAAATCTAAATACTTTTTTACGCAATCTTACTTGCACCACATTTTGCTTTCTGCAAATAACTCGAAAATATGTTATTACATTCGAAGTTTTTTGAAAAAGAATAGTTCGCGTTAAATATTGTAATTAGTTATTGTAATTAAGCAATTTCTAAAAAAATATTCATCATATTAAGGAATATGCATTATTTGTTTATAGTTGAGGGATAAAAAAGTAAATTTCAGCATGAAAAATAAATCTTTCTTTATAAGATTATTTAATTCAACATATTAATGAGTTATGTGTGCCCTCAATTGAACAAGTTTTAAAAGTTGAAGGTGTTATTTTTTTTTAATAATAATTTCAAAAGATTATTAATACAAAAAGTGGAAGTAAAGTAATAAATAATTTCATGTTTAATTTAATTGTGTTATTTCAACCTAGAAAAAACTTAAATAAACAATTTTTCGTATGTTTCTGATGTGAAAATTAATGTTTTGTTTTAATAATTTTACTAAGAAAATTGTTATTTAGTGATTTTTAGGATGCGTTCACATTTTTTAAACACATTACAAAAAGTTGTAGGTAAATATTTACTTCCATACCTATCCGAATGGCATATAATAGGATGTATCTACCTACATATGTTTATATTTGTCAAAAAAACCAACATTAAGCTACATGAATTTACTAAATTGAGCATTCAACCCTTTTAATATACAAATGAAAACTTATCTATCTATAAGATGAGATAATATTTCTATTTTATATTAACGTTCATTTTTGACGTCGAATCAATAAGAAACCGAGTGGAAAAATGTTTTTCTGTTAAGAATGAAATTTTTAATGAACCGTTTAGTCAATTAATATTTATTATGGTTAGGATAAATTTTACACTCTCCCTTGAAATTGAATATAAAAATAAGATGAAATATTATACATTCATGCATCCCGTATCCCAGACCCTTTGAGGTAGGAATGACACAATTCTTTATATTCCTACCTATGCACAAAATGTTCACCTCTTCTTAATCCATACATCTCGTGCTTATCTGTTTCTCATAAATTTTACATTATTAAAATGTCTTCAATTTCTTCAGTCATATCAATCAACTGTTCCTTCAACCTTTGTCTGCCTTAGTCCATTAATTTTGCACATATTTTTTGTGAGTCTTTCACTTCACATAATCTGAATATGTTCATCTCAAGATCCCTTTTCTTAATACGACTTATAGCATACTTCTTTATAAAACAGTGTATCTTTTGCTTTATATTTCACTATTCATTTTTATCAGATATCTTTTGAAAGGCAAGAATTTCTAAAGCATTTATTTATTTTGATTTTATCACTTTTAACAATAAACTACTCTTAACATGTTATTTAATTTTATACGTCTCCAATTGGACAGTTATTTTGGGAAAACAAATAGGGAAAGCGGGACTTTGGAGATTATATATTACGCGGACAAGACCTTACGACGTCGGTTTGGATATATTATACGAGTATAATTATACAACTTCTGCAATTAACACAGTTGTAATAACCAACTGTTTTGACGGACAAGGTACTAAAAACGAACTTTTAATAATATATACTAAATGGTTTAGCTTTGTTATGTTAAGTAATATTTGTTCGTTTTATGCTTTAATCAATTTTATTATGCTATGTTATATTAACCCTTCCTTCCATGTGATGTGTAACTAGTACACATTGCTTCTAAAAACTTTATTATCTCTATAAATATAATAAATACTTGGTTCAGATTTTAGGTATTCCTCCGTAATACATTTATGCATTGAATGAAAACAATAATTTAATAATAATTAGCACTTATCGGCCACATCAGAGATATTTTGAGAAAATCGGGAATAAATTCACTAATACAAACAAACGTGTGCCAGTGTGTGACGTAGGTATATTCATTCTAAAAACCGCTATGGGTGAGGAAGCGACGCTATTCACGTTTAACTCTCACTCTATTTTGGTATATGGGAACGCAAGAAATAGAATCTCAGTTCGCAGGTGTTTCTTCCTTCGAGGTATAACATACCATACACAGTGTTAGTGTTCCGAGTCCCGTCTCAGTAGCTCGCGGGCATCCATACGAAGTGGTCTCTGTGCCCGTTTTGTGAACGTCGGCCAATGTTTTTCATGTTTTCAGCAATTGAATTTCAATTATTATCACTTTTGACTTCAATTTTTATTAATTTAAGCGATTGGCTATGAATATTCTTATTTTTCCGATTTTAAATCACTCATTTTTACATGTGTATTGAATACACAGCACCGAAACGCGCGATTTTTTTAGCACCGGAAGGGAAAGGTTAAGTTTGATAATTTTTGATGCTTTAAAAAAGTAAAACATACTTGAACTTTTTAAAAAAAAAATTTTGCTGCATTTTTATGTATTTATATTGAAAGATAAAATTTCTTGACAGATTTATTGAAAGAGAAATTTTCTCTAAATGTATGGAAGAAAAATAAATATTTGTATATGTTATCAGTAATATTCTCTATTCTTTCGTTTAGGCTCGTAATACCATATTATCTTGATGACTTCAAGAATAAAAATAACTGGTTTACACTTTCAGGAAATCAAATACCAATTTATATTACTCCTACATAAAACCTCGGATAATTCAATAAGACTCAGCTGATAAAACTTCCACACATGGTAGGGTGATAATTTTACAAATTAACAACATTTTTCGGTGAACTAAGGAGATCCCCTGAGAGTTTCCATAAAGGGTAAATAAATGTAGAACGTACAGGCTTTCTTATATTATCTCCTGAATACAAATAATTTAGCGCGTAAAACAAACAAAATAAGTTAATTGTCTTACTCTTCGTACGTTTTTATGTGTTCCACTTTCTAATAATTTTTATTTATTTAAATTTTAAAAAGATAACATTCGATATATCTACTCGTAATGTTAGTGTCCCCATTTAAAAAAAACTTATGAAAAAAGGTGATTTGCAATTGGTGTGTTATATCAGAAGAAATATTATAATTTTTAGACAATTTTGTGAGATACTTCGCATAACAAAATCTCAGGTTTGATTTCTAGATGTTGATTGAAATAAACTATTTAATTTTTGTTACATTCTTCGGAAATTATTTATTTTTTAATTTATAAAATAATATTTCAAGTGTAAATAGTTCGAAAACACTTAAAGGTATAATTTTATTTTTAATATAATTTGATGTACGAGTATATATATAATGTAACTTGTTTAATAACCATTTGATAAAAGCTACCTAAAATGTAATACCTGAAAAAAAAAAGGTTTTTATATGACCACCACTGATGTTAAACGTTCTACTATAACGGTCATCTAGGCAACAAAAAAATATCCTGATTAATTTTGAAATCTAAAAATATAATGAATCATTTATAAAATTATATTAATATTTAATGGTTTGTTATTGTAACATATGTTTGACCAAACGGCTAAAGAGTTTCCCGACACTGATTCTTGCTATTTCAATAACGATTTTTAAATTAAAATTTTAATATAAACTATACAGATTATTTTAATTATAATAAAAAAGAAAATCGTAACACAATTCCGAATATTCATATGTATTTTTAAATGCAGAGAAATAGATAAGTATACATAGTAGTGAAAAAAGTTTTTATTTTATTTGAATTTAACATTTATTTTACATGTTAAAGTGTATCGTGGTACTATTTAATTAATTTATTATATAATTCTAGAACTACCCCTAGCAGCGTTATATCACCATACATAATTATTCATTCGTGGAACCATTATATATAGTATTATGTTAAGTCATCATGTCGATTGAGTCAAGTAGGTCATTGTTGTTATTAATATTTATCTTTATTTAAATAAGTCCTTTAAAATCATTTACGATAAATAATATTTTATCGAATGGTGGAATTTTATATACTCGTAAAAATCATAATTATCTTTAAATATATTTGTTTCAGTTTGTCACTAACTAAGAATTTAATTAATCTGAGCAGCAATCCCTTAATGTTATTGACGTATTTACTATATGTCAAGCCAAAGCTATTTGCTCCGCACCCGATAATCGAGTCAACCAGCTATTTGATAAATATTAGTTTGAGAATGAGGCAAAACAAGGAAATCCGCAGCCTCCTAAGACTACTTCCAATTACAAGTGACATTATGTCATGTAGGCTGACCGATTGGACTCACTCTCCGAGCTCTTGAAAAAAAAAATACTCAAAATAATCATTGGGAGCTAGAAGTATGTAAAAAAAAACGCTGAGAATGTAAAGAGAAGAAAAAGGCTAAACAATATATCCCAGGATCTTCAACGTCGAAGACTAGGGGTATACTGTGCGTGATCGGAGAGCCTAGACGGTGTCGTATGTCCTAGTCCTGGTTGTAGATCTCGTGAGAATACGTTGACTTCTTTATGTAAACTTTGTCAGTACTTTGGGAACGTGAGTGTATTTACGTTTTGTAATGTAGTAAAGTATAATATGATCATATGTCATAGTTAAGTGACGTAAAACTATTATTTATTTTGAATCGTCTTTGGAACATTCATTAAAGAGCCAGGATGTATTTTACAACTACCTGACTGAATTAACTCCGCATTTTGAATGTTTTGAATCAAAACAGTGTTATATTTTTCAAAATTGTCTGTCAAAATAAGAAGCAAATGGAACGATTAATATTTTAAGCGAAACACTTTATCACGTTTTATTACCAATTGATGATACGTATTGCTTGATGCGACTGATTCGTATTATATATTTTTAAGTTTGACTTTGAAAGACAGTGAAAACCGTACAACATCAACGAAATGGAACGATACGAGTATATGTACCGTATGTAGGTATATTTACTTTCCGTTTGACGGATAACGTGTCACAACAACTGGAGTATTCGTGAAAAGTAATATTTGTTTAATGTCACTGTCCTAGTTTCAGATTTATTATTTTCAACCCATATATTTCCCGTTTCTGAAACCGTATAAAGAAGAATATTCATTTCGTGTTGGCAGTATGAACGTATTCCGATACTGCGTTTGTGGTTAAAATGTAAGGTAAAATACTTTTCTAAAAAAACGTCCGTGTGTACACACGGGTACGTACCTAATATATATAAAATAACGATGATTTATGAAAAAGGTTTTGTAACAATTACCAAGAGGAATGTGACTAAAGATTATAAGATTTTTCAATATTGGTTCAAAATAACTTAGGGATATTCTTATTCAAATAATTTTTTTTTAATTTTGCTTTTAGCATTTTGAATCTTTTGATAATTTTGTAAAACTATTAAGCAGTTTGGCAAATTATTTATTTTATATTCTGTTTAAAACTTACAACAATAAACTATTATTTTATTAAAGTTTTAAAAAAAAAGTAATAAATAGTTTTATTTTATTATTACACGTTTTAGGAAACGGATCTCGGTAATTTGTCTTTGAAGATAAGGATTAAATTTGAACAAAATTGTACATTTTAGATACGAACGCTTTTTCTTCACCTGTACGATGGATTACTGATGAAATGGTGTACTAAAATTCTTATTTTATGATTTTTATAACCGTATTCCCAGCACGCCGGCTTTGTATAGCCGTTCCATATTACATGGAAATATATGAGAAAAATGTTATAAAGTAGATGAGGAATGAATGTATATACTCGTGCAAGATGAGCTCAAAAAGAATTACACATTTTATGTTAAATATTACATCCTTTAGTTTTTTTTTGTATTTTCATTTGTTATTCAACATTTATGGGTGATTATAATATAATAT
Organism: Odontocerum albicorne; assembly: GCA_949825065.1. Classification (NCBI taxonomy): domain Eukaryota; kingdom Metazoa; phylum Arthropoda; class Insecta; order Trichoptera; family Odontoceridae; genus Odontocerum; species Odontocerum albicorne. The sequence goes on from OX463845.1 coordinate 19,961,846, forward strand.
CTTAATTTGAAACGTACATGTTTCATAAACAGTTTTATCGCACATTTAATTCAATATTGTCATAATTCGAAATAATGAAATTTTGAGTGATATCATTTTAAAGTAAACCTAATATAGCTTTTAAATGATACAACTTAAATTGAAATTTGCCGTGAAGACTGATTGTGAAATTAAACAATGTTATTTAATATTATGACATTTTCGAAAAAGCCATTTTTCTAGTTTTTGGAAATATACAGTTATGAATGAAAAATGTATTGGGCCAAAAATTGTATTGAAAAGTGTAACAAATATTCATCATAGATTAGTAAAAAAATATGCGTAAGTTATTTTATGGCTTTTGACAGTCTGCACTGAAGGTGCGATATGATACAAGGATAACGTTTGCTTACTATGAAAACGTTTTACGGGGTACGTTTTGACCTTTAATGGCGAAAGTTTCTAAAGGACATTTTAACTTTAGTGGTTTCTTAAACCAAGGAAAGAGATGGTTTAAAGGAAATACAAGTCACCATTTAATTCATCAGCCAAACTATATTCTCGTCAAACGATTATGAGGGGTGACATTTGGGGTAAAGGTCATTGAACCGTACTTCTTTACGTAAACCGAGGATAATGTCATGCGTGACTGGTGTATTAGTATTGTATTTATAGTATTTTTGAGGTACACATTAAAAAAAAATAAATTATTTATAAGTTTAAACATGTATCTGAGAATGTTCGTCGAAAAATGTTCTGAAAATTTGTGGATCTTAAAAAGCGTAAGATCAGGTAAATAGAGTATTTGGAAAGAATGTAACGGTCCCGTACCATGTGGTCAACTGTCTTTATTGTTAATAGAGTATTTGGAAAGAATATAACGGTCCCGTAAAAATTAAAATGATGTAGCAACTTTGGTTAAAAGAATATGTGCAAAGTTTCAAGAGAAAGATTTTTGAATGAATGTAAGTCATGTCGTTGAAAAGAATGATTATATGCGTAATTTATGGGTGGTAAATGAAAGATTGGAGAAAAAATTTCAACAATTTTTTGAGATTTGGGGAGAGAGAAAATTATCAAAAGACTTTTGCTTCGGAAAACAAGAACAACGGTGCAGTCAGAATTGTTTTTGCGAATTAATTACAAAGTGTCTATGAATAGACAAGGGAAAAATATAGCAAGGAAAGAATGGAAGAATACAGTATTAGTAAAACGACGGAGGAAAAGGTAAGAAGAATGAGAACAGAATGGCATGTATGACGTGATGTATACCATATATGTCAAAGAGGCCAAAGTTGTATGCGTGTAGATATAAAAAAATAGAGCTTTGTTCTCCCTAGTTTCTCAAATGTGACATGACATGATGGTTAATATATATGTGTTTATATTTTAACGTGAAAATAATATATACTCGTACATACACGACATGAACTGAGGCAAAATGTTTGAGTTGAATATACATAATAATACATCAAAGTAGTTCCCTTTTTTGATCCCATACTGTATAATCGTATGTGAATAAATAAATCTCAATTCCTTGATCTAAACACCGAATATTATAAACAGTATCAAGGTAAATTTTCTTTTGGGTTTTTGAGACATTCTTTGAATTATTTTAGCTTTGTCTTTGGTGTTCATTTAGTGAGCGAGATTACTTCTCCTTATTGAATCACGGGGATATCTTACAAATATTTGCGTGATGTACTCAAACATAAATGAGTAAACATCGTTAACGTTAATGTGATTTATTAAAAATTTATTTGAATTTTTAATCCAAAATACGACTTTCCCAAAGGTAAAACATATGGATGTTTATTTATTTCCGTATATTTTTATTTACTATTTCAAAGAATTTGTCTCCAACATACATACCTTAGCGCTTTTTTCTGACGACGATTGCAGAGAGGACAGAGTGACAGATTCTTTTACACCTATACACCGTCTCATACAATTCCTACGCTTTCTCTGACTTTTTACATTTCTTTCTTTCAAAATGTCATTAACTTGAACCATCCATCCATCCATCCATGGATCTACAACCCAGGTCGGGTCTTGGCCTCCCGCAGAGCTCGCCCCCATGACTGACGGTCCTGTGCAGCGTTACGCCAGTTCCGGATACCGATGTTGTTTGCATCCTTCACCACTCCATCCAGCCATCGGAGTTTCGGCCTTCCCACTGCTCTCCGCTCCCCGGGCGCACCATCCATGATTCGCCTTGGGATCTCGCCATCGCCCATCCTCTGAAGATGTCCGGCCCACCTCAGTCTTTCAACTCTAATCTCTCTCACAACAGTAAGATCCTTGTACAGATCATAGAGCTCGTGATTGTACCTAATACGCCACTCTCCGCTGTCACAGATTGGGCCATAGATTTTGCGCAACACCTTTCTTTCAAACGTTTCTAGTGCCTTTTCATCGACCTTACTGATTATCCAACATTCCGAGCCATATATGAGTACAGGTCGGATGAGGGTCTTATAAAGAAGGACTTTGTTTTTTCTTGTAAGGTGACGAGATTTCATGTGCTTCAGTAGGCCACAGTAGCACCGGTTTGCTGCCACTATTCTTCGTTTGATTTCGGTGGACATATTATTGTTGTTTGTTACCATAGTGCCAAGATATGCAAACTCGCTGACAGTTTAAAAAGTACAATCATCAATCTGTATGTTGGGAGGGCTCTGGCGTGAATGTATAGGCATATATTTTGTCTTTGTCTCGTTGACAATCAGTCCCATGTTTTTAGCTGACGTGGCCAGGGTTCTAAAGGCAGACTTCAGATCATTTACAGAGCGTGCGATGATATCAATATCATCAGCATAAGCGAGTAGCTGCACGGACTTGTTGAAAATATGGCCAGTAGTTTGAATACCTGCATCTCGGTTAGCCTTTTCAGCGCCAAATTAAATAATATGCAGGCGAGTGCGTCTCCCTGCCTTAGTCCATTAAAAGTTCTCAGGGGTTCAGACAAATCCTGTTGTATTCTAACCTGGCATTCAACGTTGGCCATTGTGAGCTTTATTAGGTTTAGTAGTTTCCTGGGAATATTAAGTTCGTCCATGGCATTATATAGCTTTTCTCTATTTACCGTATCATATGCAGCTTTAAAGTCTATGAAGAGGTGGTACGTGTCAACGTTGAACTCTACTGTCTTTTCCAATATCTGTCTCAAGGAGAATATTTGATCAGTCGTGGACTTGCCCTTTCGGAACCCTGTTTGATATTGTCCAATGATATCCTCTGAGTATTTCACCAGCCTACCACACAGTACGTTTGACAGAATCTTGTAAGAAATATTTAAGAGAGTAATACCCCTATAGTTATTGCATTTCATAGGATCTCCCTTCTTGTGAAGGTGACAGATTATTATTCCACAGTTCCAAAATGTCATTAACTTGAACCAACCATAGTTTGTTGGGTGGTTAGCTGGAAGAGATTGCCACCTGGCAATAAGCCCGCCAGTATGTTTTTGCAATAAAAGTTTAAATAAATAAAATAAATAAACCATATTTTAATGGGTCATCCTCCACCACGCCTTCCTCTCACACGAACACAGTTTGTTTCGTTAGTCTTTCTTCATTCATTCGTTCTACATGCCCAAACCATCTCAAAGTCCTCTTCTTCATTTTACTTAATAATTTAACACCAGTCGTAAGTTTTCGTTGATTCCTAATCAATTCATTCCGTATTCTGTCATACATTGTCACCCTATGTTTTTCTTCTTCAATGTATGCATTTTTCGGCATTTATTCTGCTTCTTTCAATTCTTATCTACGTCCACGATTATTTTCCGAACCTCAAAGTTGGTACTAAAATACTGATGTGGAATATATTTTACACAAATAAAAACGATGAATTCTAACAAAACAAATATTAGGTACATGGCCGCGCCATCACGCGCTGTACGTACTCCGAACCCTGCGTTGTATTACTCGTACTTCCCTCGAATGATACAGGCATATTTTCAGTCTAGTATTTGTAGGCAAAATTATACATATGACTTCAGTGTTATCTATTTTTAACGTGGTTTTTAACCGAAAACTGAAAAATATACAATTATTTAATTTGGTTTTTAATCGGAAACTTAATAAATTAAGGTTTATGTTGACTATTATATAAATTTTGAGATTTTTATTTCTTTTGTTGAAAATGTCCTTATTTTATATTAATGTATAAGCACTATGGGCGTATAAATTGAATTATTAAATTAAACTACATATTAATATTTAGATCATGAGATAAGTTAAAGTTAAATTTTAATTTTTCCTTGTCGAATGTTCATTATGTCGGAAATAAAAAGAAAATAACTAAAAAATAATACGATATTAACTTTTCATTATAAAAAAAGTAATTTGTAAGAAATGTCTTGATCTCAACACATTCATTCAGATTCCAGTAAGGATACTTTAAGACGTGAAGGGATCAAGTATGAATTCTGTTTACTAATTCTAATCAGATTCTAATAATTAATTTATCCTGGAGAGGGTATGATTACTTATATATCAATTCTAGAAGAACCATATATATCAATTCTAGAAGAACCTTCAAGATGTATATTGAACAAGATCTACGTGATAAGGTATATCTATAATAATTTACTGAAAAAAATGTATTGTATCCAACAGGCATCATAAGAAGGCCTAAATAATGAAATTGTAATCAAGAGTTTTTAAATTGGCACTTATTTATTTATTATTTTTTACACAACAAAACAAGTACAATTTACATATGTTAGTTATAATGGAAAAACCTAACCCTAGAATAAAAGTAAATAACTTTGCATAAAACCCTCAGTTTTTTGGATATATCATAGATAACTACTTCACTAGGCAAGACCTGTGACAAAGTGGTTTGATTATTAAATAACAAATTTTATAAACTCTGTCCTACATACTCTCCATCTCAGCTGAATCCTTAACACTCTATATTCATATTCTTACGCAACACTTTAATATCAAGCAATCACATACACATTTCTAGCTGCATATAATCACAACAACCACGTCAAAATCATGTCCAACCACTCTTCATCACACACTCTATATTTACATCAGTCATTCACTTGGAATGTAACCATCTCGAAATATTTTCGTTAGATCAATGTTCTGCTTTCATAATGTTGTAGAAAACCGTTGATGAATTTATGGCCAAAAATATAATTATATTTTTAATAATAACTGAAGGTGTTATTTATTTCAAAATACGATTACTCACAGCTTGACAATTTCACTCATATTTGTGAATGTGTCTAGCAAGAGATATCTTGGACTCGGTATACATAGTCACAAGCGAAGGAGTATCCTGAAGGAATTTTTCTGTACTCAACAATGCTAGATTTTTTTGTACTCGACGATCTAGATATGCGGAGGTGTAGGCTGGAAGCCCCCCGATGCCCTTGCGGTCGGGCTCGCCCTACATTGGTGGGGTGTATTTCGGCCGGGGGAATGTTTGTGGGATGAGCCTGGACCTTTTAATATCTTCTCTCTTGAATGTATTTTTTTTGTTATCTATTTATTTTCTGTGTTTTTTTTTCTTTTCTTATTCTACATGTGCAAGGATGTGGGCTGAAAAACATCTGGTGTCCCAGTGGCTGGGCTCACCCTATATTGGTGGGGTGTATGATATCTTGGCCGGGGGATGTTATTAGATGAGCCCAGATCTTTTGATAGCTTCTGTTTTTTAATGTATTATCTTTTTAATGTGTTCTTGAAATGTGTCTAAATGTATTATGTACATACTATGTTGCTATCAATAAACCTGTATTTATTTATTTAGATCAGAATATTAAGATCCATGGGTCATATTATAGCTTATGCATATATTCTTATCGAACAAGAGTAAAATCCAAGAAAAACAATTTTTTTTTGTTTATTCGAAAGGTCGAACTACGAGTATCATAATGTGCCAAATATGAAACTAACATAATATTTGTATTATGGTTGAATTTCGTCTTAAAAACGTTTAATTTCATTGAAACTAATTGTAACCGATCATTCGTTTCCTCAAAATAGGATATATGGGTTTGTTATATTTTGTACAAATACATTGAGACGCTATAAAATATATATACTTGGAAAAACTTATAGTGAACAGCGACAGGTCGAGCAAAATGTCTTAAAACTGTTACCAATTATCAGATACATAAAGTCGTGTGTTGATTCAGAAAATATTGACTAGCTGCATGCACTAAAACCTACGTCCGCAATGTTTCAAGGTATGCTTATCACATACTCTTTTACAAGCCATATTCGGTGGCACTAGCTAAAAATGCTCTGATACTTCAGTTGAAGTATTACTTAAATATGCTCACTAATGAGTGAAAAAAACATTCAGCACATCCAATGAGTAAATCTGTTAAGTCCATATGATTTTCATAGATTAACCAATTGGAGTGACGATTTTTATTTATAAGATGTTGGGACATTGTGTTTCATTTAGGGAAAATATTGTGAGAGTAAAATTAAAATAAAATAACTAAATAATTAATAGATTAGGTTTTAAGAAAATGAAGGTGATGATACTTACACTCGGACCCTCGACTGGTATGGGCACATTGTTGATGAGATTGCTCGCCTCGAAGGGAGGCCTCTGCTGGGGCGGCGCGGTGGTGGGCGGGGCGGGCGTCGTTATGGGCAACAGGGACCCCAGCTGGGCGCGAGAGGGTTAAGGGATTATTACACAAGGCTTAATATTAATAACAGAACAAATATTTCAAACTGGGAAATTAATGGAATAAAAGTGATCGTGGGAGTAAAGTATGTTGATGTACGTCCTTCAAAGTGTTTTATTAAAGTTTATGCAGACGAATACACATAGTATTGAAATATTATATGGCTAACTAGGATATTTTAAAGTACTGATTAGTTTTGGGTATTAAGATTAAATATTTTCATTCAAATACCACTGATCATTATGACATCTCTTAAAAAGAGTCTTCTTAAGCTGTCTCTTTTTTAATATTTTAATATTCTCAGTCCTTCCACACTCTGGAGGAAGTCTATTTAATTTTATAGATAGTGGGGCTGTTTGTTTGGTTCGCCTCGACAATACGGTTTGTATTCTGAAATCTAAATATGTAGTGTCGCGCTTAAATACTTAAGTAACATAAGACACAGCTTAAGCTCCACCCATTCAAAGTACTTCAATGAGAGAACTTTTCTTTGACAGCGGAGTTATCCAACAAATTTGCCAACGTCAAATATCCATTGAGTTGCTGCATTAAATGCTGCTCGTTGCCTATCCAGTTGAACCTCACGTAAGGCCAAATGCACTGGATTGAAGTAATGATAATTGTAGTGGAAAACATTAAAATAACAACAAAAAATCTCAAACTAATATTGGATTCCTGATTATCTACGATATCTTCCTAAATGTATTTAAAGGTGTAATTAAATATATTCCCATTCAAATTAATATAAATATCAATGTAATATTTTGATAAAAACGTCATTTGGAGGACTTAAATATTTATGTTTAAAACTGAGGCATACAGTTCCAAAATACTATAAGTTCGCTAATTGTACGAGTACTCGTATATTGAACTTAAAAGATATTGTAACTATAATACACAAATGCTGAGCTCTAAAACTATATTTATAATTCATATTTCCTCTCCTGCCAGTTTTCTTATAACCGATCGTTATGACTTTTCTGTGGTGTGCTGTTGTAGGCATCCCTGAAAATATTCTGCCACAAATGTTTAAAATGCCGCAGTCCAAACAGCAATATAAAAAGAAAGATCACTAACATTCTTTCAATATTTATAACTTAAACGCATATGACAAACAAAAATGATAAACCTTCATAACAACACAAAATAGTATTTAAATATATTTTAAAATAAAGCCATTGTATAGTTTTACATTTTCAAATCATGTAACCAAGTGGTGATTTAAAAAAAAAATCAAAAAGGAAACTCATGTCATAAATCAGATGAGGTTTTTTTTTTATGAAATTAAGATCGACAATGGATATGGTGATATCAAAAAAATATAATGTGATATCTTTTTTTTCTCAATCAATCTTTGTAAGTAAAATTTTAAACGCTAAACTATTCAATATTCATAAACAAATTAAACATCAAGGTTTTTATTTTAGCCATTGTTTTATGGAGCTGTAAGTCTCTTAAAACATAGGCAAATGAATACCGTTGTTTATTTAAGACTTGGATTGATTTTAATCCTGACTTGACTATATTGCTAAAAATAGGCCATTGAAAGTTTAGGGTTTTCTTCAAGTAAATTGTTTTGTAAAGCTTTAAGACTCTGAAAATAAGACTTATATTGATTATAATCTATCTTATCTTGAATATATCGCTAAAAATAGTCTATTATAAAACAGTTCATACGTAAATTTTGAGTCTTAAAATAAGATCTGCCCTTTATATTTAAATAACAAGCCTTTTCATCAGTGGAACAAACTAGCATGAAGTAATTATGAATAAATTCGATAAATGTCAGCAATGTGGTTAGTCCATTAATAAATGACTTCATACAGCCACAATTTAATTAATTTAACAGTTAATTGCTCAGGCGTTTTATCACGCCGTCATTACGAGATTCATTTGAGCATTTAGAAAATATAACGCGAGTCGTTTTATTCAAAAACCAATAAAATACATTATATATGAGCCTAAAATTCGCGGTAACTTGTATTAAATTCCTTCGACATCTAGAAAGCTTATTTTCACATTACTAAATTTCCACTGAATTTTTACTCCTGAAAAACTTTCGTTATAATTTAACTTTTTTGAGTTTGGCGTAAATATAACATTATAAAATTAATAATTATAAAGTTATTACTTTAAAATTCAATGTACTCGTATTTTGTATTTGATTTAGGTACTTATAAATAAAATGTACCATTTATAAATAAAAAATGGTTTGGCTTGTTTTATTACAATATTTTGAATACTTAAGTAGTAAATTTTTTATACCTTTTAAAATTTAAACTAAATTTAAAATAAATAACTTATTGATAATTTAAGAAGATAATCAAAACAATACATGCACCCTCAAATATAACGACATTAAACTTTGGTCATCACAGTGGCTAGGCTCGTCTTAAGTGACTCCACTGATATATATATACTCGTAAGCTGTCAACATGGAGTAGCCATGATCTGGAGACTTCAAGATATTTTTTCCCTAAACTTTTAATTAATTGTATAAACACAGTAAAAATAAATTCATTAATAAGTCAATATCGCGATACATCAACATAATTGAAGACACCGTATTCTATACTTTGGGGAGGAATCTTTTGTTTGCGAAAATGCAGTATTTTTAGTACCATATCTTAATCGCTCGGCTAAACACACCATGAGGTCTTAATTTATTTTTCATTTGATATATGTTTTATCCAATTACAGTTAGGCGAAAAAACTATTCAAAATGGTGGTATTCAGATTTCCCAGCAAGTACGAGTATATATGATCACAAGGTGAGAAATGGGAGAGTTATTCACTAAGAATGCTTATAGGCCGTTAACTTAAACAAAATTATACTTTCTCTGATCTTCACATTAATTCAGAGATATTTAATCTCTAAATCACAAGTAGTAGACATGATTTTCTCTCCCCCTTCTGGGGTCTTGGTGTATAAAAAACAAGGAATAGTGTATCTAGATTTGACATTGATCAAATATGGGGGAGGATCAGGTCTCATTTAAATAAAGTAAGTCTTTGCTGTGTTCCGTGACTGTATGTTCAGATGTGTGACGATAAGCCGATTCCTCACCCTGTATGCATTCATCCTGATAGTACTCTGATTAACCATTTTTTGTATAGAGTTGTAAGTTAAATTGTTTTTCAGTGTCTACTAAAAGACATTTGATGCATATGGTAGCCCATTGAGCCTATCCTACGATTTGGTGGTTTCTTGAAGCTAAGGCATGGTGCGTATATTGCTGGCATTATTGATTTAGATATGTATTTCTTATGAATTTCATTTCAACTGTATCTACAACATCTGGTATACGAGTACTTACAGTTTTTATGAGTGTCCTAATATTTGATATTTATGACAAATTGTCAAAGCAATATAATTTTTTACTACGCGTACGTTGGAATTGTAGTATATGCTGCATTGTGTTATTAGATTATGCTTTATCTTTTATTATACTTCATACATACAATATTTATGACAAAGTTTTCCGGTAAGAGTAACATTCAACTTTTCAGCTGAGGCCTCTCAGCCTGTTGAATTGTTTTAGAAGTATATACCTATTTACCGTTTTTTGATACACTTTATGCCCGCTATTGAGTAATGTATGAGTAGATGTGTGAATTAAAGATTTACTTAATCAACAAAATCTTAAATGTTCATGATTTTCGTTGCAGTTTATTCGACATTTTTCAACTTTTTTGTTTGAGTCCTTCGCCGTAATTGTCATATTTTACTTTTCTAACGTGGTGGCATCGTACAGGTTTGATGTATTTGGTATGGTGTTTATGTAAAATAATTTCAACGACATAGAAAAATAACACATAAGTTAACAAATATAATAACTAAATCGTCAAACCAAGAGTAAACTATTATAAGCCAAACCAAATACAGTACTTGCAAATAAATGAGTGACTAATTTTTTTAACAATCACACGATGATCGTCGATGAATGATCGTTGATTGATGATCGTTGACATTAAATCGAAAGTGAATCGACGATCATCAGTCGACAAATCGAATGATGATCGTCGATTCACTTTTTAAGTTGAATAAAATTATCGTCGATTCACTTTTTAAATGATAATGTAGGTTGAAATAAATAATAAGACATTACAAAATTAACCTCAAATATATTATTTGTTTCCATATATTAATGCAATCCGAAAAAAATCTTTGATTTTATACCAAGACTTGTTTTCATAACTTGAAGCCTAAACCAAAATCATTTCAACCTGTTTTCCTTAATTCATTTTCTGAAAACATTTTTATCAATTGATATCTTTGTAACATATTTTAAAATTAAATGTTTGATTACCAAAATTTTTGTTTTAAAAATAATATAAAACACTCATAAAAATATATTTGAAACAATCAAATATGAAAGGAGAGTTAAATTGGCTATGAGATTGATTCAACAAAATAAATCGTCCAGGACTAAAATACAGATAAAATACAAGGTATGAAGGGATTGAATCTGCAAAAAAACGTTTGAATAAAATATGTTCGTGTACCTTCTATTCACCCGGAATAATAAGGAAGTAAAATAAAAGCAACAATGTATAAAGCTGACGAATACTTACAGCGATATATTGCCAACCATTCGTCACTCTCACCAAAAGCGCCTCCTCGTCGATTATATACGCCAGCGTTCCTACAGGACTCACGGATGACATCTGGAATAGGAAAAAAAGGTTTAGAAACAATGGAATTTCGAGAAAAACAACCGACTCGAAAAACAAAAGCGAGAAAACGACGTTAGAAAAACACTGAGTTTTAAATTAGGTAGGCGTTGTTGCCTTTACCATTTCGAACATTATAAAAAATGTTATTAATAGAATTATTGAAATTTATTTGTTTGTCTTCAAAAATATATATTTCTTTTGTTTCTCCAGGGGACTCCTGTGATTAAACTTTTTTTTATCTACAATAATGGTTTCAATTGTAAATGATTAAAGTGTTACAATATAATATTTCTCTTTAACATAGAAACAATTTCATAAAAAAACAATGCTACTAAATTGGTTAGTAAGGCTTAAAGATATGTTTTGAAAAAGGTTTTGTTTTTATCTTATAACATTGCCGAAAATTAGACGACTTTTTTAAACACACTTTTATATAACGTGAGATCAGTTCAGTCATAAAAATATCGTGTTAAGGTGTTGATTTCGAATGGTGAGATTTTGTTGAATTATATTTTTTCAACTTATGAGATGGGATTGTTTTTGTAACAAAAAAGGTATCTTAAATAATATATTTTTTTCCAGTTTTTAACAAATCCAATTAACACCAAAAGTAATAAAATAATTGAATCTAAATCAATTTTGAAGAAATATTTCTTGATTATTTTTTCATATTGCAATTAATTAAAATATAAAAATGCTTATTTCTCCAATTTATTTTTTATTTTAAGGTTTCGTTTTGCATTTATTTTTTCTAACATACATTAAAAACTAATTGTATCATTATCGATTTATTTTCATTGTAAAGCAATTTCGTTGTACACAGTAAAACCTTGCGGGTTTATTACCATGTAGCAATCTCTTACACCCAACCAGAAAGATGTCAATAAGACGTTAAGTGAACATCAAATTGGTTCTGATGGGTACTAATGGAAAAAATGGGTAGTAATTTAATTTGAAACCGCAAACCCCGTGTCAAAAGATAGGTGTCTTGTTTTACCAATTAGGCCCACAGAGTTTGCCTGGTCGACGCAATGTATTGACGACGTAAATAAATGATTATAAATAAGATAAAAATAAACATTATGGTTGCCAATAGGAGGCCTCCAATAGGAGACGGCACCTCGAGAAGATAGTGTATTAAAAGAAATAATATTTACATAAAATTGTGTGGTTTGTAAACAAATATCTTTATTTTGAAAGCTGTGATTTTTAAAATCCGACGAATAAGAGGAAAAAAATTCTGTAGTAGAAAAGGTAGTTATTTTTGTCAATAAAATGCGACGATTCTGAAAACATTGCTTTTCTTCCATTTTTGTAATCTCGACGTAAACATGAATAGCTTTTACTGTTTGTAAAAATAAAAATTAAAAGAAAATCTTACAATACCTCTCGAGATAACCTATACAGAAATCTTACCTCTCGAGATAACCTATACAGAAATCTTAAGCAACAAAAATACATTGAATAAAACTGTTCCTTTTCTCAAGACAATGGCTGCTGGTTTCACTCGTTTTGCTTTTATCACCGAAGAAACACCGATGGGGCGAAGAGAAAGGAAAAAGTTACTCTCATCTCTGACGGGAAACAAAAGTCTGACGAAAAATCACTTATCTAACGTGACAGACCAAAACATGCTTTCAAAATAAAATTTGGAAGATAAAATACTAGATTCCTGACAATATAGATATTATCGAATCTTATCACAGATAACGAATGATTAAAAGGAGATAAGGTAAAAAAAATTAAAATATTTTAGTACACATTTTAATAATAAAAATCGATTAATCTTAAATAAGATAGTTAAGTGAAATAAAGAGATGATAAAACAACGATACAAAATGTATATGAATATAAACATAAATTTAATATAAAATAAAGTACAATCGAGTGCCAGAATTTTCGACTCAGGCAACCATTTTTTTCCGTTTATTTCCTCTACGTCTGTAGGTGTTCTCACACAGCTTCTCGATTTATCTTTATTTACAGCTTTCTAAACCTTCTTAATTGGGCCAGTTCGTTTTTTATCATCCTTCACAACGATTTCCATTCAAAATTCACTTTGCAAATTTCATTTACCGTAACCACTACACAAGGTCGTTATCCTACTTTATACAACAGTCCTTAGTTCACTTTAATTATTAGTAAATATATTCGGCTTTCTTTCTTCAGTGACTTTACACATGACATTTATTTGTCTAATGTATTTTTTTCAACGTCCACGTTTTAATTATACGGTCCATTCATCTTTAGTGTTTATTTTTCCCTGATAAAAAAATCTGAATTGCCAGAAATAAATTATATTCAATATAAATAAATTATATTCTCTGGCAATATCTGGGTTAGGCAGGACCACTCAATTAAAGTTTTTAATTTTTAGTAGTGTTGTCCGTGTTGTGTGTGGTCTAGCATTATCATGGTGGAACAAAAATTTATTGGTGTTCACTTTTTAAAGTTAGTTTTTTATTAATAAATACTGAGTTTAAACGTGAAAGCTGCTGACAATAGGCATCTGCATTCATCGTTTGACTAAATCTGACAGTTCAAAGTGGAGACACCGTACATATCCCATCAAATAGACAAAAGTACATTTTTTAGGTGCGATTCTTTATTTGCTATTGGCAAGGGCTTCTTAACTTATCTGTCCACTGTTTTTTTGCGATATTATGATACAGTATCTCTTATTCTTAATGGGTTGTTGTCAAAAGACGCCCTGACCGAAGCTCATCATTAACACTGCTTTGTCCATATTTGAATCTTTAAAACCATTTCTGCGCAGCTCTTACACTAATACCATTCTTTCTAAGACTGTTATTTTTTTCTACTGCGTAATTTGCTTTTTCCTCATTTAAAAATAAAAAGTATAGAATTTGTACGGATTATCGATATCAATTTTCTAAGGGTTCTTGTTAACGTCCGATGTTTACAAAAATCGATGATAAACTGACCTCTTGAGTGTACATTTCAAAACAGGATACAACTCGTTTGGAAGTATATTGTTCTTGAAAATGAATCATGGTGAATCATAAAATATGACATCACTACACACGAATTCACGGACTGACCTAAAACATACATCATAACGTAATTCTATAGTATTGAATGATATTTTTGTTGTATCAACAAAACCTAGCGGGCTTATTGTCATATGACAATTTCTTCCAGCTGACCAGGAATATGTTTAAGTGGCCTTTAATGAAAACTGGAATCCTTTGTAAAATATATTGGGTTCTAACGAGAATCGAATTCGAAACTCAAGGGTTGGAAGATACGAGTATTACCAATTATGATACGCAGGTTGTTCTTAAATGCTTTCGGGACTTGATTTACTTTAGCAAATATTAAAAGACATAGTAAGGGTAATAACTCTTATCATGAAAATAAATCTTTTAAGAAATTGTTATTTTCATTCAATATATTGGAGTACTTTCGGGTAAAATTTGACTCATTGTTTTAGTTGTGTATGCTCTGGTATCGATATTCGTTCATAATATTGAAACACTCGGCTGGAATATTTATATTCTATATTCACATCCTGACACATACTTAAATTATAAGATATCACACAATTTCAACTGTATCGAAATCATGTCTAACTACACACGTTCTACACTCGCATCAGTCTTTCGCTCAAATGTATGTAAGGAGACCTCCAAAAACTCATAACTCTCCCTGTTAAAGGGCATCTTGGTGTTTATTTTTAAATTTAAAGTCATGAAATCATAAAAAAAATCGCTATTTTCTTTAAGGAATTGGTAACTAATGGTGGTACACGGAACTACATATTCCTCCTACTAAATTTTTTTTATCGCATGAGGTTGAGACTAGATAATTTCCATTAATTTATTTGCTTTTCAAAACAAAGTTCGTTCATTTGATCTTCATTGTCTACTTAAATCAGATAATCACTCTTAAAAATTTCAACTAAAAATGGAGTACGAATAATAACTCATAAATCAGGAAATCGTTAAGCAAGATCTACCTTTAAACAAAATTTTCTTTTTAACAAAAGTAAGTTATACATACTATATAATATTCTATAAATCCTTGTACCTGATTTTACTTCAGATTAATACGTTTAAACGCATATTCCTAAATACTCAACGGAGCTGTTAAAACATGGAATCCGTAATCAATTCAATATGAAACTTAAACTAAAACGTTCGTGTAACATTTTTGAGTCCTTTAAGAAAAACATCTACCTATGTACGAAAACACTTAAGACATCGATTTTCTTCTAAGTATATGGTTCCTTTCTATGTTCAATACATTCGTACAGAGTCAAAATAGGACAAGCAAATATGTTACTCCATATATTGTCGCTGAAGGCAAGGAGCGAGACAGAAAGAACGATTGTGTTTTGGGGATTGCGGCGTCCTCGATGTCGCTTTTCAGCTTTGTCATATTGAGTAGCTTGAGTGATTGTGTCAGTGTTATCCATTGAGCGATTGTAGTGGAGCTATCGAGCAAAAGCACTTATTTCAAAGCAAAACTTGACTTTTTGAACGATTTACATTTGGTAGATGGAAATGAAAAAAATACTAGACAAGTTGTAATATCTAATATTTGTTTTGAGATATTTGTTTATAAATTACCAAAAAAATAATTAAAAAAAAATCTGCTTCTTCAACTTTGTTTTTTTCTTGAATAAAAGTAGGTCCTTACATATCATCATGCCGTGCCCCTTGCACGGTAGGCAGAGAGAACAAATTTCCAAACTTTTATATCCAAGCACACAACTTTCGCCTCCTTCACATTCACATATCTCATCATCTGAGTGTGGGCTGTGGGGTGTAGGCTAAGAAACATCATCTGAGTGTGGGCTGTGGGGTGTAGGCTAAGAAACATCATCTGAGTGTGGGCTGTGGGGTGTAGGCTAAGAAACATCTGGTGTATTCGCGGCCCGGTTCGCTCTATATCGATGGGGTGTGTCTCGGTCGTTAGTGTTATGAAATGAGCCCAGACCTTTTGATAGTTTCTCTCTTAAATGTATTTTGTGCGGTTTATCTTGAGATATAGGTGGGATTTCAGAATGTATTTATATACGTGTGTGTGTATGTACATACCAAGTTGCTATCAATAAACCTATATTTATTTATTTATTATTTACTTCATGCTTAATATTTTATTATTCATACTGTTCACTTTACGTTCTTGCAAAATATGATGCACTTCATTCAACCAAGGTTTCCTCGGTCTATATTTTTCACACAAACCCAGAACTTTTGAATTGTATTCTCTATTAGTCACTCTTTCGGTATTTATTCTCTCCACATGCCCAAACCATATCTAAAGCTCCTTTATTTATCTTACTAAAAACATAAATTTTGTCAATGTATTCTTGTTTTATCTCTTCATTTGGTATTCTTACATGCCATACATTGAGACTCCACATTTTTTTCTTAGTGCATGAATCTCCACAGCATTAATCTTACTTTTTCCCTTCAGTTGCCAAGTCCATGATTCAAACTATTACTAAATATCATTAGTGCTACTTTTGAAAGAGCATGGTTGTTGTAAATTATATTTCGTGCTCCGTTTACTGTGTTCTCCGTCGTTACCCTTCTTTCGATGCCCTTTTCAACTCGGCCATTGCCCATAAACTTGATCCCAAGATAACACAACTCCTCAACCAGCTCAAGTTTCTCATAATTAAAGAAGGTAGCACAATTAAATGCAGCTTTGTATTTACGTTAGCGTTTATTTTAACCCTTTGGGGCTAGACGGGACTGGAAATGTCCCACCTTTTTGTTACTTTAATCTGCATGGTGGGACTTTTTTTATACCACCTCGAAAAATTAAAATTGCTACTGGAATTGAGGTTTAAATTTAGTCCCATCTCTTGAAACTAGTTAATAAGTCCCACCTTATAATTAAAAACCTTAATGACTTTTTGTTTGTTTTTAATTTTTTTCTTGTTATTGTATTTCTTTACTAATTAAAATAAACCAAATTTGTTAAAAAATTTAAAATAAAATTTCTGTGCAGCATGGGTTTTTTTATTTGCTAAAATTCCGTGCCTCAAAGAGTTAAATGATGTCACCTGTCACATTATCTACGTGGTCATTTTATTTAAAATGTACATCATTAAAAAAAAACTCTTGTTTAAACAATATAACTTTTCAGTTATTGAAAACGGTTCAAACGTAAATTTCAAAACGTCCATATTACATATTAATTTTAAAAAATCAACGTGCAGAGTTGAATAAATTAGTACAGTTGACATGGACACAGAAATGTTTAATACTGAAAATAATATTTTATTACACAAACGTGAAGGTTGAGTACAATTGTGTACTCCAAATAAAATAAATTTTAGTAATTATAAAACAGAAAAAAAGCATTTTCCATAGAAGAAAAACAAAACAATGATATTGGTGATAAGATTGCATGTTTTGCTGCGGAAAAACAAACAAACATATCGAGCCTTAGACAAAATATCGTAACCAGCATTTGATTAAATCTCTAGGAAAGGTACATTTTTTGTAATACACATACACATATTTTTTTACTTTGATTTTCAAATGAATTCATAAAATGTGAAAATAAAAACACTTTTTATAAAATAAAATAAAAACAATTTGTATTTGATATTTAAATTGGCCTTTTTATTGTACAGTATTCGTCCTTGATGCTTATCACAGAGCAGCAAAAAAACCTTCAAAACAAATGTCTGACACGTGAATGCCTTCGCTTTCTTATTTTCGTTTACTTCGAAAACGTTGTAATAATGATTTTGTGCTAAAACATTGATTTTTTTTGTACAAAATATGATTTTAAATGTTGTGTCAAAATAACATCTAGGTACATACGGTAACAACAACCTTTTTAGTAAAATTTATAATTATTTTATATTCAAATTGGTTAAATCGAATTAGCAGGATATACTGAATTTTTTTTCAATAAGAGATTATTGATAGCAATTTTATATTATGAAAAAGTATTTACGAGTATATTGAACATATAATATTATCTATTACTACTAGTATTATCAAATGAGATATGGTTATTTTCTATTATAGAACATATAATAGAAAATAACCATATCTCATTTGATAATACTAGTAGTAATAGATAATACTCGTATTAAACGTTTTTAAAAAAATAAAACACTATCAAAGATAAAAAATAGAGTTTAGGATTCCTCATTTGGAAATTTGTTATTGAAAAGTTCCTTCTTTGTAGTGCTGATATGTACCAAGAGTAGCTATTATTTCAACAAAAATTATTTCAACAAAAAGTGTCAACTCGCCGTCTTTTATAAGTCAACAAATTTCGGGAGGCAAGAATCTACGATTCGATGCACTTGTCAAGACCATTGATTAAAGTTGTTCATTTGTGTGTATTTCGAAATATCGGGTTCTTTGTATTGCTAGTACGTTTAGTACTATATATGGTTGTTAAACAATTTACCCAAATTATTCAACTTCTAACACTCCGGTATTTCGGTCTTGGTTTTTATCGCTCCAATAGTGGCAATTTTGCTTATTGATGAAACTAACATATTCATATGGAAATGTGTTTCGTTTGATAATAGTATGTTGCTGTTGTATGTTGTTAATTCAGGAGAATTGTTCAAATATTGTAGTCGCAAAATTCAATATTGTAACAAAGTCTGCATTGTTTAACTTGAATGAAATGGTAAAATTTTATAAGGATGGATGGATTTTAAAGCCAGGGGATAAAATTCACTGCAAGGTCTTATGCGACATCGCTAATGCTGATGAAAGCTAATGGGTTGAAAGCGTTGGATTGGCGCGCACATATTCATTGACTTGCTCTATACTTTGCTCTATTCGACAAGTTTATGAACGAGCCTGGGGTCGAGATTTTAGAGTGTACCAGTCTCTTAAATAGACTAACTCACTGTTTAATTAAATCGGTGCTTGGAAGTTGTCCAGCACAGGGTAACTTTTTACTCAACTCAAAGTAATCGTCTTAACAGTTATTTGTAAATCATTGTTTTCGTAAAATTTGTGGATGCTAAACGCGCGCGATATTGCCCTGTCAAGTAACTCATGACGATTTAAATTACCAGAAATAATTGAGCAAATGATCCCTTCTGCGTTCTTCCTTCTCTCTGTGTTCTAGATTTACAAAGGAAACTAAATGCACTTTATCCTGGACCACCTTGTATAATTAATACGTTTGAGTAAATATTAACAAATCGTTTGTATATTGGAAACCAAGATTGAGTGAAAACAACATATTTTGGTGTTTGTATTTTTCATCTTAATTTTTTACAGCAAATTGGAATAAGTATATTAATCCTTTAGTTTTGAAGAATAAATCACAAATTATTCTGAAACAGATCCAATAATCGGTTTCACAATGAGTGAATAAAATATTTATTTCTTAGAATGAAAATAAAATAACAAAGCTCTAAAAAGAAATCATAAAATTTACAATTTCCTTGAAATTTACTATAAAAATAACAACAAGTCCAAGTAGCATATTAAAATGTTTGAATAATTCAAAAATTCAAATACTCTCCGAGGAAGAGACAGAGTGGCAGAGGGACCAAGAGGGCGAATAGGAATGATAGGCAGAAGAGGGATGTCAGTCCCCCTCTCTCCCCTGGGCGCGTGCTCGGTTGTTTTGACATTTTCGCAGACACTCTGAAACTTTCGCTGTCAGCATGATGAGAATATTGGGTGATTTTTTTGTCCGAAATACGAAATTTTTTAAAATTATTTCACTTGATTTTCAGTACCAACATTCCAAACACGTATTGAAAATGATGAAATACGAGAATTAATAATTTTTCAGTTGGTGCTTTTATTATTGCAGGTGGGATAAAGCAAGCACATGATTATATGACATCATATAACCATACCCTCACACCGTTTCCATGTCGAGGTAGGTAGAGAGCGCCAGACTTTCCTATCGCGACATACATCTTTTACCTTTATAACATATATACACCTCGTACAATTCTTGCGATTTCTTTGACTTTTATGCAATACATTTATCATACTTTTTTCAAAATATAATTTCCTCGATGCAGTTACACTTTCCTTGGTTTTTCTCTACTACGCCTTCAACTCCCATTTACACTGTATGTTTTTTTCGTTAGTCTTACATGCTCAAACCATCCCATTAATTTATTCGTTATAGATAAAGAAGTAGATAAAGAAGAGCATTCGAAAATGCTTAAACCATTTTAGAGTGCTCTTATTTATCTTAATACAAGTATATCTGTTACGAGTTCACATTTATACCAAATTACTTTCTTGTGTACTCCATCGCACATTATTGCTTCATCTATTCATCTCAGTGCACGTATTTCTACAACATATATTTGGCTCTATTAAGTATTTTTCCAACTCATATTTCACTTCCATACATCAACGTTGATATTACATTACTGTTGCGGGCTACCTTCTTAGCTATGTTTTATACTGTCTGATTCGAGTATGTATAATATTGTTTAGTACCCCATTGACTTTTTTCTTATCGTTACACGCTGTTCGATATCTCTGATAGCTCTTCCATTACGAGTATCTGAGAAAATACTACTTACGAGTAAATAGCGGAATCCCTTACATTTGTCTTATTTGCTATAATCCTTCGTTGTTCACCTATATATCGCATTTACTTTCCCTATCACACTTTTCTGTTACCATGACTTGGGATTTTGCAACATTAATTCTCAGATTTTTCTCTTCGTAGTTCTCATACGATTGCTCATCAAAGTAATCCTCCATACTATGTAATTCATTAGATATGTAGGTGTAACCGTGATATTTTCCTGTAAATGTGTCATTTTCAATACACTCATTAAAATAACGTTATGACTTTTTTAATGTATTTAAATAGCCCATTTGGTCTAACTATTTTTGAATTTGGTTTACGCATGATTTTATTTGACAACTTTTACTTACTGATATTAAAGAACAAAATTGAGGTAATGTATTGAGTCAGTTTCGCGAAGTAAAAAAAGGGCAAGAACTCTTAGTATAATAAATAGTTGGAAACCTTGAAGGAGAATACGCCGAAGTGCGTTTTTATAACTGTACGATTACACGTTGCAGGTGTTCTGGAGATCATATTATGTAATTAAGATCTACGGTAGTACTAAAACGATAACGTGAGAAAGGATCTAGTTCATAAACTTGTCGAATAGAGCAAAGTATAGAGCAAGTCAATGAATATGTGCGCGCCAATCCAACGCTTTCAACCCATTAGCTTTCATCAGCATTAGCTATGTCGCATAAGACCTTGCAGTGAATTTTATCCCCTGGCTTTAAACTCCATCCATCCTTATAAAATTGTACCATTTCATTCAAGTTAAACAATGCAGACTTTGTTACAATATTGAATTTTGCGACTACAGTATTTGAACAATTCTCCTGAATTAACAACATACAACAGCACATTTTATTATCAAACGAAACACATTTCCATATGAATATGTTAGTTTCATCAAGAAGCAAAATTGCCACTTTTGGAGCGATAAAAACCAAGACCGAAATACCAGAGACCATGGCATTGTGTAGCATTACCAGTTTGAGCAGCTATGTCACCATCGACAATCATTAGTCCTTATTTTTATGAAGAAACTCAAGGCCAAGCGATAACTGTTAATTCGGAGTGTTAGATTTAAACTCTACGAGAATTTTCAACTCTGAAAAGGACAAAATTTTCAAGGTATAATTCGAGGACATGGTTTCAACAGGATGGGATCACTTGTCACACGTCCAATAAGAGTTTAAAAGTGGTTAAAGAGACGTTCTCGGAAAACTGATTTCGCGAAGGGGTGACATTATGTGGCCACCACGAAGTCCTGATTTATTTCCACTCAATTTTTTTGTGAGTATACCTTGAAAGTCGAGTATTTGCCAATAATTCCACGATTACATTGTAATTGAAACAAACATTGGTCAAGAGATTGAAACGATACCTCGGGAAATATGCAAGCGCGTGCTTCAATTTTTCGAGTCAGTATGTTATCGATGTGATGGTGGTGATCTCGATGATTTAAAAAGAATCTCAACCTTTTTATTATACGTTTGCAAAAGTCAAAGTTGAATACAACAAAC
>OX463845.1:19984407-20153712 GCA_949825065.1 Odontocerum albicorne
TATTCTTTTCCGTTTAAAAAGTGTTGCATTGACCGGAACAAATGGTAATCCGATGGAGCAAGATCCGGTGAATATGGTGGGTGACGTACAGTTGTTCAACCTAGGGCTTTAATTTTTTCTTCCGTAATTTTCTGAGGTATGCGGTCGTGCATTATTTGTCGTGCATTATGCAGAAATAATATTTTTACATTGAAATCTTGTCAAAAGATTATCTGAACGATAAAAAGTAAAGAAATATTTTATTTCTAATAAATATTATTTGATTTTTAATTAAACAACGTAAAAATAGTAGAATTTGTATTTGTCTGAAGACTAACTTACATAGATCGATCTTTGTAGATGTAATCTTTTGACCACTTGACAAGACTCAATCACCATTAAGAGGCAGTGAAATAATCCCTATTGATACAACATAAGTATATTGTCACTAAACCAAATAAAAGTCGTCTCAATACTCAATTATTCAGATGATCACATATTTATTTTCCATTCTTTAAGGAATTAAGCACGTTTTTAATAATAATTCAATTTTCGGTCTCAAATATATAAATTTTACTGAAATAAAGTTTCTGAGAAGGTGGTTTTTGCGTTTCAATTCCTTTTTTATATTTCAAATAATTTATAATATCAACGACTAACATTTTGTAGTTAAGGTATTGATTATTCTCAGGGTAAAAATAATTTGAACGATTCAATAGCGGAGAAATTATCCCTTTAAATACGACATGTTTGCATAATTCTTGAGATATTTCACATTTCTTATCCAGATGTCTTTGGCATATTTCGTTGTGTATAAATAAAAAAAGTATTTCATACCACGAGAAAATAAAATTCTTAAGATTCGTAATGAAAAATTTAACACAAAAAGTATTTCACGGTTTTGATATACGAGTATATTTAAAATAAAATGAAAATAAATTTGGCGTGCTGGAAAAATATCAATTCAATGGCACGTGTTACTTGTTTGACGAGTGTTATAAAATATATTTTTGACCTCACAAGTACTTAACAGTATGTCAGTAATAATTTTGAAAAAACCTTAGTGATTTATGCTTTAGAAAATCTGAACTTAAAATTAGAGATTAAGCTATTATTAAGAACTTCCAATTTTTAATAATGATGTATCCATTCATTAAACTTTCTAAACTATTGACGAGCTTGACTGGGAAACCATGGTGCCTTGAAACTAATTCTTCCACAGTCATGGAGCTTTCAGCTCGTCACTATACGTGTTGACATTACTATCGCACTTAGAGAGGCAATAACACTCACAAACGAACTCTTTCACAACCTTGTTTTATTTAAATTATGATAATTGTGTTGCTTGTTTCCACGTTTTACTCCAAAGGTTACACAAATACACCTTTTTTTTTTTTTAAATAAGTTTTATATTCCTGACTAACTCAAAATCCGAAAGAAAGTGTATTTTACAACCAATGGTCAGCCACACTGAGTACCTGAATTCAGTTTGCATTATTTTTTATATGAAAGTTAGTTTTCAACTATCTGGAATTGAAATTAAAACCCCAGGGTGGAAGTCAAGCGTCTTATAATAAGACCATGGAAGTCGTCATATGTTTTCATAATTTGAAAAATCGATGCTTAAGCACCTTTAAATATATTTTCTCTCAAATGCTATGCCCGCAAACACTAAATCAGGGAAAAGGATAAATGCAGAACCTTTTAATTAACGTTAGTCACTTGGAATTCTTAGAACTTATATAACTTTCGTAAGTAAATACAAATTTCTTCTTTGTTAACCAAGTTTCAATTATGTCAAAGCGCTTAACTGAATCAAATGATTTTATAATAAATATGAATTAGGTTCAGCGTCCATTTATTTTTCTGTTGAATAAAAAAAATTGAAAACATATACAATTTTTTTAAAGAAAAGATTTTTTTACCAATAAAGCATGACAAGGGTCGTTAATTTGCAACTTGTTGATAGCAGACATTGGCGAAAATTTTCTGTTGAAGCGTGATTCATTTCCGGACCACAAAAGATTAATTTCAAAAAGTTAAATTACCGCACCTTATTTAAGACAATGGAATAATGGAGCTGCAACTGATTTAAAGGGATCGAAGCCACGTTTAAGATGTTTGATGAAAGAAAAATATTGACTTAAGTTCCAATGAATTGTAATTGAAAATTATAACCAACATCAATCTTTTAAATTTAAAAATGTATTATAATAAGATATTTCACTTAAGATACTACTTAAAATCATTTAACCAATAACAATAACTTTGCGTTCAACCGGGAATTCTTTGAGTGCGGCTTGTTGTGAATTTAAATTGTTACATTTAAAAAAAATATTAGACGAGTATTTTGCTATATTTGATTTATCTAAGGGCTAGCGACGAACCTTGATTACTGTTAAAAGTTTCATTTAACTTTTGTTTTCTCTCGAGATGTACTAGAATTTTCTACTTTTTTATTTATGTCTCGTTTTTTATTGATTCACGTCTAAAGCGTTAATTTTCAAAAGCAATTTTCTATTAAAATTTCTCTAGTCTAGATTAACTCAGGTGTAATCTATAAAATGTAATAAATATATAATTTTCTAATGAACAATAAAGTAATTTTTATTTAAAAAAAAACTGTACTCATTCAATAGTAATTATCAAAACGATCACGTCTTAGTTTAAATAAATAAAAAATATTGAAATTTGTGTGTAAAAAGAACTATTACAAAACGTCAAAGAAAACCAGGTAATTATGCAAGGTATTCAGTCCAATGCAATATCATTCATTAATGGCGTAGTTGTTGAAATTCCGAATAATCGTAATTTTCTAATTCATAATTTGTTAAAATACTTTTTGAAACTTGAGTTAACATATATTAATACGAATTCGATAAAAGTCATATCACAGTTTAATAATAATTTCTAAAAGTGCTGTTAAAATTTATTTTTTTTAAAACAATAAGTATTTCAAAACGTGATGTCAATTTCCAACCATTGTGGAAAAGTAGTGGAAATATGTAGTATTAAAAAATCTCAGTTTTATAAAATGTTAACTTACACATTATTTGTTATAACCCGAAAAAGGAATGAATATCTTATTTTTTGTTTTAGTTTTTTTTCATCGATTTAAATGCATAGGATGGTCCAGCATTAAAGAGATATTTTTAAAGCGACCCAATTCCCATTCAACCCATTCAAAAGAACATTTATCAGGACGAAGGTCTCTAGATTCAGCCATATTGAATTCTTTAAATGGATTTTTTCATTCAAATTCTCTTGCAGGGACGTGATAACGAACAGGCCATATTAAGCTTGGATAATTACAACGGTCCCTGTGAAATAATCTTGTTAATATCAGTACAGTTTTACGATAATTATAAAATTTCCTTTAGTGCCTTTTTAATAATAAATACAAAGGTGAATTTAGTTTTTATGTTAAAGGATATGGCATTTCAGCAAGCTAGGCTCCCGTCTGAACAATACTATAGCTTTTTAGTGTAATTTTATGTTCTGAAATGAAATTAAACGGATTTTTTAAAGCATTCATGTAAATAGTTGGAATTGTTACATTTTAAAATGAGCGATTAAATTATAAGACGACCATGTGAATTTTTGCCAAATGGCTCCACTGTCAAATAAGCTTCAATGGTTGTGGTGCTCAGTTCAGTTGATCCCACCAGCACCCACGCTGTTATGGGGGTAAATACCATAAGTCCCCATCTAGCGTGATCTACACTGGAAGATCGAAATCTTCTTTATTTATTAGCGTGATGTCACGTAGTGACGAAGCAGGAAATGTCCAAAAGAACTGCATCCTGGTGGCGACACACCTGAGTGTAAAAATAATAGTAGCGATGACGGACTTCAAGTCTAACATTCCGTGAGAAGGAAAATGACTCGCAGCGCAGTCATTTTCCTTCTCGCAGCGCATATTTCCGAATCGGCTTAAGACCTGGAGTCCAGACAACCTAGCAAGTTGCCAGTACTTTCACAGAAATTTTTTTTAAAATACCAAAACTAGCCCATCGGTTTGAAGATGCGCCGATTTAAGGCTGAGTGGAGTTCACTTCGGAAATTATTGACTCAATTATCATCGTAGTACCACATAATGTGATCTGTAAATGGATCCTGTACTAGCTGGGGTGTGCTGTATGAGTTAATTCCAAGCTGTGGTTTAGAGTAAGGGATGCTCTGATAGGACAGTTTGGTTCTCTGTAATGTTTACCTACCCAAACGAGAGAATAACTTGATGGTTTGTACGTTTTTCTATATATTATGATTTAAGAGATGAATTTTAAAAAAGAAAAAGAAAAAAAACTTTTTAAATTTATTATTTTCCTTGAAAATACGAATCGAAGTGAGAAACAAATACCCATAAAAATGTAAACATGCTTTTAACACGTCATTACAGTCAATTTAAATTTAATGATTTCCAAGCACATTTATTTCAAATACAATAAAAAAAATGTTTCAATAAATTTTTCAAAGGATGGAAATTCGTTGGCATGTTTTGCATGTCAAAGACATCGGGTATCGAAAGCACCTGTCAATTCCAAATGTTCTGCCACCATTTATACAAAAGAAACTTTTTTCTTTTGACGTTCGCCCCGATTGGTTGTAAGTTTCGTAGAAAATGCGATAATTTATATAAAAGAATAACAAAACTTGTAATACACTTGGCACGGACTTCGAAAAATAATTCCTCGTTGAAGATATTGAAAAGCAATTTTCGTGTTAACTTTGTAGGCTTTATATAACGTCTGATGGAAATATTCGAAGGGTGATAAAATTGGGTGAATAGTACTCCCCACATTTTTATTCTTAAATATGATAAACAAATTATTGATATTTAAAAGAAATCCTATCGATAAGTTTGAAACTATGTAATTCAATTTCATAAATAAATAAATTTTTCAAGACAAATCTGTTGTGTATTATTTTTCAAAACGAAAAGAATTTACCAGTGAATTTCAATACCAATAATCAATGCATTACAGGATTTTGTTGAGTAACTTGTAACTTGCTCTTGTTGTTTTTTTTTCTTATTTGTTTGCCATTGTCGATCGTGTTTAGCACACATTGATATAGCATTTTTCTCAGTGATTTTTATCCTGTACTAGAACCAGAGCTTCAAAAACCGACCACTACGAACGATATTTGGTCCACAACAGGTTACGAGAGAGTAGAACTGAGATCGAATGAAGAAACTAAAAATTGAGTAGACAACTGTAAATAAGCAGCGACATAAGGTCGTCGTGGTTAAAACGGCTTAACCACATAAGGATATCTCAGTTGATACGGTTAACAAGCATCATTATGCAACCCAAAAAATAAGGAAGAAACCTGCTAGCTAGACTTAGACAGACGCTTTGAGATAACGTGCAGCAGGATTTTAGGAAGCCGAAAGTGGGAGGAGATGGCGAGCGACCAATCAACATGAAGGAAAAACCCGACGAGCTGTATGACCACTTGAGATAGAACGTAGGTAAGAAATATGGAGTTCCCCAAAATTACAAAGAAAATATTATATAAATATTTATAGTTATGGCATAAACATTGATGAGGTTTAAATACATTGTAATTTGTTTTATCAAACACTGTTTATTCCACTTTTGTAACGTTGTAACCCTACCGGTTTCAAGGCTTTCACCTCATCATCAGGGGAGCATAAATAAGTCTTGTTTGTGCTCCCCTGATGATGAGGTGAAAGCCTTGAACCCGGTAAGGTTATACCGTTACAAAAAGTGGAATAAACAGTGTTTGATAAAACAAATTACCAAAAAAAAATATATAAATTATAATTATCCATGATTTTTACATTTTGTGAGATACAAAGAAAGATGACCGTAATTATTTATGAATAGGCATGTGAAGAAAACAATATTTTAAAATGTTTTAATTAATAAACATGACTCTAAGGCCGGAATTCATAGTCCAATTACTAATTTCTTTAGTATTTTTATACTAAAGAAATTAGCATTTAAAGTAAAATTTTATACGAATTTGTCGTTGCTTCCTTAAATAAGGGAGTCTCGTGGTTTTATTACCACACTTGAATGTTTGGAACGTATGAGGTCCGACTTGGAATAAAAATCACAACATTTTAAGGTTTGAAATAACTATCGAGTATACTCGTATATGCCAAACTTTGAATTCGGGTCTATGTAACTTATTTCGTTGTTCATCGAAATAATTTGGAAAACTTCGTGAGTCCAATCTGTTGTGTAAATAAAGCTGTAACGGGCAACTAGACAGAGGGATCCCACCATCGCAATGAACGTTTAGTGGTCTTGCGGTGCGATTAATCAGTCGATTGGAAAAAATACTACCAAATAATTGGTTTCAGCCTTATTAATACAGGCCGGCCGGAACACGGCGCAAATGAAAACCCCAAACTCATTTCAATTGCAAATATAATTGATGCCAATTAATTTGTATTCGAGTGGAAATATTTTTGAGAATCAACATTTGAATTTAACCAAAGCGGTGGATTGTTGATTTAAAACTTATCGAAGCCGAATTTTTTATTTGTTTCGAGAGTATTTCTTGCAGTTTGGTTGAATGAAAGTAATTTTTTTGGCTTTATCAAACCCTTGATCAAAAGCGTTTTTAGCTCTTATTAATGTTCTTTTATTTTTTGTATAAACTATTTTAATTCTAATTGGAAATATTTTCTACACTGAGATAAAAAAAGAGAATAAATTTCATTACGCTTTTGAGCAACACGGAAAAGTGTTTTTTTTTACATTTGAATTTAATATTTGAAATGAAAAGCAAAATAATTTTAGTTAATTGTTATTTGTTTTATCAAACACTTTATTCCACTTAATGTGACGGTATAACCCCACTGGCTTCAAACCGGTAGGGTTATACCGTTACATAAAGTGGAATAAACAGTGTTTGATAAAACAAATTACAATGTCTTTGAACCTCCACAATGTTAGTGCCTTAACTATAAATAATATAATTTTAGTTAAATTATTAAATTTACTAACAAAAACTGAGTATGTGTAAATAAATATTCAAATAAACATGATCCAAAACAAGGAAAATATTAAAACTAAAAGTAACAAAAGACATCAAAGAAACAAAGATAAGGGCTGAAAAACAGTTTTTTTAGAAATGAAACAGAAAATAGGAGCTGACATTCCACTATTAGATCTAAGAGATCTGAAAAAAAAACAATATTACAAATAATGGTATAAACGGAATCGAGTTACCTTTATGAGACAGTTAAATCGTACATTTTAAAAATAAAAACAAAAAACACCTCGAATGTTTTTTGTTTTTATTTTTAAAATGTACGACTTAAACCACAACCAGACATAATTAATATTCGATTCGTTACAAAACCGTTGTAATGAAAGTTACTTTGTATCGATTTAATTGACGCCCTTCCAATCAAAATGCCAGCGCGCTTATCAAAAGTCATCTATACCACTAAGGTAAAAAAGTTTCCGGCCTGATCAAATAAGAGTGTGTATGGACAAATAACATGTTGTTACTTGATGTTACAGTCAAAATTTGATAACTCTACCCCCAGTAGTGTGTCAACTAGAGCCGATAGAGCACATGTTGTTTTATTATATTCGGAAAAATGTTAATTGATAAAGGAGGGTAAAGGGATGAGATAGTTAGCACCTTTGCTTTGGGTTGACTAGGGACTGGTCTTCATTATCTCTATGGTTAACATATATATCAAGCTCTCTAGCTACCAAGATCATAGGTTGTGAAGAGCCACATCCTTCCCGAGGTGTCCCTGTTTTCACAGAAATAGAATGGAATAAACCTCCTTGGTGGTGAGCAGTAGCAGCCACCAGTATTGACTTGAAGCTGAATATGAATAACATCGGTAAGACTTCTGTCCAGACTACCACAGGTATGGCTGGAAAAAAATCTGGATGGCAGTAGTACTGCGGCACAGAAGGCAACGGGAAGCCACTAATATTTTCTCAAGAAAGTTCAATGAAAATGTCAACCCAGGAAATAGATCCGACTAACGCTCGGCGCCACCGTAGGTCCGGGTCACGTGGTGTGAAATTAGCTACCGGCTACAATGGAGTGGAGGACCAGGTTTCGGGTGGAGAATTTATTACGGAAAAAATCTAAAACTTGGAATGTGGGAGGTATATTTTGGGTAGGGAAGAGATAAATCGTCGAAAAATTAATGAACGCCACCAAACATAGATATCTTGGTCATATCCGAAACTCGTTGGACTAGTGAGAGTCACTTCACATTGAACGAAAGGAACTCAATCCACTCTTAGGAAATAAAAAAATCACATTCTCAGATGTGGTAATACTAATAGCACCCCACGCAAAGTAATTTGTGCTCAGCTACAATATTGTCAGCGATAGAATCATCTACCTGAGGATGAACACTAATCCACGTAAATTGAATATTGAGAGAACAAATGTGTGCACTAGTTGATGAGTTCTACGCCAAATTAGAAGCTGCTATGCAAAGTATACCAAAAAAGTCATTTTCGCCACAGGGAACCTCAATGCCAAAGTTGGTAATACAACAGCTTCAAACCAACCAATAAACGTTGTCGGGCACTGTGGGATTGACACACGAAATGAAAGAGGGGGATAATTGCTTCATTTTTGCCCCGATAGTGGATTAAAAATTATGAACATGTGGTTCATATCCGTAGACTGTACACCTGAAAATCACCTGGCGATAGATACAAAAAGATTGCATTATGTGTACTAAGAGATAGAGATTATCTATACATAATTTTAAAACATTTTCGGGAGCAGACTGTGGATCTGATCACCAACTTCTTGCGACAGAAATACAGGTGAAATTGAAAAGGGTAAAACGCAATGTGACTAAAAATCAATTTCGACGTCTAAGATTGAAGATACCCAAGCTACTGTCGCTAGTAATCCTGATAAGAAATGGACTCAATATGGAACTTGTACAAGCATCAAAAACATCCAGAACTTGAACAAGCATCAAAGATAAGCGGGGAGGCAAAAGAACATAGACTATAGAAAACAACCAGGGAAACACCATAAACTAAATTGGCATAGTATTCAGAAGATGGAAAGAATATAGTGCAGAACTAAACAAATATGACAGTATGCAAGGTCAGGAGGAATATATAGAATCAACTCTAGAGAAACCTAAAATGATCCTACAAGACGTCGAAACAATCATGAAAAAAAGAAAAACTTTCAAGTCACCCGGAAAAGGTGGAATCCAAGTTGAGTTTTTCAAGAATGTATCAATCGATGGCATCAAAATTATGTATAACTCAATTTAGAAAACTGAAAAAAGGGGGTGGATGCAAAAATGCGAAAACTATAGAACTGTCTTATTCATCTCTCATACCAGCAAAATAGTCCTGTATGTAATAAAAGCAATATTCAAATACTACCTAAACTAGCACATACCAATTTAACTAGGCGGGTTTGTGAAAAGCAGAGGCACATAGGAACAAATTTCAAACATATGACAAATTATTGAGAAAGCCGAAAATCCCAGACTCCCGTGATACTTTGCTTCATAGACTACAAAAGCCACTTTATCGTGTCAAATAGAATTGCCCAAAGAAATATCTAGATTTTCTCTAGTATTTTTCATAATACTGTTTATTATGAAAGTATGAAAGGAGGCGGATGCTATGTATTCTACGGACCGCAAAGCGCACCAACATCTCTATCATGCAAGAATTAGAGATTACCGAAATACTTTCAACCACATGCAAAAAACGAATAACAACATGCTTTGGCATGTTGCTAGGAAGAACGATGAAAGTCTGTTGAAGCTGGTGATTACGGAGACAGTTGAAAGAGGTGAGCAAGAAGAATGTGTGCCATGAGATGGATATATCAAATAAAGGAATTAACAGAATCCTCTAGATGCGCTGCATTAAACATGGCCTGGGACCGAGAGTGATAGAGACAGGTAGTGCGCCGAGTTTGAGACAACAGAAGGTTACGATGCTCAACACAGAGCCCACAATAAAGAAGACTAGCGAGGTTATCAAATTTCTTTCAAAAGAATAAAAGCCCAGGTTTTAAATATTAACTGTTTCTTCGTCTTTCCATTTGGTGAGCGTAGCATCTGTGCATATAGGTATACGCTCCAATTTGTAAAGGGCGGAAACTGTTGTACTTTAGGGATAACTGTGTTGATTTTTACGGTAATTTATTTAAAATAATGATTTATCATTTAGTAATACATTAATTAAAATTGTAAAGAGCTTTATTTTAAATTAACTGAGTTCTGGTTTAAAACCAGAACCAAATCGTTAGATCAAATACAAACTCAACATTATCTTTGAAAACTGAACTATGAATGTTTTCATGAAAATTAGCAAATGAAAACTTGAAGTTTCTGCATTCAATAGTTGCAAATAGCTTTTAAGTCGTTTTATAAAAAAATCTAGAACCAATCTTTTAGAGTCTGAAGATATAAAACGTAGGAGCTGAAGCGATGAATTCCAAACGATTTTCTTTAAAACAAAGAGTTTTGGCGACTTGGAAGAACGACGATAAACATGCATAGCTTCACATGGGCATCTCGCCAAAGTTAGGAGGCGAGGACATTTTCCAGGCGAAGAGATATTCTAAGGATATTTTTTAATATAAGTTTGCTTATTTTAGATCATATGTTTTCTAAATTTTATTTCAATAATTTCATATATATTACTCGTACTAAAATTATATTCGGAATATTTTTTGTTAAAAAAAGTCGCCTTGTATAATAAAAAAGGCTGAAACATTTATATTTCTGATTTATTAAAGCCAAATAATGTTTCTATGGTATTATTGATATTAAGTTCTACAATCTAGACATCATCCATATTTTTATATCTCTGGTAGAACGCTCAACTTCCAGCTCAATGGTTTCGCTTTCGATTTCCGATGTAACCCAAAAAAGAACCCAAGTATGTTTTTCGCTTAAGGCTTTCTTACATTTTTCTATTTGAGTGGAAGTAACGACCATTGAAAAGTAAGGTCAACAAGTTTTACTGCACACAACGGAAGTGTAATACAATACAATACGTATAGAAGAAACTACAAATATTATAAGATATTTTTATCGAATATTTCAACTTTATGTAAAAACATACGACTCGAACAAGAATATCGTTGTAAATTTTTAATCAAAGTATTGTTGAAGCCGCTTTATTCAAAGTATTGTTGAAGTCGTTTTATTCAAAGTATTGTTGAAGCCGTTTTATTCAAAGTGTTATTGAAGTCGTTTTATTCAAAGTATTGTTGAAGCCGTTTTATTCAAAGTATTGTTGAAGTCGTTTTATTCAAAGTACGATAAATACAATTGACTTGAATTTAAAATTTACTTAATTGATGCTTGACTTCCACCGAAGGTTTCGGATTCGTTTCCAGATGGTGCTAAAAAAACGGGCCCCTGTCTGGTTATTTAGGTAACAATACTCATTCACACCGAGTATGTATACGGATGTTGTTGTCATTTTATGTGCAGTAGTGCTGCAAACACGGGCAATTACGTACTGCGAGTTCCGGGCCTACTCCAGTG
Organism: Odontocerum albicorne; assembly: GCA_949825065.1. NCBI lineage: Eukaryota > Metazoa > Arthropoda > Insecta > Trichoptera > Odontoceridae > Odontocerum > Odontocerum albicorne. The sequence goes on from OX463845.1 coordinate 19,995,890, forward strand.
GATCTAAACTAGAAGGCTAAATTACTAGGGCCGAAGAAAGTATGGTCTCTCGACCACGCTTTTCGAAAATTCCAAATTACCAATTTGGATATGATGAAAGGTACTATAAGAAATTAAAAAAAATGATATTTTACCATTTTGCAGCTCTGGTGCGATTCCTAATTGAATACTTCCTTAGTTTTACATTCTGTGCTTTTGAACTAAAACTACTCACTACACAGCATCCTAATATTTATAATTTTTATTGTGTAGGAAAATTGTGGATTGAAAATATCTAAAAATAAATGCTGCTGACAAAACTCCTAAAATCCACCATATCTTTATTAATATATTCATTATTTATATGATATGCAACAACAAGACATAAACTTAATCAACTTATATTAGCCCGAAGCTACGTTGAAATTCAAATAAATAAATTATAAAACATTAAAAATTCAAATAAATCTTATTCAATAAAAATTAAAGATCTAATCGTACGGGGATGCAAATAAATGTAATACGCGTACACAACGGAGTATTTACTAGAGTAATGATCTATTGGCCCATTTGTAGAGAGCCTATTGGAAGTGTTTATAGATAAACAAGAAGCATTCGCTGAGTCAAAAGATTATCCACGTCATTGAAAAATTCTATGTCGATAATTAAAATCTTAAAAAATATAAATAACTATATGGTTCACAACCAGTTTCATTAAAAAATAAAATAAAATTGTACATAGAATTCTTTTATATTATGAAATGCAGTCATTTCCGGTTGCTGTCTCCTGACAAGGTGAACAAAGGCTGCATTCCGATGACGTGAAAATAAACTTTTCATTCAAACAGTGAGCATGGGTTTTGTTCTTTTGAACATTCCTTGCGCTCACTACACCCAATTTCCTCTGTTGAGTCGTCATATACAGACGGATGTTTCCCACGCTGTGAACATGAATGAACATGGCTAGACAATGTGCTATGATGACGTGTGTCAATTAAGTTTTGAAATCGCAATTCATGATTTGCTTTATAAATTTAAATTAATGTTGTCAATTGAATGAAAGTTTTTTTATTCAATCTTGTGTCTAGAAGCAACATAACATACCAACATAAATTTAAACAATTTCGTACAGAAAAATGAGATATTAATGCTCTAATGTTTTGCTAATTTATATAATATTCGATTTCTTCAGAGAAGCTTTTGCTTTGGTGATTAACGATCACAAGGTAACATGATATACACTGTTTTAATAACTTTTTCGTTATATATGATTCAACATGTTGGGCGTATTGCCAGGAAGCAATCTTTATCCACAAACCAGAAATATTTTACAAAAGCCTTAAATTAAATTCAGACTGGAACTCTATTTGAAAAAAGATACCAATGGGAATCGAACCTTCAACCCTCGCGTCAGAAGACAGGTGTCTTACCAACTAGACCCTAGAGCAGGGGTTCCCAACCTTTTTTTACTCTAGAGCACATTCTAAAATATCAGTAGGGTGGTGGGCACCACCTATTTTTAATCGACAAACTCCTTCCATAACTTCTCATTTTTCCATAATTGATTTTCTTATATTCATAATTTATTAATAAATAATAAACAAAAATGTTTCAAAGTAATAAAATTTTAATTCAAATTGCATACACACAGAGAAATGTATTTACAAAACGTAAACAAAAAACACAAATACAAAGAAAACATTTTATAAAAAAATATAATATCAATATGTCAATGTGATCTTTGGCATTGCATATCATTGGCCAGTGCCTCATAATTAGGAGAGTATGACGATAGCAGATAATCCTGTTAGCAAACAATCATAAAGATGCTCATCGGTGAGTCGAGATCTATATCTTGATTTTATTCAGTTCATGTTTGAAAACAATGATTCGCATAAATATGTCGAACCGAAAAATGATTCAATTATATATGCCGCTTTTTTCAAAAATGGGAACTTTTCTCTGTCCACTGTATTCCAAAAGTCCTCTGATATTAAGGATTTTAGCAAAATATCATTCTTAAGGTCCAAAATTTCTAACTCTAGTTCTTCTGTCTTACCTTGAACAAAATTTGCAATACATGCGGCCATTTCCATTACATTTATTTGGCAAGTAAAAGGATTGATACAGAAGGAAACAATTGGCTCGATATGTGTAAACTGCAAAAATCTCTCTTCAAACTGTTTTTTTAACACTTGAAGATGCTTAATAAATAATGACCCGTTTAATTCATTATTACCTAGCATTTTCTTCATATGTGGGAAATGCACGAGAGAATTGATCTGCAGATGTGATATCAACAAATCCAATTTAGTTTTAAATGACTTTACAGAGCTTATCATTTCAGCTATGTTTTTGTCTTTCCCCTGCAACTCCAAATTTAAAGAATTCAATTTTTCCATGATGTCTGTGGGAAATCCCAAATCAATCAGCCAGCGAGAGTCAGCTAGTTCATCATAATTTTCCTTTTTATCGTTTATAAATGTTTTTATTTCTTCAATTAAACTCACAAATCTTGTAAGAACCTTTCTTTTACTGAGCCAACGTACTTCAGTATGCAGAATAAGATCATGTTCTTTATTTTCAGTATCTTCTAACAGGGCCTTGAAAAGTCGGCTCGAATATGCAAAGGAGCTGCTCGAATAGAATTGATTATTTTTGTAACTATTTTCATAACGTGTTCAAATGGCAATATTTTATAGTACAACACAGAGCTTCCTGGTGGATAATACAGTGGTAGGACATAAAGTTTGAAAATGATTCATCCTTCTTGCAGAGGGCAATAAATCCTTTGTTTTTACCTACCATTGCTGGTGCCCCATCGGTGGTTATCGCAGACAGCTTGTGCAAAGGCATATTTATTGACTTGGCGTATGTTTTGAATGTATTATAAATATCCTCACCCCTTGTCTGTCCTTTCATAGGTAATATTTGCAACATATCCTCTTTTACTGTGAAGATACTAAATACCATTCTCACCATAACTGCGAACTGTGCGGGGTCTGATATATATGTTGACTCGTCAAATTGTAGCGAAAACCAGTCACATATTTCCAAGTCAGTCTTTAAAGTCAAACTCCGTGACTACTGTCAGTTTGGCTGTCGGGGCCATGCTTATTGCTTTCACTTCACTGACAGACAGAGCTGTCAGAGTCATGTGCCATGTGTTTTGGCGCCTTCGGCGTTCATCGGCTCAGTTCGTGGCGTTCGTTCACTTCGGGTTTTCTGCGTGTACAAGGAGTGATGTGCAAATAGCACTCCCCTTTCCAGGCTAGCGTGAAGAGTGCAGTCTGGCTCGCCGCTAGACAAGTTGTAACAAGTACTGTCAGCAAAGAAACCACTCATACATACAATATCGCAAACACACGAACGTATTTAATAAACCTAGGCACTCAAAAAAATTAAAACTCTAACAAATATAGAAAAATAATTCACATTTTTAATTAATGTTTATGAAAAAATTCTGTCTCTGTCGAATAGTGGCGGGCACATACGAATCGTTCCGCGGGCGCCATGGTGCCCGCGGGCACGGGGTTGGGAACCTCTGCCCTAGAGGCTCTATAGGGCACTGTTACAAATATTTTTTTTATTTACTTTAATATTTTACCACCTTCTATGAGCGCCGTTTATATACGAGTATATTGTAGAAATGTTGATAGTTATTTTTGTCTTTTGAAAAGTTCTGCCTCGTACAGTATTATTCATTTAATATATGAAGGAAAACAATTGTTAGTAATGTGATAAGATCTATATTAGGTTTCCCTTTCAAATTTATTGTCCACATGTTAAATTAATTTAATTCAGATAAATTCAGGTAAAAGTGAAAATCGAATGTTTTTTAAGTCCTCTTGCAAAAAAAGCATAAAAAATGGAATTCTGATTTAATTAGGTAAAATTTCAATTTGCTTTCACTATTCTAGGTAAAAATAGCAAATCCAAATAATGAATTTGGTAAATATATGCATTATTACAAATGTTTCAAGTACTTATTTTATTAAAATGCACTTTGAACATTACTTGACTTTTATTATTTTGACAAATGTAGTTACTATTTCCTAACATACAAGGAAAGTATTCTTCAAGATGTTCAAAATCTTTGCTGCTTTTGTTCTCTATAAATCAGAAAACGTTTTAAAGTTTTGAAATGGATGTTCGCGATGAACACTTGACTTACTATAGAAAATTTTAGAATCTTGAAACAATCATGGTGAGAAACTGTCAGTTAATCTGATTTAGATTTATTAAGAATTGCAAACAGATGAAGATTTCAACACCTTTTGTGGATTTGTAGTAAGGTGATTTTTCGTTTATTTGAACGAGGAAATAAAGGCTATAAGAATTATTTAAATATTTTATAATCCGGTTTTTTCAACAAATATTTCGTCATATTTTATATTTAAGTGTTGCTCTTATTTTATTCATCATATTCAATAACCTTTACACTATATCATTTAACCAAATTCTATATTCTAAAATATTGAAATAAGATTTGAAAATAATAACTCTGTATAAAAGAAAGAATCGAGTTAAAAAACTTGAAATATATTTTAACGAATCTTGAACTTGTGTAGCCAATTTGAATGTTTGTTAATCCCGAGCAGTTATTATAATGAAGTTTAAAATTAATAAAATAAGTTTTACACTTCGAAACTTTCTTTATTACTAAATATTGTTTACATTGAAAAGTTTCTCAAAAGCTTTATTAAATATTCATTTTCCTGAGGTAAGACCATAAAGCCTATAAATATGAAAAATTCATGAAAATTATTCTCCTAGAAAAGTTTACAACCTTAAAACTACATATTTTGCTTACATGCTGTAATTTATATTGTCTTTTTGCTCGTAAAAACACATTTTTTTATATTTATGTTGAGCAATTGACCTACATGATTTATTTCATACTTGAAAGTAGACATTGTGCACAGATTTATGTAAATAGAGTTTCATATTTGAATTGAAATAAATAACGACTGACAAAAACCTGGCCAATGGAACATCGCGTTAGTATCAGATTCATGCCATCAGTGTTACTCGTGATGAATTTATATTTATATCATGAAAAAAGTGTAAAGTATTTTTTTTTAATTTCCTCCTAAACATCCACGTGTAGAACACAAGTTTCAATAACAGTTCGTTATGTTATCTAATAATTTAGAAAAAAAATCAGCGTCAATGACATTTTTAGCAAGGCACAGCCCCGCACTCCACGTACTGTTTATTTAAATTTGAAAGTATTATTTTCACAGGTCGTTTCACATACATTTTCAATCAGCAGATGCATATTAAAAAGTGTAAACGTGTCTAGTCGTTTCCCCTTCGATTCCATTTGCACCGATTTTTACTTTTTTCCTTGCAATGCAGGTATTGGGTTTTACGACCTGGAATTGCAATTCCTGGTTGTGCCATCTTGCGACGAGTTTTATCCTGATTCGGTTTCCGGCTTGTAGTACCGTCTGCTGGCAGAGGGGAGGTTTGCGGGAAAGTATCGGGAAAATTTTAACCTACACCAAGTTGGCGTGATCATCAGCGTTTCGTGGCTTCAGTGTCTTGTGACCACGCATTCAAATAATCTCAGGAAAGTAAAATATTTTGGTTTATCGTTTAGAATTTTCAATTCCAACTAATTAATACCCAGATCAATCTAGCGACAATTTTTTTGTGACTCCGATATTAAGAGAAATTTTAATTTTAGAAAGGAGTTGTGTAAAACTTTGTATTGGGCTGTAGATTGCTCTGGCTTTGAGACGTCCAGAGACGCTATTGTTTTCTTCGAAATGTATGTACTCTTTAAAGGTGTTCTTGACAAAGGCTTCAAGTCTTAAAATAAGCTTATACCTAAATTATTCCTTTACTACGCAATCAATTTTCACCCCTTCTCTTCCTGTGGTATGGCGTCAGTAGAGAAAAGATCTTTAATAATAAATGTTTTCATAAAAAAAAACATAATTAAAAATTATTCAAATATATCGCACTGGATGAAGGTTCGATTTATTCATATTGTAAGTGTGGGTGAATGATAAAGAGCTCATTAGAAATCTAATTTAAAAAATGCTATATAACTTTAGTTACCTTATTTTATTGATGTGTCAATATAGCGTGCCAATACTAAACATATGGAAGAAGAGTTTAAAGGTGCGGGGGATATATTATAAAATATATTTTTCTAAGTTTCAAATAAAAAATATTATTTTAAGGTCAGAGTTTTATATTTATTTAATTAAAGAAATAAGATGAAATGATAAATCATCATTGAATTAATAGCCAACAACGGGTGTGTACCAACTTGTACTACGTTTCTCTAGTTGAATGGTCTGGTTAGTATAATATCCTTAGTGACACCATCCAGCCTTACAAACTTTTATAAGAACGTTTAGTATAGTAATACCAAAACCTTATTAATAAACTATATTACCGCTACGCGTTGTCCGTGGTGAAAAAATCTGAACGTTATTTAATGAATTAAATAGCAAAAAAAAAATTAAAACATGAAGACAAAGTAATTCCAAGAGTGCATAAAAAAGCAACACCAAAGCCGTTAGTTTCCCACAAATAGGCAAACAATGCAAGCCCCACCCGTATTGCTGTTCGCAATCCAATTTCCTGTTCGCCGGAGTTGATTCGCGGATACGACCAATTATCCGTAAATACACAATGCAAGAGCGGGCATGACCTATTGCTAAATTTCAATGAACTTTTACATGCTTTTACCACATTCCGTTTTGATAGTCACGATCATAATACGATGTGTGCTTTGTGAAGCTTTCAAACAGTAATTGATTATGGATCATCAGGACTAGTAGGGGCAAAGGGAAACATTCAATACTCTAAGCTTTAATGTAACCGCATTAGCATCAAATGAGCAATTGAAGGGTGAAAATCCCAGTGAAAATATTTGATACGTACTGTATTGCATAATACTTTCGACGTATACAACACAACCTAGTAGTGGGTTTTAAAAGTTAAAGAGGTAGCCAGACTGGAAACCTTTAAAAAAAAGGAACTTACGAGAAAGAAACCCACAGCCCTCGGGCTGGAAGGTAGGTGTCATCCCAATAAGGCTACGGAGATTGTCACATGGGAGGAGGAACAACGATCTTGGCCAAAAGTTTGTTACAAGATTTATCAGATATAGTTTGAGAATATTTATGTTGAATAACCAAAGGAAGCTTTAATTCAACATTCCTTTTTCTTTGCAGCAGCTTATTGCAGTCTCTTTAGCGCAACTTTCCTTTTATATCTATCTCTAGTCAACTCTTCCACCTCCCCTCAAGTCAGTTCAATGGTCTTTCCACATAGTTGATTTATTTGCCTTCTTAGCTTACTTATGGATCGACCTACGAGTACTAATATTCTTGAAAATTCTATAATAGTTTTTTTCCAGCATGAAATATTGTATTAGGTGTTAACATAAGTTGTGTCCGTTTTTTTTTCAATTTAAAAATGAGCACCAAGAATAAAACAAAAAGGTAAATGTTATACATCATTCGAAAGAAAATATTCTGCTCTACAAGATATTGTGTTTGTTTTTACGTTACATATATTATTTTATTTGATTACAAGCCTTCAAAATGGAATGGCAAGTAGACGAAAGTGAGCATTTTCGACACCTCCTTCTGTTCGCGTTCAATCGAGGAAATAAAGCTGACAAAGCTGCTCGCGATATTTGCGAAGTGTACGGCGAAGGTGCTATGAATGAAAGGACAGGTCGTCGATGGTTTTTGCGTTTCAAAGTTGGTAATTTTGACCTGAAAGACATGGAGCGTTCAGGACGACCAGTGGACTTTGATGAGGACCGCTTAAACCATATTATTCATCTGTCCTTGCATTCATAACATCTTCACCGCACACTTTGCAAATATCGCGAGCAGCTTTGGCAACTTGATTCCCTCGATTGAACGCGAACAGAAGGAGGTGTCGAAAATGCTCACTTTCATCTACTTGACATTCCATTTTGAAGGCTTGTAATCAAATAAAATAATATATGTAACGTAAAAGCAAATACAATATCTTGTAGAGCAGAACATTTTCTTTTGAATACCGTATAACCTTTACCATTTTGTTTTACTTTTGGTGCTCATTTTTTAATTGAAAAAAAAAACGGATAAAACTTATGTTAACACCCAGTATATTGCAAATCACAATACAAATATTTTTTGTATATTTTAACAGTTTGACTTTTAGGTTGTAGGATACTTAGCAATATCAAGCAGTTAAAAATGAAAATCAAAAGCATGTATTTTAATATTTTTTATTAAAATAAAACCATATAGTTGTAACGAATTTGTGATGGGGGGCTTAACGATTCAATAATGCGTTGGTTTTATTAACACGTGCTACTAATATCGGTCTTTAACTTTTATGAGAAAATCGTTATGAACAACAAAGTCCATTTCGACCTCAGTGGTAAACTTCTCAAACAAAATAGCCTCCATTAAGTCACACAAAACTCTTAAATGACTTGTCAGCTACTATTACAACCTAGCATAGTGAGAGTGTGGTATAACATTTGGTCAGAAGGTGTGATAGGACGTTTATTTCTTCGAAGACGCAACGAGTAACGCTCTTACTTTAAACGGCAACTGATACTATACTATGATCGAGAATATTCTGTCACATCACTTGGACGAACTGAATTTGCAAAACATGTGGTTTCAATAAGATGGCGCTACATGTCACACATCACGAGCCACAATCAAAATTTAGAAGATAATGTTTCCACACTCCAGATTTAAGCGGTCTGGACTTTTTTGTACAGGATTATTTTAAAGGTTGTGCCAATAAGATTTTATTTCTAAGCCAACTTCGATTAAATAACTAATAGATAATATTCGAGCGGCAATAGTTAAAATATTATCCGAAATTTGTGTACATGTTATGAGAATTGCTTTTAAAAAATCTCGCATTTGTGTTGCAGCAAGAGAGAAGCATTTGGCCCAAATGATATTCAAAAAATAATTGCCTTTACAAAGTAACGCATTTGTATAAGAATGTTTGTTATTTTATATTTAATATACGTGTAGGAATCGTTTGAAATAAGAGTTTTAAAATATTTTTTAGCCACCCTGTAATTTAAATTTGGTTCATTCTTTCCCTTTTAGTAGTTACCTTATCTGTAAATCGACGCGAGGTATACAGAATGATGTGTCTTCGATATATTATTTCTTTTTCTTCACCGTTATGTCGATCAAAGAACAAATCATATATAGGATAATCAATTTTTTTTATTACACCAAAAACGGGCGAATTTTTCTACAGACATTTTAATTTACATAGAGTAAATATTTTTCCACTGTATTTTATAAATGAAAAAGAAGAACTCGCAAAAATATTTAATATAGTGAATTTTAAAAATTTCGTTTCTTTATTCACTTGCATAATTATTTCTAGACGAATATATTATTTTGGAAGTGTTGCATCTATAGGTATACCAAATGCAATATATTTCCCACTGTTTGCTCCCCCAAGCATGCATATTTGAGACGATGCAATATCGGCATAACTAATTCTCTCCAAGGTATGGTTTAGATATGACCTTACTTGCATTGAGCAGAGCATACAAATATTTCTCGACTCACTACCATTGTTTACAGTCTAATACTGAAACCTCCATTCACCCTTAACTATTACGAGCATGCATATGATCACTAAACAATTATTTATTGAGCTTCTTGTTTCTGAGCAAATATTGGATTACATTTAGCTTTGGTTATACAGGATGGCCACTGAAAGACTGAATGATTTGAAAAAGTCATAACTTTTTCATTTTCGATCTTTTTTTTACAAGTTATAGAGCGTTACTACCCCAAGATACTCAATAGCGCCTGCAGTAAGTCATTCGATTTCAACACCTAGCTAGAGATAACAACAACTTTTTGAATAACTTGATAATGAGTGATGAGGCCCATTTTCATTTAAACGGGTACATCAACAAACAAAACTGCACATTTTAGTGTACTGAGAATCCCAGAAAATTACATCAGCATCAATGCCATCCCCAAAAATGCACCATTTGGTGCGGTATTATGGCTGAAAGACTTATCGGCCCATATTTCTTTGAAAATGAAGAAGGTCAGCCAGAAAGAATCAACAGGGACCTGTATAGGACAGTACTTGAATTTTTTTTACGCCCAGCGGTCGAAGATAATCAGGAGGTATGGTTCCAACAGGATATAGCTACTACACACACTGCCCGGGCGACTACTATATACTAAATAAATAGTGGCATTTCGAGAGGTTTTTTGTAAGCAATCAGAAATATGTGACCTGATTTGATTTTCTGTAGTGTAATAATTTAATATGTTTTCTATAGGCATTAAATAAGAATTTTAAAGCAATTTACTCTTAGTAGTCCCAAAAATGCTTGATGAAAACATTTTTATGATGTTCATTTCGTCCAGATTTTTTAAAGTACCCAGTTTAGTAATATATCCATTATTTATTAATCATTCGAATACGTTTTTACGAAGATAAATATCATCCAAATTTTACTTAACCTGAAAGGCAAATTTTTTTTTATTGCTCATTAAAAGTTTTTTCCCATTCGTATAGTAACATTCAACATATCCGAATTGGCGATTTGAACATATTGAGGAGCGTCTCTGAAAGACATAATTGTCTTCAGCCCCATTAATCGAGCCCTCGGGTTTAGAACCACTGAAGTTAGCACGTAAACGACGGTTCGTTATCGCAGATTTTGGAAATACTACTCCGTATGTTGAAAAGCTACAATACTCACGCTAGTTTTGTGCGTGTTAGTATTGTTACCAGACGAATTATTTTACGATACATAAACTTCTTTATCATTTTATTTCGGGTGCTATCGGGAATTGAATCTGAAACCCTCGGTTAAGGGTCTTACCAACTAGGCTTCGGAGGTCGTCTAGTAATTGAACTAATTACATTTTATGCGTTTCTTCCTAATATTCAAACTATCTTCTTCAAAATGCTAGCAGAGATAATAATTGAAAATGATGAGATAATTTTACTTCTTCAGTAATTTGGCAATTTCACAAAATGCTTTATTTATGGATATTTTAGTCTACTGTTAAGCAAATTTTGGAAAAAGGGATGCCTTATACTAATTTTGAGAGTAATGCAGAACGTTTTTTGAAAAGCTAATTAATATATTGAACTAAAAATTGTAAATCCTTTAAAATATAGACATTCGAAAAAAATATCATTTTACACTAAATTATAATCTTATAATTAAATTATAATCTTATACTTCTGGATCTAATAAAGCTTTTTATTTTTTTTATTTCACCAGCGAACACCCTTACCTTTCGTTTTGTTATCTTTTTATTTCTAAACTTACGCTTAAATATTTGTAGTTTTTAAATAAAAAGGTTGTCTGGTTCTAAAACTCCAAAGGTCTTATATTAGATATTTAAACATATCTGTGAACATAGTTAATTCACGGACCTATCTGTAGCTTTTTAGCATCTAAGTGAATACTTTCATACCCGTTGATTTTTATGTTGAGACAGCCTTTTAGAAAAGATTCAGAAATAAAATTAGTTCAATACCCCTCACAAACAACCGATAATCAAACCACTATATCGCGGCGCCAACAAAACATTCAAAATCATAAATTTAAAACAATAACAAAACGCTCTTTCTTTACCTATAAATTTATATACACGGTATTTACACTTTTCAGCTCCAAACTAAAATATGTGTATATATATGTGTATAGGTAGATTGAGGCCTAGCTCATGACATGATACTATGTACTGTTTCCTTTTTCGTTCCCTATATTCAATTGTACGAGTATTATTTTTTGTTATTGAAATATTCAGTTTGAAAATAAAAGTTAAATTTGGTTTGTAACGAACAAAATAATTCATTTTTAACATGATCTCAGTAACCTAATTAATAAAAAAAATTATCTTCCATTCCGAAGTTTCAGATTTGGTTTTCGACGGTACCCACAAAAAATCTCAGTTTCGTTAAAGAATTCGTCTTAAATCAATACTCGCACTCCCTAGACATTCGCCCGTATAGTTACTTATATGAAGATGAACTGCAGATTACGTGCCTAATTTAGTTACTCAAATATTTATAGTATCCGTATCATAGTTTTAATATGTTGGGGTCCAACACGAAATAATTAATGCATACTTGATTGGCCCACAAAAGTTATTTAATACCCCATTTAAATAAAGTTCGTATCGATCCTGTGGAATAATTTGATGTCAATCCCTAAATTTATACCCTTCAACGTCGCTTCGCCAACTCTTTCTTTAAACTTTGTTCCTCGTGAAATTTATAATTGACATATTTCGCCCCTTAATAACTTTCATTTCCATTTGGGGAAATAAAAATTTTTCAAACATTTCTCATTATTTTTTTTTCCAAAATTCATTTTGAAGTATATCAAAAGGTATTTCATCACTTTGAATCACGTACTAAGCCTTTCTTTAGCTTGTTAGGGGAAGATTTCAGTGTTCGACCTAATTTCGAATGAGTTATATGATTTTGTCCGTCTATAATTACTTATTGACCCTTTCAGACGTTGGCAAAAGGTAAGCTAAGGTATAACACAACCAGTAAAAAATAAGTTTTTGAAATTTTTCGTCGTTAAATACAATGTTATCACCAGGTAAACTAAATTGAGTCAGCTAAGGACTTAGCTTAACGACGAAGTACTCGGTAAAGCACGAAACTTGTCACGATGAAATCATCGTAATTAAAAATGTTGTAAATTGTTAAAATATTTTTATTGATTTTTGCAAATCATTTAAATATTTCACGGAAAAAACAATCTTTGTTTATTTTAAGGACCACGTTTTTGCTTTGTTGTAATATTACTCAAATGTGTCATAGTTTTAATACAAAAGCTCGTTATACTCGTATATACAAATATTTTTTTATTTTATTCAGTATTTTTATTTGTTGTAGCTTGAAAACTTATATGAACGAGCACCATGGTCTAGCTAGTATGAAGTTTGTCTTTTACCCGACGGCTTTGTCTTCTTCTTCTTTCTGGCACTGTCCAAACTCATTGCCTAGGTAGGCTGTTGGGGTCAGCTCTTCTCGTTCTCAGGCTGTATGTTCTTCCGTTCTGGGTGTCGCTTTCATCTAGGCCGTTTCTCTGCAGGATTTTGGAGCATTGAGTTATCCAGGAGTTCTTTGGTCTTCCTCTGAACGACTGTCGAGGAAGATCCACAGGGCTTTGTACTCTGGTTAAAATATTATCGTTTATAAAACAAAAATGACAAACCAAGTGTCGAACGCGTTCCTCTTATTGAAATTTAATTGTTAAAGCTTTTGTATTTTAAAGTTTCTCAATATACAAAAAACTTATTTCAATTTTATGTATATACACCAAAACGCAAAAGCTTTCAAAACAACAAAATGACATGTCTAAACTTGAATTTGCGAATAGATTTTTATCAAATTAAACTCACGGCGTTGAAATTCTCATAAAATAACAATATTTCATGTCATTTTCAAACTTACTGAATAAAAAATAAAGAAAAGTGGATAAGTAAGGTTGCAGAACTGGTACGTTTGACCCAATTTATGTAGGTTATAATAAATCCTGAACCGACAGCTGTTTTTGACTCAATCATAAAAGAAGTTCAACCCGAAGTTATACTCCTACAAACACAAAACAATTAGCTTTATGGATGTGTAAATAATAATCACTAGTATTGTTCCAACCCCGGTTGTTTACCTATATACACAATATATTGGAAAAAATATGACAACTCTATTTTCTGCTCCGATGAGTGACAAAAAAGTTCCGAGGGAACTTTATACCGTAATCTTTTCTGACTGAGCTTCGCAACCTTTTGAGCCATTTGGGATTATTTTAGGAATTTTATTGTAGTTTACAAAGAAAAAACTAAAATTCATTACTTTGTATTGAAACTTTTTGTGATATTTATTGGTAAATTTCTGTCAATGTAGTTTTTATATTCATTTTAGTACATATTTTCACTGTTTTAGATAGTTTTTTTAGTTTGGTTTAGGATAATATAATGCCCATGAACTGTACTTAAAACGAATTATTTACATGAATATCATAATTCTAGTTCCGGTGACCAGAAATTTCAGTGTTAGTATCTTCTTGAAACAATAAATAAAAGCCATGTGGCAATGCGTGTGTTTTAATAAAAATGATGTTTTTATAATCGCAAAGCTTCATAATAAAAATAAAATCAGATATCTACCGTAATATATTATATTTCATGTTGAGATAATGAAACCTTCAACTTCATGATTTAATTCATTATGAAGATAAAGGTTTCCGTTAATGATATTTGTACATACAATTTTAACTTTTTGACTATTGAAAAATAATATAATAGTCAAAAAGTTAAAATTGTATATTGGAAAAAAATCTAATTTTTAACAAAAAAGCAACATCTTTTCATGATTCGTTCCATTATATGATTACTACCTTTCAATCAGAGGATCACGTTTTTGGGGAAAAGAATCTTGGATAATCTTCTGGAGCTACAAATATATAAAAATCGCGATTATTTTAAGGGATCGCTGTCATGAATAGTTTTTAAGTGGAACTAAAAAATATATAACTTATAAAGTATTATTTAGTTCACTAACGTCATGTTATAAATAGTCTTAAAACACTAGTAAAACTATACATTCATATACAAAACGGGCAACGCCCACCAGGAATCATATACGAACAGTAAAAATGCGAAATATGTTTGTTAACTACTTTTATGTTGAATTTGTAATAATACGAATTCCACAGTTGCTCAAGTGAGAATGATACATTTGATACTTTGACGGGCAACCCACAATACAGTTGTCGATTACTGTTTTGTGTGAGAAAAAGCAAAGAAAAAAGAACACAGGAAACACTAAAGCAACGCCTCACCGCCGTTCCTTCAGGTAGAGAAACGTTCCGAGTGAGTAAGAAAAATGCCCATGCAGGTGGCGTAAGATTGATGGATGTTGAGAGGGTGTTGTTTGCTTTTCGGAAATGGAACAAATGGTGCTATGTAATGGCCGCCCCTCACCCATGGAACTGATATCCACATTTTGACTAATGTTATTACCCCATCACTTATAATCACGTGAGAACTTTAACGGAATGACGACGCCAACGTCAGGAACGGGTCTTTCTTGATGACAGGGCTGCGTCTCTTTCGACATTAGGGGTATGTCTTGATGTTAGCCCAATGGAGGTGCCAAATTCTATATGTCAAGTTTATTATTCCGAATTATTGACAAATTCAATATATGCGTTGAGACCCTTTATAAACATTTGTATGTACGAGTAATAAGAGAGTTTTGTAATTATTTTTTTCGGACGGACTATAACCAACTTTATTTTCGAATTCAATAATTTCTCATAACTGTTTGAGACTTGATGAGTTACGAGTATAATATTATTTTTGATTTTTAAAATATTTTGGTTTTTTGGCTTATAATGTAGTAGCATTCAAGAAGTTAATACTATTTGATGTATTCTATACATCAATGGTGGTGCTTTTTGCTTTATTATTTTATCTTCCAAAGTGGTCTTTTTTTTAATTCATGGAGGATAGCATTTAAGCATTAAGAAATAAAGTCAAACGCACGATGGATAATTAATCCGATAATTAATGTACAAGAGACGGATAAAGCAGCATGTTGGAAAAATTATGTGTGTCCATGTGATACCTATAGGAATCAAAACCTGAAAAGCAGACTTTTAGTTCTACACGTATTTTGCAATGCGTCTAGGAATTGCGACATTCTGTTAAAAGTTTTTCAGTCTACATATTCCATATTTAGCTCCAGAAATCTAACTAAACATTCTCAGATTTTTTATTTCAAAATGAATCATAAAATCGTTGGGTTATTCCCATATTTCTGTAACTTTTTTCGATATTTTTCTCAATGGTATCTAAACATCGAAAATAAGGCGGTTGTCATCCTGATTAGACTCAATATCATAAAGAAGTTCGCTTACTTCCATAGTAACGAGATTGGACGAAGTCATGTTAAACTGATTTATAAAACCCTGAGGACTTATTAAGGAATCATATCTTTGTGGTCGTAGCCAGATAATCATTGAAATAATTACGCGTGATTTCAAAATGTTGTTATAAGAATTATGACAAAGAAGGTATCAATATCTAATTTAACCAAACGTGTCTTAATTTTTTTATGTATTCAGTACCTTATGTACGAGTATGAAGCACTCACTACAATCAGATTATTTTTACAAAAGTTTCGCAAAATATATACTCAATATCAGCTATACTTACGAAAGCGCTGCAAAAAGAATTTACAGGTGCTAAAACTACGCCAGATTCTCAGCTAACTCATTCACGAGTATCTGTTCTACCATCACATCTGCGTTAAGAGATTTTCCGTTTCAGAACTTGTAAACTTATAAGAAAATATTTTCATAACTTTTTCATACAAATTAGATTCAATCTATTGATAATATTTTTATATTTTTACATATCGTTAGGTAGTTTATCTGGCTCTCAAAACGTTATTAATCCTTTATAAATAGATACAAATTTATGAATGAAAAGTGTATTAGTGTTTTAAACTATGAGTGTAAATTATTGTAGATGCTTTGAAAATTCTTTAACAGAATGAAACAAGACTCTGACTTATTTTCAATTTACCATGTAAAATTTAGTCACAATTTTGTTAAAAATTATTAAATTTAAAATTATCTGAATAAAAAGTATTATAAAGTGACCCACGTTTTCCAAAAACGCTTTTGTTACATCCTACGAAAGTATAAAGTGTTTTCTTTTTCTCAACGTGTCATCTCCTATCGTAGGTTGGCCAACATCATATAACTAATCTTTCTGATCATACCAACCTAGAATTAGCATTACCGCTAGTTCTTAAACCAGGAGATGCGGAATCTTCCTCGCCATTTATTTTTTTGCAAGGCTGTAATTATTCAGAACATAAAAATTAAATGACTCTTTTATTGTGCAACAATTGAAATTAAATTGCAATATTTTCAATATGAATAATGGGATGTGTTCTTGCCTTCTTGTTTCGAGGCTTTTAAACTTACATACCGCTATATATAGAGCAAGTACTTCCACTTTAGTAACACGATCTCTCCATGAAATACGTCTTTAGATTCACACTTCAAATGTTTCGATCTCATAGTAAACAATTTGCGAGATATATTTTGTAAATATTTTTTTGTTCTTCAGTTCATAGAAAATAAAATAAGTATTTCATATTTATGAAAATGGTTTCAATGTGTAAAAAAATTTGAGTGAAATAAACTTTCCTTATGCTCGGATATAACGAATGTTATGCACGGACGTTAAAAATATAACCCATAAAATATTAGCGAGTGGAATACTTATACAAGTTTACAAGTTCTGTTTACCTCTCAAGAACTCTCGCTTCGAACCATCACTTAATCAAATATTGCTCATTATTAATACGGGAATGTCGGTTATCAAGCTTATTGATCCTATTACTCGTACTTTGCCAAGGGGAAGAAGACAAAGGCGCGATACTCAAAATATTTGTAAGAGAAGTATGCCCAAATCAAACTTTAAAAGGCAGATGAAACGTGTTGGAGTGTCTTTTGTTAAAAAAATAAGTGATATTTTTTTTGTTTGATAACATTTTCATTTTAATGCGTCAATCAATTTTTGAAACTACAAACAAACCATGATGTTTTTTCCCTCTCGGGGTAGATAGAGATGAAGGAGCGCTAGATCTTCTCTACATCCATACACCTTCCCATATAACTCCTACGATTTCATTGACTTTTTACATTTCCTTCTCAGCAAATTTTCATTTGCTTAATCCAACTCTACTTTCCTTAATCTAACTTTACCGCGTCTTATTAATATTTTCCCTGTATGTTGTTTTTTGTTAGTCTTTATTCATTCATTCGTTTTACATATCCAAACCGTCTCGAAGAACTGATCTTCATTTAACTTAATACATCAACCTTAAGTTCATCCCTTATCACTTCGATGCGCATTCTGTCAAAAATTGTCTCCTATATATTTTTACCTGTGCACACATTTTTATAGCATGTATTCGTCTTCTTTCAGTATGTTTCCATGCTCACTTTTGTTTTCCATCCATCAAAATTGGTATAAGAATATATTGAAATTATTATTCCAAAAGTGACGAAAGTAAGTAAAATCTAGTAGAAATGTGTGAAACCACAATGAACTACAGAATGACAGCATTGCGATTGAAAGAAAAGGTTGTGCTTAAAATTAAGAAACGAGCATTGAGACGGTTCAAAAACATAAAAAATTAATGATAAAAGTTTTACATAGTAAATACTAGAATACAACATATAAAAACGTTGGAAAGACCAAGAAAAACGTATAATGACCAAGTAAATCCAGTTCTAAAAGAGAGAAGAGCCTACATAATAAGATATCATAATTAGGTGTACGTATGGGGCAGAAGCGAAATATGTGTGTCAGGATAGAATTAAGTGGAGATTAGTTATCTCTGCCTTTCCTCTGATGATGCCTCTGACGATGACGATTAGGACCATTTTAACAGTAAATTATAATTTTAATTTACTGTTAAAATGGTCCTAATCGTCATCGTCTCAAGTCATGGCCTTAAATCCTAATCATTTAATCATTTACTAAAATCCTAAAATCATTTACTGCACGAAGTGAAAATTTTGTAAATTATATTATTGTTATAATGGATTATTCTATGTTATAATGGATAGTAATTAAAATATGTTATAATGGATTATTCTATGTTATAATGGATAGTAATTAATATATGTTATAATGGATTATTCAACTTCTTATAACTCTTTTCCGATATATTAGGGAATAAAAATTCTAATGTAGTTTTCCAAAAAGTAGTTTTCAGGCGTAGTTAAATTCCAATTACGTTTATTTACACCAATCCTACAATTATTTACAATCGAAACGGAAATAAATTTACTGTCACTGTTGAAAAAAATATTTTTAATAGACCTGCGTAGTGAAAATCGAGCAAAATACTGGGAAGTTTTTTCAGCTTTTGACTGCGCTCGAAAAACAAATCTAATTTTAAAGCTTTGACTGTCAAATTATCGGTTGGAATATCAATTGTAAATGGAAAAAAACAGTCAATTTGATTATTATGATACATTCTAAAATCACACCTTAATAATAGACTAAAGTGTATTTTTCAATTTCTTTTTTTTTTTTAGGTTAATCTATCAAGTGTTCTTTGACATTTTAGTCATAAATAAATATACCTAAAGGAAAATTAGAAATTTAAAAAAATCTAAATAAACATAAATGTATTATGTTTACGCATTTTATGAAAAATGGAAATAGGAGACTAAATGTACGAGTACATATGTGCATTAAAAGATGAAATTAGAATATAAGTACACCTATACTTCGCTATACGGCCGCTCTTTATACGGCATTTCGATAAAACGTCCTTTTTTAATTATGGCACTTTTTCGATTAACGGCCCACAATGTTTCGTTACACGGACAAAAATGCTTATTTTCGTTACATATTTAATTAATGAATTAATTCTTTTAAATGTAATCGTCCCTTTTTTAGGGAAAAATGCCACCGAAACGTTTATTGAATTTGGAGATTGATACTGATAAAAATAAAAAGAGAAACCGAAAATATGTCACGCTAGAGAGCAAACTAAAAGTTTTACGTCGTATTGAAGCTGGTGAGAAAATTGTTCAAATTTGTAATACAATGGGACTGGCAAAGTCTACCGTTCAAACTATTCGCGATAGAAAAGAAGAAATTAAAACACATTCGCTATCTGCTGCACCTTAAAGTGTCGCAAAATTAACTCGCCAAAGAAGCAGCATTATGGAAAAAATGGAAAAATTATAAGATATTAGATTGAAGACAATAATCAACGAAGGATACCAATGAGCCAAATGACTATCCAAGAAAAGGCTTAAAGTATTTTTGGAAATTTAAAGAGGAAGGATAGTGATGAATCTGCGATGTAACATTCCGAGGGTGGTTTGAAAAATTCAAAAATCGCCACAATTTGCACAACTTAAAAATGAAAGGTGAAAGAGCTAGTACCGATGAATACGCAGCTAAAGAATATCCCAACTAAAGATAAGAAAATAGTTATTGAAAGAGGTGGATACCGACCTGAACAAGTTTTCAATGTATGATTGGACTCGATTGGATGCGAATGCCTGAAAAAACTTTCATTTCAAAATATGAAAAATCTGCATCTAGATATAAGGTGTCAAAAGAACGATAAACTTTGCTCCTTGGTGCTAATACTGCAGGGAATTTTAAGGTAAAACCACTTTTAGTATATCTTTCCGAAAATTTAAGGTGTTTTAAAGGGCTGAACAAGAAACAATTGCCCGTCATTTGCATAATCCAACAAGAAAGGTTGGATGACTAAGATTCTCTTTGAAGACTGGTTTAAAAATTACTTTTGCCCAGAAGTAAAAAATATTTGAAGGACAATGACTTGAGCAACGAGGCATTGCACATTTTGGATAATGCTCCAGGGCACCCGGTTAATTTATCCGAATTATCTGAAGATGTGGAGATTGAGTATCTTCCCAAAAATAAAACAGCTCTGATCCAGCCAATGGATCAGGGTACAATAGCCACTTTTAAGGCTTATTATTTACGCAGAACTTTTCGTAATCGATGGTGAATCTTCGATAAAACAGTTTTGGAAAAACTACGGCATGAGAGATGCCGTAGACAAAATTAACGAATCGTGGAAGGTATTAAAATCGTCATCAGATTAAACCAGTTTTTAGACATTTTATTTTATGTTTTTTTATTATATGTATACATATGTGCATATGATTTCTTTTGTTTTTTAATTTATATGTTTATTTTTTGAATTTCTGTTTATTATTACGTTGTTTTGTACTTTTATTTTAATGTAAGCATTTTTATAGGAAATAAAAATATTAAAATGCTTTATGAACTAAAAACTATATTATTTTATAAAAAAATGGAATAGATCCAATTGAATTTGTATGGGTTTGTATCAAAATAATTGATTCGTTGTACGGCTTTTCGCTTTACGGACAACTTTTCCGGAACGTATCTAGGCCGTAAAGGGAAGTATGGGTGTATTACACAAATTAATATAAACGCTAATTACAATTATGTATGTTTAACTATAGAAAAACTAATTTAGATTATGTCTTCAAAAAATTATATTTAAAAACAGATTGAAATATTTAAACACGCTAAGAGAGTCGGAATATAAATTGGCAACGTAATATCACAATTTGATATCCCACCATATTCACATAAATAAGAGCTAAAAACATGAATTTTGGAGTGTTATTTAGTACAACAATGACCAAGACGCATATACCACAATGAAGTTATCAAATTTGTAACTGGAGTAAAATTATAAAACCTTGTCAAATTAAAAAAAAAAACAGTCTGTATATTTTTGCCAAAATTATCGAATAAATTATCATGCTTTTACGTTTTTTTTTGTATTTTATTTTCATGTCATTGAAATGTAAAGTATCCCATAATTATTTATTCAAAGATGTTTAGCACTTTGTGTTTGACTACATTTCCTGCTTCAAAATGTTTACAAAAATTATAATATGAAAATGAGAATTTGGAATAAAAAAAATCAAATCAACTTTTTTTGTAATTCTTTAAAAAAACATTAAGAATACTGAGAAATTTTAGAAAAGAATTTTGTTAATTAAGCATTTATAATGAACGTTTTTATCTTCTTATGGTATCGCTCAACAAATCCATATTAGTGATAGGAAATAATGAAGAACATGGTCGGGATACAACATTATTTTCGACCCCAATAATCGAGCGTTAGGGTAAAAAATCACTAGAATATGCATGTAAATTATGTTTCGTCATTAAATGTTTTTTTTAATACTACCGCACGTAGACAGGTACCAACACTCACATTCGTCTAGCTCTTACGATTATTGTTACCAGACGACTTCTTAATGTAGACCGCTTTCATAATTTTTTTTAGCATAATCTGGAATCGAACCCGAAGCCCTGGGTTGAAAAAAGAATTTCATCAAGTAGACCACGTAATAAACAATATTTTTTTAGTATAAAAAAAAACAAAATAAATATTTATTTAAGTGTTTTGAAAGCGTTAGTAAATTAAGTGAAATTTTCATCGACACCGTTTATTGACTTATTATATTATATTAAATTATCCACCTTATTTTTTAAGTTAAGTTGGTAAAAATATTTTCAATTACCTTGATTTACACGTCGTTACACGCCTTTAAACAGAAACTCATAAATTTATAGTTTAATAAAAACGAATTAATAAATCTTTTTCACAGGTATATATCATACTTGCTTGAATTATACTAGATTAAAATTATGTATTACAAAAGTCATAACAGTTTTTATTACATAGTTCACAAAATTTCATGGTAAAATCTTGGTCCCAATATTAGAAAACGTAAGCGAAACATGAAAATTGCTAAAAAGTAATGAATGTAAAATAAATGCGATATAATATATGAAAGAATAAGGAATGAGGGTATTGAGGTTAAATGCAGATTGAAATAACACAAAATTATTTGATGAAGTTCATTGAGTGATGAAAGATTAACATTAAACTAGTTTTAAATGTACGAGAAGTTTAGGAAGAGCAAGGAAAACGTATAATGACCAAGTTAATTAATTTCCGAAAGACGGAAAACTGAAAACTCTGTAATATGAAAGTTTGCATTATGAGGTGTATGGTTGTGCCAGAAGCAAAATATGTACGCCAGGATAGAACGAAGTGGAGATATGATTGATCTGCCTCCCTCAATAGGGATAAAGCGTGATAGTGATAGTTTTTTGAGAAACGATCTGAACGGAGAACAATGAAACGTTCACATCAAGTACAAAAAAAATGAAGGTCAATAAATAAAATCTCCAAAAGCTTAAAATTGATTTTAAGATTAGAATAAAAAAAAAATTTTAAATATTTAATAATTAAACCCCGGAACATATATTTTTACCTCCTATCTCAAAGCTTTCTTCAGGCGAAATAAACCCGGTTCGTTACGAGAGCACTGCACAATAGTGACAAATTAATATGGCAAAGAATTTGATATATGTCACAAACGTTTAACAAAACAATGAATTAAGTACGAATACAGCAGCAAAAACAAAACACAAAAAAATATTAAAGAATGCAAAAGGTTTTAGCCCTCATAGAAAAATCCTTTGGGTGAATAGACTTTCGATGAATATGACACAAATTAGATCTAAGTATTATTCTCATACCAAAGAGTTATCATTTCGCTTGAAAAAAAACCATCGAGGTAGGAGGTAGAAATACGCGTCGCGTGAATTAATATTTTGGAATAACCTCGAACTTTATTTCACTTTATTTTAGAAGAAAGATGTTTCATCAATTTTAAGCTGAAACCTGTGATAAAATATTTTAACAATTACGTAAATTCATTTTAATTATTGTATTAAGTAATTAATACATATTTGATCACTTAAAAGAAGGAAATGTGATGCAGAAAAATAAAAAAAATTGTTTTCAAAATATGTCACTATGTAATGGTTGTTTTTCAAAAGTATAAACTTTTTTTGGTGTTCAATATTATCAATATAATTATTATGAATAATTCATGTCAAATGTCTTTCTGATTATTATTACATTTTATCATACCGATTATGACCTAAATTTTTCCAATTTCCATATTCTCCTTTTTTAATTAATTCCCTTTAAATTTGTGATGTGGTTTGTTAATTATTATATTACATTTACTAAACAAACATTTTCTCACAATATTAATTTTTCATACGTTAATACATAACATGAATGGAAAAATTTCTTCGTGTTATTAGTTGATTTGATTTTTTTTAGCTTTTTAGCTATTAAACTATAATATCATATTAATATCACAATGTAGAATTATATCGGTTAGGAGTATTGATTACCTTGTCACTCGCCTTTAGACACAAAGCCATCACAAATATATTTTATTAAACTATAATATCATATTAATATCACAATGTAGAATTATATCGGTTAGGAGTATTGATTACCTTGTGACTCGCCTTTAGACACAAAGCCATCACAAATATATTTTATTAAACTATCATATCATATTAATATCACAATGTAGAATTATATCGGTTAGGAGTATTGATTACCTTGTCACTCGCCTTTAGACACAAAGCTATCACAAATATATTTTTGGGATGTATAAGCCTTGTTTTATTGCAAAACTGGGAGTTATTACACACTTGCAAATCAATTACAACCCTTAATCTTGTCGGAGAATATTTTAAGTAATAAACATTTATAAATCCTGAGCAATACAATTTGATTTTCCATGTATATTTTTCTTCCACTCGGATGAAACTAGTTTAACTAACGGGCAGAGTCATGGGCAGAAATATTCTGGTTTGAGAATAGTGTTGAGAATACAAATTCTAATAAAAGAGGTAACTTGGCAATTGACGTCTTTTCTTGTTAATCCCACCATACATACACCATCAGATCCAGGCAACGTGTATGGTTGGGTCATATATGCCAGACCGGTAGAGACCATGACACCAGAAATGTGCATGATTAAAAAAACCATGCGGAATAAATGCAACTTGAGTTGACGCAGACAGTGCTACATAGAGAGTGTGCTGGATAGCATGGAGAAACTTAGACAAACAGAAGGATTGGAACAAAGCAGCCAAAATCATCTGAGATGGAGAATCATTGTACTCGAAAGTTTAGCTCTACATGAGTTGTCTGGCTATCTGAATTGAGTGGTGTGCTGCTATTTAGCTCTACATGAGTTGTCTGGCTATCTGAATTGAGTGGTGTGCTGCTATTTAGCTCTACATGAGTTGTCTGGCTATCTGAATTGAGTGGTGTGCTGCTATTTTTAAGCAAAATAAATAACAAGTGAGTACTTGACGTAGCATTGAGTTTACAATTTCGGAACATTTATTATTATATTTACGAGGGGAAATAAGTCTGTCATCATCATGAAACCTAATTTCGAGCATATCCGAGACTGAATGAAGCGTCCTTGGGATGAAAAATATGGTAATCTGACACCTTCATGATATGGTAAGTATTTCCATAGGCTGAAAGTAATACTTTTTATGTCCACGTCAACTAAATTAAAAAACAAAAGGTTAAAAAAATATTCTACGAGTTATTTTATTTTTATTTCACAGTTTAAGAAAAAAATGTTTTGGGTATATTTATAATTTACAACAAAAAATATAATCAGCAGAATTATTTAGCTTCTTAGGTAAAAACTGTAAATTGTGTAAAATAGTTTCAGAATTTTGTCTAGGATATTTTTCGTTTATTCATATGTACTAAAAAAGGGTATTTATTTAAAACAATTGTAGATTTCTAAACCAAATAGTATACGCACTTCATTGTAGATTGATTATCAAGATCGATTTTTCCGAATAACAGACCCTGGTGCACATTATAGACTTCTTCTAGAGTATCGAAAATTTGTCGACATACCGTGTGAGCATTCTTACTTTGACATTTTGTGTGAGAAATTATAATCAACGAGCACTTGGAGTAACTTTGGTAAAGAAAAAAATGTTATGTCATAATTACTTAAGGTCCTATGTCTTATTGTCATGAAAACACAAATATGATCTACAATACCCATTATTTTTAACTACGTTTTCCCCTTAACGATATTTCATATAAATAATGAATTATCAAAAGCATATTGATCTCTTTTTCTTAAGTATTATATAAAATACACATATTTTGATAGATAGAGTAAATTTTGTTTTTGCCTTTTGATGGTTTTTTTAATTTTTTTTCAAACACCTACCTTTTACCTTCTTTCTGGTTGATTGGGGATATTGCCAAATAGCAATTAGTGCACTAGATTGTACTCGGCATAAGCGAAGTGTAATGCAATTCCATATATCATATTATTTATTTTATTTATTTATTTTATTTATTTATTTTTATTGATACTTCATTTCTAAACAATCTGGCGGTATCATTGCCAAGAAGCAATCTCTTCCAACCATTCAGACAAAAATAAATTAAGCAAGTTACACGGTTCTAAAAACATTCAATTGACTACCTATCCCCACGAAATTCATGAAAATAAACGTGCGAGGATACGCTCATAAACCCCACAAAGACGAACAATCACCCAAACATTATTTTTCATGTAAAGTGAGATATCATCACTCAAAACAAAAGGAAGGGATGGTGGAGAAGAAAGAAAAATACGGAACGAAACACGTTGTATTACTGACAATAAATAATAGTTTTTTCAGTCGTTTTTTAAAGCACGTCAAGGACGGAGATAGTCTAACATTGGTTTGTAACTGGTTCCAGAGTCTCACTGCATAGACAGTAAAGAATGACGTAAGAAAAGAAGAACAATGAACTCGGAAGGCCAATAAACAATATACATTTGAGCGTAGTGCAAGTCTTTAATCGGAAAGACGCTGAAAAACTTCGTCGTGATAAGAGCGGGGGAAGGGGGGGGGGGGTTAAAGATATAATACAACAGAGATAGTATGTGAATTTGGTAATATATATATTTCTCACGTTCAACCAGTTCAGCGCCTTCTGGTATGAAGTGATATGATCGTACTTTATTTAGTTAAAAACAAATCTTAGACAAATATTATTGTATTGCATTACAATTTTGAAGAAAGGACAAGGAACTGTAAAATACCCTAATTATATTCTTGTATACAGCGAAAAAGAAAAGAGTTGCAGGGCACACTCGGGAGTCGGACTACTGTTTAGAGATAATTACGAAGATCACATTGAACATATAGATTATATAAACCACCGCCTCCTAAAAGTCACTGTTAAGCTACAAAACTCGAAATTCCACTTCATAAGCACCTATGCCCCAGATATTTCAGACCAAGGGAATAGACCGAAGAGTTCTACGAACACCTCCAGACAACCATAGCCAACATATCAACACAGGAAGAAATCATCATATTGGGAGATTTGAATGCTAAAATAGGCAACCAAAAGCTAGACGGAATCAAACAAATTTACAATGAGCCAACTTTAAATAACAACGGAAAAAAAATAATAGACTTTTGTGCCAGAAACGAAATGAGGATTAATAACACCTTCTTCCCTCATAAAAAACAACACAAATATACGTTTGTGAACTCACGTGGCGAGAAGTCCATTATCGACTTTATTATAACTAATAGATCTATCAAACTATCGAGGATCATCGATATGAGAGCACTAACATCTACCAATGTTGGAACTGACCATCACCTTGTTCTTTGTAAGCTAAGTATTGAAAGACCAATAATAATTCGTAAACCTCCGAATATAATCAGCAAACTCAATATAGAATCAATTGGCGATAACAGCACTCGTCTATTATATCAAAATAGACTGTCCCAAAATCTTATTGACAATCCAATACTAGATTTCAATGATGTAAATCAAGCATGGATAAAGATAAAATCAGAAATTGACAAAGCTGCCACGGAGGCTCTAGAAAAAGACACATAAATGTCAAAGCGAAGAAAAACACCAAACCATGGTTCAATAACGATGTACAACAGCTCGCAGAGGACAAAAAGAAAAATTAATTAACTTATAAAAGCAACCCATCTAGAGAAGAATACGCCAAATATGTAACTGTCCGAAAGAGGGTAAACTCCGAAATCAGAAAGATAAAAGAAGAATATTGGAGAAAGTTCGCCAAAGATATGAAGCACGATCTTTATGGTGATCAAAAGAAAGTATTAAAAATGCTAAGAGATAAAAAGAAACCAATAAATGAATACGTTCAAACTAACGAGATTTCTATAGCAGAATGGAAAAATATTTAAGAGACCTGTTTAACAATGCATCTCCACCAGTAACTCCAGATATAATAATTAACAAACCCACAACATTGGAGGAGAGGGAAACTAGACAAGGAATGAAAATACTCAAAAATAGAAAAGCTCCTGGACGTAATAATATACCAAACAAGCTTATAAAATATGGCGGCGAAGAACTAGCGAAAAGTCTCCACAAACTTTTCAACTTGATCCTTGAAACTACAACAATACCAGATGAATGGAGGGCCAGTATAACGATTCCCATATTCAAAAAAAGACAAAAATCTGATCCTGGTAACTATAGAGGAATATATCTTTTAAGCGCATTTCTCAAGCTCTTCACCAACATCCTAAGAGTAAAATTAGAACAACAAATTGAAAATAGAGATGAACAACAAGGATTCCGAAGAAACAGATCTACTACAGATGCTATATTCATACTGCGGCAAATAAAAGAAAAGTCTTTGGAATACAACAAGACTGCTTACTTTGCTTTTATCGATCTGACCAAGGCCTTTGGTAGAATCCAACTGTAAGATGTAATAAACATTTTGCTCGAAAGGAACTTGTCACCCTTCATCGCCAAAACCATTAGAAACATAAATCTAAATAGCTCTACAAAAATTCGCGTAGACGGAGAACTCTCTAATGACGTTCCAGCATCAGCCGGAGTAAGACAAGAAGATAGTTTAAGCCCATTTCTGTTTAACTTGGTTATGGATAAAATTATAGAAGTTGCCGACCTTAACCTGGGATACAAGAAGGACGACAATATGCTAAACATCATATGCTATGCTGACGATACCACCATCATAGCCGAATCAGAGGAAGACCTGCAGCAAATGCTACTTCGATTCCACACTGCTTCCAAAAAACACAACATGTCTATCTCTATTAGCAAGATTAATTGCATAACTCTAGCCATAGATTAAGTTGGATGCAGTGTGACGATCAACGACACACCAATTGAATAACTTAAAAAAATTTAAATACTTGGGTGCTAGCATAATGTGTAATATTGACCTGTATGGCGAAGTACTTGAACAATCACAAAAGGCCGCAGCTATTTCCAAATGTTTAAAGAACACTATCTGGAAAAACAAGTACGAGTATATGAACATCCAAAGCAAGGTGAGGATATACAAGACCTGTGTCCACCCCATAATGACATACATCATAGAGTTCAGAACCGACACTGTCAGAACCAAAAATCTCCTTCGAACCAGCGAAATGAAGGTACTCAGGAGTATCGCTGGCAAAACCCTTCGTGATAGAGTACGAAAAACAGAAATCTGAAGGATGTGCGAAGTTGAAGATATTGTCAGATGGGGATGACAGAGAATAAGGTTCTGAAACGAACATGTATCCAGAATGGCGGAACCTAGAGCTGTAAGAATGGCTAGGGATCGTATCACCTAAGCAAACAGACCTCCAGGACGACCTCCCAAAAGATAGAAAGACAGCTGGCAGTCGAAGTCACAAGAGGGAAACGATGATGCAGAACTATAACAGGCCAACAGGCCTTAAAGAAGAGGAAGAAAAAGATAACAATTTTGTTGAATACATTACAGCCTGGAGAGCTTAATATCATGTATCATCTTTCAATCAACCATTAAGATGTTAAATAGGCTTAAGTTAAAGACAGACAGAAATATTTTCTTAAAAAATCTGAGTTCCGAGAAAAATCAAACCGGTTATCCCCGGGTTAGAAAAGACAAGTGTTATTGTACCAGCTTGGCCATGGAGGTCGTCAATATAAAAATTAAAACAAAAGCATACGAAAAATAAATTATTTCATTTCATCACTAGTAAAACCGACATGAATCTAAATTATACAACAAAAAGTAAAAATAACGTATAATTTGAAAGCGTTAACTTAGTCATAAAAAAACGTATTAAATCGGTTTATGTTTTCACGTGTAAGACGCTTTTTGCAACACATTCTTGCTACGAGAGTCCTCCGGTTCGCATTTGAGAATATCTTATTAAAGCTTAAACATGCAAAAGCCTCATAGCAAACATCTTTTGCTCCCCACAATGTTATGTCGGGAAAGCTTAAAATTTCTCGATACTCGTATTATTATATTAAACACACACGACTCTCGTTGAATAAACATTTCCAAGATATACACAATCCAGCTTGACGAGCCGAGCAAATAAAATTTGAACAAACAAATTGTGTTGAGCAGGAAATTAAACGTTTTCTTTGATGTTTTTCTCTACTGATTACCAGGAAAATGTACATCATAAAATTTATATTTCCATTCAGCATTATCACTTTCAAAATTAAAGATGATAGATGAATTCCGTTTCCTAACATACAACCAATCTTTGGCTCGCTCCAGGAATAATTCATAATTAAACACATTCACCTGTCCAAAATGTTCCCGAGATTCGTATATTTGAATTATTTTGCCAGTTAAACATGAAATTCTTGAATTTTCTTTAAAAAGTCAGTATAAATGTTTAGGTACACTATTATAGATCTGTGAAAGGAAAAAAAAAGCAATTAAAGCAATTCGGTAGCATCAATGCAAATTATGCAGAAATATTTCATGGTATTGCATTATTTCATTCGAAAACCCTTTGACTGAAAATACAAGTTTCGAGATAAATAAATAAGCATTGATTTGGTTCTGACAGGTAGAAATAACGAAAGATGAAAGATTTATAAAAAATAATCTATACGAGTAGTAAAGAAGGTACGAGAAGTTAGGGAAGACCTAGAAAAACGTGGATTGACCAAATTCTGATAGAGGGATGAGTGTTTATACTTTATTATAGGACAATTTGCAAGACGAGGTACATCGACGTGCCAGAAGCGAAATATGTATGCTACGAGTATGATAGAATAAAGTGATTATCTGTTCTTCCTACCCCAATATTATATGGCTTGATGGTGATGATGACGCTTATAGATGCCCAATCTCATAAATATTTCTATCTCAGCATGCCTGTGTGAATTTGTTTGAGAAGTTGTTCAAGAACTAGAAAACAACTATCTATTAGAATGGAGAAACGATTGCATGTTTCTAACTGGAAATCCAGTAGTATTAATCATACACTTCTTCGTTAAAACGGAGTACATCTGTATTTAAAATTAGAGAAATGTTGATATGTTTTTTCATTCATATTGTACTCTTAAACATATACTAATTGATGATTTAGACATTTTGAAGAGCGTGACCGGGTGACAATACTATCATCGAACCCAGCATTCAAGCTATCGGGCTAAGAACCATTGAAGTAGGCACGGAACTTGCGGCTTGTCAAAGCAGGTGCTGGTAACACTACGGCACAAAAGACAACAACATAATACATTTTTGATGAGCAACATTAAAAGAGTCGCAGTATGAAAAAATGCACACACGTACTTGGCATGCGCGAGTATTGTTACCATGTGAACTTGATCATACTGCGACCTTTTTAATATTGATCAACGAAAATTGGAAAACTTTCAATTGTTTTTCAAAAACGAAGAACTCTTATATGTATTTAACTCAGCAAATGCTGGATTTTTTTAAAAGTATTCTTTGAGAAAAATAAACGGAATATATGCACGAAATTCGAGTACATTCATGGTAGTTTAATATAAAGGCTCTTATCAAGATATATTTAATATGAATAACTTTAAACGCGGTTAATTTTATAATTATTTTATTCATTCATCACACTCAAATTTTTTATCTTAATAATGTATCTCAATTAGGTGTAATATTTAAAACAAACTTACCGATATTTTCGTTCGCAATTTCACAGACATTAAAAATGTTTAACATTTATAGATTTCGTGACTGGATATTTGTAGGGCGTAGCTTGACCAAATTGCCATAAATAAATCAACACATACCCGATCAACATACCGATTTTCTGAAGCCGATAGGTCTAATGAAACTACATTGAATATACACGAGGAATTTTTATAAAAAAATGTTTTTAAAAGGACTTATACCTGTTCTGGTAAATTTGGGTTTATCCGCACAACATGGAATTAGTGCCAACTTTGGTGTATAGTATTAAAGTGCTTACGTGAAAAATTTATGAAAAAAATATATATATATATTCGTATATATATATATATATAGTCATCACGATCGTGGGATGTCTCCCATCAGTCAGCAACACCACAAACCTCAGCGTGTATTTTACAACAGCACCAAGTCATCGTTATTTAATGCGTCAAATCGGTTATTTCCTGTAGGAGCTCATTTCAATGACTGTTCAAATTAACTCAATCATATTGGTTTTTTGCAGTCACCGTACCAAAAAGATTATTTGAAATATGTACCTATATTTAATTCAACAAAATGATAAAAGATCAAAAATAATAATAATGGAGTTTTGATTGAAATCCTCTTATGTTTGAATTATATTATAGAGGGATAGTGTAGAATATTCCATGAAAAATATTTTCCTAAATTTAGAATATATTTTTGATACCCTTAAGGGTCTGTTTTATACAACGTAAAACCAGTACACAGCGTAGAGTGGGATTACGGCATTACGCACAGGGTTATTATAAAGTTACTAAAGGGTTTTTAATTTGAAATTTGGATGAAAGAGAATTTCGAAACAATTTGAACGTGGATATATTTCGACGTTTAATTTTCTCTTGAGTTTTGTTATACCTTGTTTTAGTAATTAGATTTTGCTCTTGTATTTTTCAATGTTTATTTTTCTCAATTTCAGATGAAAAGAAATAATAATTGATTAAAATGGAAGATTTTAAATGAAATCTTTGGCATTCATTTGTAGTCTGCACAGCTTTTCTTTTCATTAAATAAAGGTCGTTGGGGAAATTTTAATAAACGTTTTTAAAAGAAACATTGTATTGTTTGTAATCAAATGTCTTAATTTCTTTATACACTATTTCCGGCTTACAAATAATCTGAGTTTTGGTTTTGTAGATATCCTGATTGAATTATTTTTTGGTGATTATTAAGACTGTTCTTAACATATCTAAAATTATTTTTGATTAACAATAAATTAATATTCTTTGATGTTTATTAATAAAGGTGCCTCATCTTTTATTTGAGTTGGATTGATATATTTAATTTTTCGTGTTGTTCATCATAAGCTTTGAAGACCAATAAATATTCTAAAGGAATTATTTAGAGGGGCAAAATATTTCGTGGTTGGAGGTGCTAGACATTTTTCGTTTGGAGGTGCAAGGTATGTTTGGAGGCGAAATATATTTCTTGTTTGGTGTGAAAGATTTCTCTTGTTTGGAGGTAAAATATATTTTTTGCTTCGAGGTTCAAGGTATTTCTGATTTGGACGTGCAATATATATTTTTTTTCTTGTTTGGTGGTAAAAGACATTTCTTGTTTGGAAGGGCAAGATATTTCTTGTTTAGAGGGAACAGATATTTCTTGTTTGGAGGGGCAAACTATTTCTTGTTTGGAGGGGCAACATATTTCTTGTCTGGAGGGGCAAAGCATTTTAGGTGTGAAAGAGCGGGGTATTTTTTTTCTGTCATTTAAAAGAGTTTGGTTTATGATTATATGTTATGCCATGTTGATTCATATTTTTCTGTCATGATGTAGTATTAATTTATTTAATTGTTTATATAATTCTGCAGAAGACACATGATCTATATGAGTCGTCTCACTAGGCTCATTGCCTGTTTTGAGACAGCTATCTTACAGGTCGAGCTGTAGACCCTCGTTGGTTTTAACAACTCTTAGCAAATGAAATACATTGTCACAATTTCATTAAAACATCCAAAATCTGAGCATACTTATGTATATCCCAATTTAACGAAATATTGTAAAAAGTTCAATGTGTTTGTTGCATCTTGTGATAGTCTTAGATTGGCCTTTTAATTATTATTGAAAGATATTCTATTTATTTCAAGGAGTGTGACAATATTGCTCAGTATTCGGAGAGATTTCCCAGCATTTACATTCTTTACTCATTCGTTCTACATGCCTTTAACATCTCCGACTACTCATTCGTTCTACATGCCTTTAACATCTCCGACTACTCTTTTTCCTCTTACTTAATACATCAGTCTGAAGTTTACATTCATCTCTAATCACTTCATTTCGTTTTCTGTCATACATTGTCATTCCATGTATTCTTCTCTGTGCCCGCATTTCTACGACGACTTTTCAGTATTTTCCACGTCCACGTACGTTTCTAGAATACTATTGTAGACTTTTAGCAGATTTTGATACTATTCGCTTTCGATACGAGTATATATGTTTTAGTGCCTCATTCTCTGAGTATTATCTCTAATCACTTTTTTACTACGTTTAATGTTGTTGAATGTAATCTGTTTCAAAATTTAAATGTTTTTTTTACATAACACCAATTAGTGTTACATACACCTCAATGGTTTTAGAATTTATAACTTTGCTCAGTTAAGATTTGAACCCTTGATTTGTATTAATAAAAAATCCTACAAATTTTGCTATTGTACAAAAAAATATAGTTTATGAATAGATTAAAAGAAATTGAATATCTAAATAAGATTAAACGAGACATTATATGAGTGTAAAACAAGAAAAAATAGGCTGTGACATCTAACTAGAATCTCCCATGTTTATGTATACGAGTTTGTATTATTTAACAATTATATTTGCTAGGAAGATGAACTACAAAAATATCATAGCAGTTTTTTCGATATGTTATTGCAACACATTTAACCTTAATGCAGTATATAAAATTGTACACATAGTGTTCATAAAAAAATACTCGTTTTTAGAATGTTTAATTTATTCTAAAATGTCTAAAATTATGTGTCAACTTTAGCTCACAAAATGGCACAGTAAAAAAATTGGCACAATTTTTTCTTTGATAAATCTAAGAACAATTCAAAAACATTATGTGACTATACAATTATTCAAACAATACTTTAAACATTATTTACCATTTTTATTTACATCAAAATAATTTAAATATATTCTTAGTCTCGAATGTGTAAAACAATGGCGCAACATAAATTGACCCGACAGAAGAGAAATATGAAAAAAGAAAATTAAACTTCCGGAAATAACGCCTTACTTTATTATATGCGCATATGTAAAGGTGAGACCATGCCCAGTGTCAGGATACAACAGAAGCAATATATAATTCGAAAATGATTAAATAAACTGTAGTCAAATTATTGTGTCCAGTAACTAACAGAGATAACTATCTTGAGGCTTCACGCAGGCAAAACGATCCCGGTTCGTGACGAGAGTCAAGCTTTGTTAACTATTATTTTTATACATTTTAGCCTAAAACGCTTCAAAATTGACCAATTATTTATTAAAGGCTTCAGCCTTTACTTTGTGGTACTCCTTATTAGAATATTTAATAAAAATACTTAGTTATTCAATCAATTACATCAACGCACCAATATACGTGCTATAGCGTTCAAGGTAAAGATGTACAAAACTAATGGTTAAATAAATATTACTCTGGTAGTAAACTTGAATCATTTCGTCTGAAGAAAGCCTTGAGGAGGTAAAAATACGTGTCACGGTGATAAATTTAAGAAGTAGAAGAACAATGTTATGTGTTATTAAATATTAGAATATATTTAAACTATTAAACCAAAACTTTGAATGTCATTGACGAACAAAAACAAATAAGAAATCTTTTGGTACAACATATAGTATAATTGTCTATTCAAAAATATACTATTTTATCACTATTTGAAACATTATGAGTTAGAAAATTTTAGTTTTGCGAGTTCTGGACACAATTTTGATGTATGAGAGTTACAAATAAAGTGACTGAATATGCGACAGAACTACAACTTTTATAATAACTTACATATCAACGCACGGAAACAGGTATTCTAAATTTTAATGTTACCGTTAAAACCGTGAAAAGTTTACATTTAAAAAAATTATTTGCTTTTGTTGCAAATTTCAATATAACAATATAGTTTTCTTTATACAAGATTACACAACTGTAATCATACAAATCGTTGCCATTTTTCACACGCCGTGAGTCTTTTTTGGTCATAATTGTATGGCTGAGGAGTACAAAATTTATAATTAAAAAAAATAAACATCATAACAACTTTAAAAAAAGTGATTTATTCGAATCATTCAATCTCACGTTTTTTGTGACATGCATTGTCCATTATGAACAACCTAATTAAAAGGGCTAGCCTTCGTTTTGTATTATTCGAAAGTGAACTTTAACTAGTTAGTCACAGACTTTGCAAAGTCTGGAATCAATTTTTAGCCAAGATATCGGAAATACGCTGACCGAATTTGATATTGTCCTAGCTTTGCATAAAAGCCTAAATGCAGTTTTTTTTGTGACACTAAAAATATATTTTTTCTTGTTATTCATTTTTTTCAAAACCATAGACACACATAACAAATCTTTTTAGTGAGATGTAGATATTTATTAGCTCTAATTTAATAATACCATATACAACACTCCATACGTCCTATGTTTCCTATTGGTAGAGAGTAATTTTTACACCCAGATGTTTCATATCGACGGGAACCAATAAAAAATCCTTATCTGTTTTCATAAAATCCTTTTATTCGGTTGAAATAAATTGTCATTAGGAAAAAGGTTAGCCACGTTGTAGAGAAAACAATAAAAATCTAATGTGTACGGTTGTTCAGTACTTCGATTAGATTACCTACGTTGTTTTACTTCTCTCAAAAATAAATAGTTTTTTTTCTGTCTAGTTATTGTTTGTGTTAAGGTTCAAATGGCGTAGGACATGTAC
Organism: Odontocerum albicorne; assembly: GCA_949825065.1. Classification (NCBI taxonomy): domain Eukaryota; kingdom Metazoa; phylum Arthropoda; class Insecta; order Trichoptera; family Odontoceridae; genus Odontocerum; species Odontocerum albicorne. The sequence goes on from OX463845.1 coordinate 20,032,283, forward strand.
GAGTACATTGCTTTAAAATGTAATCAAAATCCTAAAAAAACAATCAATGTTTGAATAAAATTATCAACCGTGTTACCAAAAAACACATATTTATTTTTCAAGTGAATTGGAAACGCAGATGTCTTTCTTTTGGAATATCTTATTGTACTCTACACACCTTTTTTGTAATTACTATAATTGATAAAAAAGTAAGGTAAATGACGTAGGCATGTTGACCAAACGTTGAACTATTATTGACTTTCTGATAGTACATTTTACCATTTAATATTTTCGATTCATGGTTGTCTTCAGATAACTAAAACTGCGGATAAGGGAGAACTACGGCAATTTTATAAATTTGTAAATTTGGTAATAGTGTCAAATGTCAAATGCCTTTTTTTGTTTAAAACTGATAGGAATGCAGTTTAGAACGCCCTCGAAAAGAGATCCTCTCTTAACGGTGCTGTATAATTTTTTATTTTATTATAATTAAACGATAAAAATATTTTGACCCAAAATAAAAAGGCCTTTTTAATTTTTTTAAGAGTTTACTAGATTTACATGAAAGAAAAGCAAATTCTTTAAATTTTATGAATGAAAGCTTAAATGTTAGTAACCATCATTTCGCTTTTTACTAAATGTAAAATGTGCTTTCATTGGTTATCTTGTCTCACATTGTCAGCTGTCACTTCATGAACATCGCCCATTTGGCGGGTTCTAAGATCTTGCAATTTATCTTATTCATTAGCAAGTTTTTCAACATGTGAATTGAACTCAACCTCATTTTTCTTTCAGCATTAGCAATGTCATTTTTTAAACAAAGGTTGATAATATCACACATTACCTTGTCATACATAAAAAAACTTGAACTTTTTCGAATACATAATATCACATCGTTTCTGAGTTAGATTTGCTGAGGTAGGTAGAGAGGACAGGGTGCCATACTTTCCTATCTCGACACATATTTTGTCTCTTCCACATCCATACATCGCATATAGTTTCTTTGATTTATTTACTTTTAACATTTCCTTGTTTTAAAATACCATTCGCTTGATCCAATCTTACTTTCATTCATCTTTCTCTATCACTCTTTCCACTCACATTTGCACTTGTTCACCTTTCTTCATTCATCCATTCTGGTTGCCTAAATCATCTTAGAGTACTCTTCTTCATCTTTCGACACACATTATCTTTAAATTCATACTCATCCATAAGCACTTCATTCCGTATTCTGTCATACGATTTATTCATTTTTTTAGGTATTTTTCCAGGTCCCCTTTTATACACATTTACTCATCATCATCGATTACCCTTTACAGTTGGTATGGGTGATCAAATAAATGGTCAGCATGATTGTGAAATAATTTGAATTTTCTGATTCGATTACGCAGATCATAAATTTAAAATTAGCATATGCGGTTGAAATGCGTATACTGAGATAAATATACTACGATATATGTAATAGAGAAAGAAAAATAATTATTAATGATTAATGTGAGCTAAAAACTGATGAGTTATGTAGAGTTTGAGGTGGTTGGAATATGCTGTACGCATGAGTTACGAAAGACTGACTAAACAAATGTATAATGCAATCATAAGTGATTGTATATATATAATGCAATCATAATGTTGAGTTGCTGACTAATATTAAAATCCGAAAGGTGTCCTACTTGGGTTATGTACTTAGAGGAGCAAAGTACAAATTCCTGCACCTGATCATCCAAGGCAAAATAGAAGGCCGAAGAGGTGTTGGCAGGAGGCAAATCTCCTGGCTCCGCAATATACGTGATTGAACTGGCATAAGGGGCGTTGGAGATCTTTTTCGGGCTGCCGGGGACAAAGATATCTACTCTTAAGTGATACTCAACATTGGGGGGACCTAACATAACACTGAGAAGAAGAATAAGTGAGACTCGTAGCAGTGGACGATCGAGAAAAACATGATTGGACCAAGTTTAGGAAATTTTGATAGAAAGAAAAGAGTAAGAGAAACATAAGAAACTGTACGAGGAGATGTACGAGTATGAATGTAGAGGAGACATAAAATCGAGATAGTAAAGTTTGGTGCTCTGGTATCTCTATCTGTCCTCACAAGAAAATTGCATTAAGGTATGATTACATGTATAATTTTAAACTAATTTAATTTGAAATAAGACTTTTATAAGCTTTCATGGATATAATTTAAGAGTGATTTAAAATAAAATAAGTGCGCTATATTAAACTATCCGAGAAAGACCGAAGAAGACTACATCAGTCGATCTTCTTGAAGTTTAGATCTTCTTGCTCTCTATCACAATAAAATAATACATATACAAGCGTTAGTAATCTACACGGTTAGCTTGCAGTGTTCCTCAGACATGAGAGATGGGCAATGATGATGATACTCGTACATACCACAAGACCATTTTTACTTGAATATGATTTCGAAAAATTTATACCTTTAAGTGGACGATTATTAGAAGAGTTAAAATAGTGATAAAGATGTTTATAATTACATGTAAACAAAAAATACTTTCATTTAACTTTTCTTTCGAACAAACGTTTCAAAAATCCCTTTAATTCATCTAACAATAAATTACTGATAGATACAAAAAAACAATACATAAAAAAGTTGATTTTTTAAATAAAGTAAAAGTATATAATATTATTAGTTTTCAGCAAAAATGGTTAAAAAATAATAAAACTCTTAGCAAGATAACTTAAATAATTGAGTAAATATTATGAAAGGTACATTAAAATCTTCTTTGAAAATATTAGAATGTTAATAGAATGTCTAAATTTATCTATATTTTTGTTTTTTTTTTACTCGAACTACTCAGTAAATATTATGGCGTTTCAAATTATTTCGAAGCCTTGAACAAATGTTATTTATATAACTTGCTAATTTAAGTTTTTACTACTTGACAAAAATTTAGAATGATTTAACCACGGATAAATCATTTCATAAGAAAACGGTGCATTTGTGAGTAAAGTTTATTTTTCGCGGCATAATTAATACAAATTAATTACAAATATTTAAGTAATTAAATACCGAGTCTATTTTCAAATATTTTTCAGCTTTATAGCAAATATACTAACTATCTGGGGTTTTATAAATGTAATTTCACAATTGCTTTCAACAGACCACTGAGTTCTGGATGGTATTAAACCAGAAAATAAAAAGTTTTATTTGGTCAGCAGTACCATTCAAATTCAAATTCACACGCTTTTTATCACAGGTTATATACAAAAGTTGGAAAGGGAATGTTTTGAAATTAATGAAAACAAGAAAAATCGATAATTTGATGACGTATATAAAATGAGACAAGATTTATTTAACATTTTATTGTATAAGAATTTGTCATGCTTATTGGCAGGTAGCAATCCCTTTTAACCAATCAGATAAAAGTGTATAAATGAATTTACATTGTCGAAAAAAATTATCAAAGTATAATTTTTTGTACTAAATTCATGAACAATATAAAAAATAAAAGTCATCAATTAAAAGAGGTGGAAATGAAAAGAAAAGCTGGATGTTACTGACTTGAAATTGAGAGTTTAGATAAACAAGATATACTTATTTCAAATAAAATGTAATCGATGAATATGTTACATTTGAAGAAAACGTAAATGGTAAAAAAATATTTTTGGCACAACGTTTTTATCACAAACCCAAGATGATATAATATCTAAGTAGGAAATTAAACATTCTGTACATTAACATAACACATTTTTTGTGTTTTTATTTACTAAAGCTCAATATTGACCTTTTTGTAAGACTTATCCTTCAAACTAAAGGACCGGCTGTGTGACCTTGTCATTAATATTGCTACTACAATATATCTACATAAAATGTTTACTACGTCAGTCTGATTATAATCCCGCTCAGGCGTTTGTCTGTTGGTATTAGATAGGCGCAAACGTGTAAGCTGTTATAAGGCACCTGAGATTTAGTGCTTATTTCATCAGGGGTGCCAACTCGAGGGAGTACACATTAAGATTGATGGATTGACAATATAATTTATGCTGTGGGAATTTCTATTAAAATATTTGTTAATACTTTTTTCAAAGGAAACCGGAATTTTTATCGATTAACGTTGGATAAGTGTTTTAATTATAATCCATGGTACAATTTACAATGATTTAATACAATTTGCACTCGAATATTTGGAAAAAAGTGTCAAGATATAAATGTACGCTTGTCTAATTAAGAAAGATTTAAAAAATATCGGTAATCAATACTTACATTGGCAAACTGCAGTTAAGATAAATGACGAGTTGACACTCGATATGGAAATATATTGTGGAGTTCGACAAGATTGCAAACTATCCCCTATTTTGGCAATGTTATTTTCTGAAGCCAGTTTTGAGTAACCAATTACTGGAATTATCACAAATAGTCAAACAATAAATAATTTTCCTTATGCTGCTGACATTGTTCTTCTTGCGAATCATTTGCAGTCTAGAAATATTACTAAAGAGTGTTAACACAGCATGCAATGAAAGTGGATTCAGAATAAATATAACAAAACACAAAACTCGTTGAAAAATGTATTTGATATGTGTATTCTTTTTAAAAATATTATTATTGTAATTTATACATAAAAATAAAATATTTTGAAAATACATCACTTTTTAAATGTGTATGCATAATCCGAAAACAAATTATAAGATAATATAAATTTAATATATATCATTTCAATAAAATTAAAAATATTTTTCTGTAGAAAAAAAAGAAAATAAGCAAATAAAATTAAAAAGCTTTTTCGGTAGAAAAAAAAGAAAATAAGCGAATACATTTGAACAAAAAATAGCCATTGATGGTAAACATTTTGAAAAATAAATTGAATTTTGTTATTAAGGTAGAAGACTGCTCAATTACAATAATTTCTACAAAGGAGCAAGAGGCTAAGCTAGCTTACTTGGCTGCTGTCTAGGAATCCAATAGAATATGGTGCTGATGAATTATTAATTGCATGGGGAAATACAGTAAGGCCATTATTTTCAAAACAAGTATGAGCCCAATAATGTGAAGTCTAGAGGAGGTACTGCAAACATTACTCTTGGAACGCATTAATACAAAGCCCAAGAGTCATTGCAAGTTAAACTGAGATACATTTAAAACATTCCGCTGAATTTCTAAAATCATGGCAGGATAACTGAAAGACAGCTTTTCAAGAAAAACAAGAAGAATGTCTACTACTTGAAATGACAGAAAATTTGTTTGCTTTTCTGAATGTATGAAACATCAATACAATAAATGTAAACCTCCGTGGCCTAGTTGTTAAGATGTTTCCAATGGACACATTCTGACAGAAACCTTTCAAAGTTATTGTTGACTTACGAGATGATGGCCGACATTGAAATGTAAATATTTCTTAAAAGTTAACTTTGTATTGGTGATATTTGACTGTCACTTTTTTCACAATTCGAGAATTATTTACTTAAGATTATTTCTTCTAATTCAAAACATTACCCGCCAAGCCGCTCTGTGTTGGGTGGTCGCACGAAATTGTATTCACTAGTTTTAAATAAGTGATGACCTCCGTGGTCCAAATGGTAAGATGCCTCTTTTCCGATCTGACAGTTACGGGTTCGATTCCCATTGAAATCCGATTTCCTTAAAAAAGGGTTGCAGTCTGACTAAAGGCTTTAGTATCACATATTTGGTAAGTTAGAAGAGGTTACCAAATGACAAGAGGTCCACCAAATTGTAGTATATACAACAAAAGTGTTATAAAATAAATTGGGCTCTTTTTACCCATTACTTGATGCGTGTATTTTTACTTTGCGATATATTTAGATGAGATGTTTGTATTAAGTTTTTTTTAAGAAATGTTATTCCTTTTTTTATTTTTATGAAAAAAAAATACTTTTTCCCTTCTCTTTGTCACGTAAAATCTCTAGGGGAGTGGAGTGGCCCTTTTACAATGTAGAAGTAGAAGTAGAAGGTGAGTATAGCATAGAATTTAGAATAACTTGAATTTGAATACCAATACGCAATACAAATAACTGATTCAAATCAGTTTATTTGATATATTTTCTTTCAAATCTTATGAAAGTCGATTTCATAACTTTATTATTTATACATTTTCGGATTGTGTATTGTTACACTTCAGTAGAGGATTATATATTAAACATGAAAACATTTTGACCGTTGTTTATGTGCAAAATAATTTTTTATATAATTGTGTTTGAAAAGCATTAATTCTTATTTTTGAATTTTTCGTTTTCACGATAAACACAATGAATATGATGCTGAAAATTGGAGCTATTTTTCACGTAAATAAATTTTCTTGTAGGGCTTAGCCTTCCAACCCTACGATTCATGAATTTTTCACTACAGTGCAGGTCTCTCTAGGAAGACAAATGGATCTAGAGCCAAGTAATAAGATTCGCACAACGTACATAACATACAACACGAATACGTAGGCTAGAAGCTCTATATTTTATACATAAATTTGTTACAAAATAAATAAATTACTAAGGTTTATTTTATAAATGAAGAACTAATGCACGTTTTTTGGTTTTTTTAATTGCTACTCTCATAAAATTTCGTGTTTCTAGCTATTACGCAATTATGAATTGTTTACGTTCATCGAGAAGACAGAATATCTAACAGAAGCATGACCACATTGAATTCACGATATCGAAATTGAAAACCAAGTTTATCAACAAAAAAATGTTATTTTATCTCTATAAGAATCTAAATGCGGACAATCGATCAATCAATCGATCTCCGCGTGGACTAAGAAGCATGGCTTACCCAATAATCCTACGAAGTCTCAAGCGATCCTCATTGGTAGCCCTCAGCTTCTCAGTCAATTCAACACCAACTTACTCTCTCCAATATTACAATATGACAGAGTGCCAGACTTTTCTATCATATTCTTCAACTCGATTACATTCATATACCACCCCTACGATTTTTATGACTATCTATGTTTTCTTCTTTCAAAATACAATTCACTTGATCCAATCAAACCTTTTTTGGTTTTCCTATATCACTCCTTCCACTCAAATTTACGCTTCTTATTTGTTTAATTAATCTTTCTTCATTCATTCATTCTAGATGCCCAAACCATAACAGAGTGTTCTTCTTTATCTTTTTCAACATATTAGTTTAAGTTCACATTTATCCATAATCATGTCATTTCGTATTCTATCACACATTGCCAACCACTGTATTCCTCTTAGTGCACTCATTTCTATAGATCCTTTCAGTATTTTTCCACATTTTCCATGTTTTTTCAAAAAATAAATATTTTGATATAAAAAGTCGCAATTAAAAATAACTCACATCTGTGTGAAAAGCGTCAAATTTATAGTGAAACAATTATTTATAGTGAAACAATGATTTATAAGTGTTAGTTTTTTCCTCAAGAACCTGAACCCCCCCGTAACTTCAATCTTATTTGTAATGTTGATCATCATGTTTGAAAACGTTTCAGTTATCGGAATGATCTAGATTAAGTTGTTTAGTAAATAGGGTATGTAATCTGTGTTAATATCAAAGTACAATAGAACTTTTATCGATTCAATGTTTACGTACATAGAGAAATGCATGCTTTTAGCAAAAAGTTTACATGTAAATATTTGTAATACATAATAAATATTTGTAATTTTGGACAAATAATTAAATAAAAATTATTTGGAAATTTAAAAATATCATAATATTTTTTTGTTCGAAATTCTCAAACGAATTGCATTAATAATGAACACATAATATTTTAAATGATTTTTTTTCTACCATCTGGATTTTTTTCGAGGTAATCGATTGTGCAATTGATCATTATGAAATATGCTGTTTTTGACGTTGCAATATGAAATAAAATAATATGTGAAATAAAAAATAAATTAGAATGTCGTTTAAACAATGATTTTTTCACACCCCTATTTTGAAGAACAAAATTGCTATCATATTGTATTTGACTAAAATCTTTGTTATATTAAATAGTATAGTTATGTTATATCATTACCTTAATTAGTTAATCTCATAAGTTCATGTAAAACATTCAAACAAGTTTAAAAAAATATCCAGAATAAAAGATTTCATTCAACATCTCGATTTGTTCTTGAGGAAAATGAGTTATTTTCTGATTTTAAATAGGACCATGTTTTCAAATAAAGGAAAGTTTTATTTTATTTGAATTCATGAGATTAAGGTTTTTCTTCATATCACTTTGGGATTTTCTTCATATCACACATACGGTAAAGAGGGACAATGGAATTTTATCTTCCATTTAATGAAGAGTAAAAATATGAAATATATTGATAGCAGTTTGAATACTTAAAAGATCTTAGTTATTTAAAATAAATGTTTATTATGATTTCTTCCGATATTTTTCTATCTCAAATTTATTATTTTTCTCCCTGCTATTTACATGTCCAACTCGGGGTCAGCATGTCCCCCGGTCATGACTTGTCGATTTGTAGAATATTGTTATCTTAAGATTGTTATGGATACTTGACATCCGAGTCGTTTTCTGGGTCTTTGCCTCTTTCTTCACCCTTCTTGGTTACCTCAAGATACCTTCAGGAGGTGTCCATTTACCCTTTTGAAAATGAAGCCCAACTATCTAAAACGGGGTTTCGTCGTATTACATTGCATAGGTTAAATTTGCTGTAACAATAAAATTAATATCTCAACTCTTCTACTTTTGACCCTTCACAGTCGACATTATTTATTTTACTAAAACAAAACAAATTATACTTACATCGGACGATGTGTGATCGTGGGGTGCAGATGGACCCGGCGGACCGGGTGGCCCTGAGATGCCCGGCTTGCCGTCCAAGCCGGGCTCTCCTTTAGGTCCGCGGGGACCTTCGGGCCCCACGGGGCCCGCGTCCCCGCGCTCACCGCGGTCGCCGCGCGGGCCCACCACACCGCGCTCCCCGACCGGTCCTGGTTGACCCTGCAATTAATAAATTTAAATGTAATATAGTATCAAAATAAACACAAACAATTAAATGGACTACAAAATATGAGAATAGCATTTGAAATTTATTTTTGTGGTTTTCACTGATTCTCCTCACGAATATATAAATGTATTTTAATAATTTAATAGTCCTGTAAGCCAATATAAATTGTATAATTATTGCTCTGTTTTATTTTCTCTGAAATAATATTTAGAGTGAAGGTCCGAGTTTTTATACAGAGAGAAAAAAAATGTTTTTTTGCTTATGTACGAGTAGCCTCTCACTATCTTGTACGTATAGTATGTCTGACATATATTATTTAATTCTTGGAAATTCTGAGTTCAATCTAAATGTTGTGCTTCATAGTGAAGAAACGTATCTCAAGTGACCTTGAAATTAGTTCAATCACTACATAGCTCTATGTAAGGATTATTATATGCTTATATTATCATATCAAATATATATCATATATAGGAGAATATAACTAATATACGTACATTTATACTAGAAAAGGAGATTAAATAATACAATAAAAATATACGAATAAAAAAAAACATTCCTGATTAAGAAATGGGAAGGAGTATAATAAATGGAAGGTAGGGTTCGTCAACAGAGAGGGAGTTTTTATTCTATAAGTCACTGTTTGAAGGGATTCAAGATGGCTTTACTTTTCTTAACATGGAGAATTAAGGACGACACGAAGAATGAATAGCGATATACTGAAAATGTCAAATCGAAGAGACGCTGAACATTTTCAACGATATATGAAGGAGCGGCAAGACAGCTAAGGATATAACAGTGATAATATGATTTTAAAATTATTGGACATCATATTTTAATAACTTATTTTCCATAAAAAAATATTTACATTAAAAGTCAATATTTCAGAAAATTGAATTTTATAATCTTAAGTTTTCAAACAATGAAGACATTTATGTAAAATAATTATTTCTATAAATACGTTATAAAGAAAATTATTTTAAATAATTTTATTAAAATATTTTTGTGGGTTTTACTTTGAATTGTTTGTTTATAATTCTTTTTGATAACTAAAAAAAATAAAAAAATACATTGGTTATTATTTTTCATGGACGCGTGGAGACAAAACAATATCGAAGCTCTTTAAAGATATATCTACTTGTAATTAAAATATTCTCAACAATTGTAATTAGAATAACAAACATTCCTATGCATACTAAGATTGGTGCAAACACTCTGAAACAGGAAACCAGGTCAAAATCCTAATGTCGAATTTATCAGTTGTGCGCTCTCATTCAGTGGATAGAAGAGAAGTTATAGGTAAATGACCAAGATACATAATTTCTATGCAGTTTACCGACACATAATGACAGCATTACCAGTTTACCGACACATAGTGACAGCATTACAGACAAGACCAAGATAAAAGACAGCGAATACATCATACCTTCGAAAGTCAGTGAAATTTACTGAAAAAGTTATGAATTCTTAGATGAGACAGTCCATAAACTAAGAGGTCTTACTAATAAATATTTATAAGTCTTGTCGTTATGGCCAATCACATTATGGGTCAAAAATGCAAGAAGGATTAAATATAAGATAAATGGACGGTGGAGTAAACAATCGGCGAACATGTACCAGCAAAATATTCACAAAGATTGGGCAAATGTATGAGCTATGGGCGTTGGATGGGCCGGCATAGAGGAGTGTTGTAGCAATGACCCGTAAGTAGAAAGGGTCAAATGTAGCCATGCTATAGAAAAAAAATCGTTTTAAGTGGACCTTGAGTTAATTTTATATAGTGAAATTTTCGCAAATACCCATAGTTAAATACGTGTTCGATAATACTTTATCAAATCTCTATGGTTTCATACTTAAATCGCAAAAAATACTAGAAATGTCACTTTAAATACCACGTGTTTTTTTCGAGGTCATTCTAATTTTAAAACTAACATATTTTTTGAGAAAAACATTGCATGCGATTTATTTAAATGTTTATGATAAAAGTTCTTCTTGGCGCTCAAAAGACCAAAATTACTACAAGATATTTTAATTATTACAAAAATCCAAGTTTTCGTATATTTGACAATTTTTATTAGAATATAATCACCGTTTAAAACCATATCTTGAGTAAACACGAATAACTTTATCCCATTACGTTTTTTTTCTTTTCATCGCATTGAACTTAATTACGAAGTTAATCAGATGATGAATTGTGATAATTAAAATATCGTGAGAAACAACAATGCATTATATAGAAAAGTTTGCTTTTTCACTCAACACAACATTTTTGAATGGCATTAAAGGCTCATTAATTAATATTTAAATTTACAAGCGTACTGCGTGTAGCTGAGCCGACAAAAAAATGATTTATTGTCGTTGATTTAGGGCGTATCAAATTTATACACGGTGTCCGTTTTTCTGAATAAAAGAAAAATAATTATAGTGTCGATTGGGTACATGTTTTGTTATCTCAAATATTTAATGCATAGTTTTATATTTATGTGATGTGTATCAATATACTCGTATATGTGACTTTGTCATAAAATATATGTTTTAGCTTAATTTGATTTTTTTTTTCAGTATTAAATGAACCGATCGTAATTTTTTTGTAACAAGTTGTCACAAGGGCGCCGGATTCAGTGATCTTGAGGGATAACCTAGATGGCCTAAAGTTTTTACTGAATATAACGTATTTAATCCTTGCTTGATACACATCAAGTATAAAGCAAGAACTGAATAGTATTGTTTTAAAAACGAGGTTTATGTTTAAGTCGTCAGTCACAAAATGAAGTATCTCTGCAACTGGTCGGGCAACTTACAGAGCAAGTCTACAGTTTCAAATATCAACGAATTCTAATTACTCGTGACCTTGGCTCAGATAGAAAAGTAAGATGCCGTGCATATGCAGGATTTGACGACATGTGATCCGTTTTATGCTATGGTAACTTGAATCTTAAACTTCGGCAATGTATGATTAAGTGCATATGATCTATTTGGTTTTGAAACATGGACCATGAAGATCAAAATGTTAAAGAGCTAGAACCATTTGAAACGCGGATTCATCGAAGACTGCTCAGAACTTTTTGGTTTCATCGTGTTTCAAACGCCGAGGTGCTGCGTTGAACAGGTGTGGAATAAACACTCTTAAATATTGGGTGTTAACATAAGTTGTGTCCGTTTTTTTTTCAATTTAAAAATGAGCACCAAAAGTAAAACAAAATGGTAAAGGTTATACGTCATTCGAAAGAAAATATTGTGCTCTACAATAAATTGTGTTTGCTTTTACGTTACATATATTATTTGATTTGATTACAAGCCTTCAAAATGGAATGTCAACTAGACGAAAGTGAGCATTTTCGACACCTTCCGTTCGCGTTCAATCGAGGGTATATGTAACGTAAAAACAAACACAATATCTTATAGAGCAAAAAATTTTGTTTTGAATGACGTTTAACCTTTACAATTTTGTTTTACTTTTGGTGCTCATTTTTAATTTGAAAAAAAAAAACGGACACAACTTATGTTAACACCTAATACAAAAAAATGTTTACCTGGGTAGATAATTGAGAGGAGAAAAATATTTATTTCTGAAATTAATATTTATGGGTGAAATCGTAGGTAGAAGAGGAATCGGTACAAGGTGCCTGTCATGCTTACGCAAAATTCACGAATGGCCAGGTATCCTGTTAGTTGCTGAGCTGTTTTGTACCGACAAACAAAGATATATTTTGTCAAGAGTTATCGCCAATGCTAGAGAGAACGGATATGGAAAATGAAGATAATTTTGTAAAAAGATAACGGCATTTGGTTACCAAATCTTTCCACGTTTTTATAATTAGAGACATTTAAAAAAATACCACGTGCGAGTTTCAGATGTCTGAAGAAACTCTGGTCCGGCTGCTTTATATTTTAATATAAAATCGATATTGATTTGCTAGTGATTGTTGTAAGTCTGAAATACCAAAGACTAACAAGGTAAACATGAAGGCGTTATCTGGGTTAGGTTTCTTTATCTGAACTCTGAAATGTTATTTCGCAAAAATGTATCCACGAATAATAATTCTCAAGGATCGATATAACGGAATTATCACTAGTATATGAGAGCCGGTTTGTACTTTCCATGAGACTTCCCTTGGAAGATTTTTTAATTAATAATAAATCAATTTATCAGGTACTAACTATTAGGTGGTTTGGAAGGAGTTTCATATATTTCAGATACATATTGTTAGAACAAAACTTTCGTTCCTTACTTCATTCTAAACGCACTGAATATATATTATTATGAAACGTAAAAATTAAGCCCATTTTTTCGTTTATATGCCCAAATTGTTTGAGCAGTTTTCTTTGGCGTCATTTTGAAGATAGAGCGATATTAGATATTTTTCGGTGCTTGATGCTTTCTTACTACCGCAAAGGGGGAAAAATGCGATAAAAACCAAAAAAAAATAATTTACAGTATATGGCGACGATACAGTAAGCGATATTGTGTGTGGACTGTTGTAAAAAAAATCCGTAATGGTGATACGACACTCGAAGATAGTGCCCGCTCTGGTTTGCCGAATACCATTGATTGCTACCATAGTAAGGTTTTGATCGAGAATCACTAACTTTCATCGATACGAGAAATTGTTTAAAATATGGAAATCCACGGTCCACGATCATTTTGTACAATATTAAGTTGGAAATAAACCTGAAAATACGAAATTATTTTCCGGATGAACTATTATATCTCGGCTGCTTTCAATACATTATCTTTATTACATGTAGATAAGGTCAATTCCTACTTTAGTGTTTTGGAAGATAAAAAATCTCTAAAAATCGATCGTATCGACTCCCTTTTATTAAAGGCATTCAGGGCCTTAACTGATGTGTCTTTTATCGATTTATTTAATAAATATTAATTTTCCTAATTCCCGGAAGAAAGGTTTTAAAGTATTTACACCTTGTAGTTTTTATACCTAAAAACTCCAAAAATCGACTCAAAAGCTTACAACCACATAATAATTCTCCCTTTTTTTTATACGAGTACCTAGTATTTTCTGTTCAAATCGGTGTTTTAGGCATTGTTCGTTTTGTTAACAATACTGGATTCACCGGAGTTAGCTCTGAACTAACGGAAGATTCCACGTGTTTGAACAGCGTTGGGCGCTGCTTGCGATCCGTAAATCATATACATGTTTATTGAAAACACTCTCAGTCCTTACGATGCTAAATCTGAAGGTTTATGAACGTTGCAACGATTATCGACATCCACTTTCAACTTTTGCTGGACCTAACTGTTTGCACGCTAAAGAAGACTTCTTTTGAGGCTTATATAACTGGATGATAGAAAAGTTGATAGTTACAGAAAAGTTATTCGATTTAAAATACCTTTTAAAGCGTTTTCCTTGTTTGAGGGTATATTTCAGCTCTCAATCATCTCAAATTCTCTCCGACTACAGAAGCTTTGATAGAAAAATTATTTTTCTTTAATATTTAATAACTAAAATTAATTCACTAGCGACATTTTTTGGCACAGTGACGGAATACAATGTTTAATTTTAGAAACGAAATCGGCGATGCTTTAAATCTTGCTATCTTTTCTAACTTTGTAATATCCAGGGTAAGATTTTCTTTTAAAAAAAATGTGTTGTCATTTAAGCTGCCAATAACTAAGGCATTAAAGCTAAATAATATGCATTAATCTTAAGAATAGTTAATAAAATTAATTGCTCTTTCATTTTGCAATCAATTCTCCTTCCTTTGACGCAAAACCTTCAGTTTTATGTTCACCATATTCTCCCTTCAGTATGGTAGCAGCAGATAAAGATCTCTTTGAATTATTTTCATATCTAAAAAACTGAAAATTAAAAAAAATCTAGTGTAAATCGCACTAAACGGGAATACGATTTGCTTCTTATATCAGTGAACATAATAAGTCTTAACTTGAATAAAAAACTTGATGAAATCACGTGTTTCTTTTGCATTTTTTTTGCGTAAGTACGTCTTACAAAGTTATCTCAATGCTTGCATTTTCTGTGTATTTGTTCTTTTCTCCGACACTCACTACATTTTCAAGTGTTGACACACCAGTACGATTTTATAAGGTTTCGTCTTACTGGATACTTTGTTTTGTTACGACATATCCGAGAAGGCAGTGCGAGTATTTCACACAGTACAATGTTTTTCTTAACGATATTATTTTACATAAGAAAGCTTTTTTGATTTTTTTAATGTTAAACTACAACATATATAAACAGTTTTTTCCTTTTATGAACAATGTGGACTCTTATTATATTCAAAATGAAGCAACTGATAAAACATCGCTCTACTGTTAGTCCTTGCTTTAGCTTATTGATTTGGTCATATATATATAATGCTTATGTAATCCTCAAACATAACTAAATATAATCATTTTTTCATTGGTATGTTTTATACTTGTATTCAACGGTTCACTTTTATAGTATATTAAAACGATCTTTAAATGTTGCATAATGTATGATAATAAAAACAATAGAAATAAGTACGTATGGAAAATCATTTTTAAGTTAAATTTGAAGAAACTGTCCTTTATTTATTGTAATTTAACTTATACTACGAATAATCAAATGAAAAAAAACTTGTACCCTTGAATATGTAACCAAACTTTAGAAGAAATTATATAAATTATTTTCTTTTATTTTCACCACACAATACGTGTATTTAATTACATTGGATGGTAACTTATAAAAACTACCATCTATAATATAATAAGACAAAAGAAAAAAAAGTGTTCGAAGACGTTAATTAATAAACACCATAAACAATGACAATAAGTATATTCACGTTATTTAAATGGTAACAGCGTTACACTTTTACATGAGATATTACATATTCTTAAAAATGTTAATTCATATTTTAAGTAGCAATTTTCGTGAAACAAACTTTATTTTGTTATTATTTGTTAAACCGCCATCGATGGACAATATAACTTGGCAACCTTTTTGCTTTATACAATTTTTTTCCTACTATTCGTAGATATCAGATGAAGTGATGTATGTAAGAAAGACTAAGACATATTTATATTTTTGGGTAGGAGTTACCTAGATAATTACTTGATAATGAGTTCGATAGCATTGGTTGTGGAAAACCCCGAGGGATTTTTAATAGCCTCTAATCATACATACGATTTTACATCACGGTTTATTAACATGGTCTCAACAGTAAGTTCATTCTAAAATAAAGTTTAATGAAACTTTCATCGATTTTAGTAACAAGCATTATAACTTTTCATGCAAGAATATATATTCTCTTGAAACTTATAAGAAGTATGCAATAAAAATCACAGAAAATAACCACGCAAGAGGATTTATTCTCATGCACTATATGAAGAGATTGCAAGCACAAACGATTCATTGATCATATTAGTAGGGACTAATTCCATAAGCGATTCACGTACGCAGAGCTTTTGAGCTGAGCGTAACGTAACGTATATTGTTGCTGCTTTGTTACTTGTCTATTCAGTTTGAGGGTGTTAACATTATTTATTCTCTTAGTTGTCTTAAGCTTTGTACCCTGCTCGGGCTCCGAGATTAGCAAATTGGCTTCAACCGAAAATGTTGTTAGTGTAAGGTTTGTTTAAAGTATGTTCATTAAAAAATATCACTTTTCTAAACAATACACACTTAACATACACGTGTTTTTATATGGGTGTTGTCTGAACACTGTTGATATTCAAGATGAGTTATTTATGACCACTAATTTTTTTGTCAAACTTCACGATAATATAAATTAGAGCAATATTAAAATCGATTTTTTCTTCTCGTCTTCAGGGATATGTTCTAAAGTTTCGATTGACATATTGTGTAGGGTTACCCGGAAAGTTATTTTGTATTTCAGGATAAAATAGATATCAGGATAAAATAATTCGGTTCCTTACTTCATCCCAAATATACTGAATTTATTTTACTATTAAAGGATGAAGTGTTGGACATTTTTTTGAACATGGTTTACCCAAATTAGTTGAGCAGTTCCTGGTATCATATTGCAGGTGACACAAAATAATTGTTTTTTTTGTGTTTAATGTTTTTTTATAACACTAAAAAACAAATATGACACAAATTAAAAATATATATATACATATATAGCGTATGGCAACGATGCAGGAAGCAATCATGGTTCGAAAACCTTTAATGGTGATATGACATTACATGGTGGTGTCTGCTCTGGAAGACCGCCACTGATAACTTAAATTACCACTGATAACGACCGTTTTGCGAGAAATAACTAGCGTTTTGCGAGATACAAAGATTGCCGATATATAAAAAAAAAACATTGTACACGAGCATTTGACGAAGCTTGGTTAGGTGTATCACTACGATGTTTGGATACCACAAGGTTTGAACGAAAAAAAACCTAGGGGATTGGGTCTCCATTAGCGATCCGTTGCAGAAACACTACGAAAACAAATCATTTTTTGAATGAATGGTGACAAAAAATGAAAAAAGCATCAACAAAATAATGTTGAGCATAAGAAATCGTGAGGCAAGATAAGTGGATCTTTAACCACCCTTAATTCTAGTCTTCATCCGAATAAGGTCATGCTGTATATCTGGCGGAATTGGCAGGAAATCGTACTACGAGCTGCTTCTATTTAACCAGACGATCAATTTGGTGAAAAATTGCTCAATATTGGACGAATTGAAGATAGAAATCGACTGAAAGCGTTTAGAATCGATCGATAAAAAAGGCGTCATATTTCACCTGGACAACTTGAGGTATTTTTACAAACCCGACAAAAAAATATACAGCTGGACTGGGAGTCCTAATCTATCTACCGTATTTATTAGACCTAGCTTCTTCGAATTACCACTTATTCCGGTCCCTGGAGAATTTCCTTAGGGGAATAACTTCACTTCTCTTGAGGCTTTAAAAAATATTTTCCAGAAATATAAAAACTACTACAATTATAGAATTTTAATTAATAAATTGTGTACATTACAGAATAAACTTACACGTAAAATACTATGTTTGCATTTGACTAAAAACTACGAAATACTTTCCGAACCACCTAATATTATATATTTCTTTCGTAATCCACAGTTTAATCTGCTGTATTGATTGCCACGTGGCAGTCTCTTTCAACTAATCAGAAATGTGTTAAACAAGCTTAAAGTGAAAACTAGAATTAAACCATTAAAAATACACGATCCCCTGGATTAAAATACTGTAGACTGTTTCCTATCAACTAAATCACGGAGGTTGTCCGTATCTATTGATCGTTTTCTTGAAAATATAAAGAAAATCTCTGTGATTTCAATCA
This sequence comes from Odontocerum albicorne, assembly GCA_949825065.1. Taxonomy (NCBI): domain Eukaryota; kingdom Metazoa; phylum Arthropoda; class Insecta; order Trichoptera; family Odontoceridae; genus Odontocerum; species Odontocerum albicorne. The sequence goes on from OX463845.1 coordinate 20,050,422, forward strand.
ATTAAGCAATCAATTTTCCAAGCCCTGTTTCTTTTTAAAAATTCCAGGAAAATAAAAAGATTTAATATTCTTGATTCAAGATTTAGCAAATCACATAATTGTTGAAGAAGGCAATAGAGTTAATGGTGGGTTGTACAATGTGTTAACCAACTACAACATTTAAAGATAAGTTAAATTGACCGTTTATTATGGACACTTGGCCAAAACATAAGATATGCAAACAAAACATGGACGTGTCAAAAATTGATAAAAACAAAGTACATGCGGTAAAAAACGAAAGCATTAATAAGGAATGGGGATTGAAAGTAAATGCAGTGCTTAAGATAAGGAAAAAACCGTTGAGATGGTTCAGCTATGTTTAAATTATAAATGGTAAAATATTTACAAAAATAAAATATGCAAATAATATCGAAGTTTCATAAGATCTAAAAAAGGAAGTGTGACAAAATGTACCAAATTCTGAAAGAACGAAAAGTGAAAAGCCTTTAAAATAGGAGAGTCTGCACTACAATGTATATGGACGTGGCAGAAGTGAAGATGTGTACCAGGATAAAATGAAAAGCCTTTAAAATAGGAGAGTCTGCACTACAATGTATATGGACGTGGCAGAAGTGAAGATGTGTACCAGGATAAAATGAAAAGCCTTTAAAATAGGAGAGTCTGCACTACAATGTATATGGACGTGGCAGAAGTGAAGATGTGTACCAGGATAAAATGAAAAGCCTTTAAAATAGGAGAGTCTGCACTACAATGTATATGGACGTGGCAGAAGTGAAGATGTGTACCAGGATAAAATGAAAAGCCTTTAAAATAGGAGAGTCTGCACTACAATGTATATGGACGTGGCAGAAGTGAAGATGTGTACCAGGATAAAATGAAAAGCCTTTAAAAAAGGAGAGTCTGCACTACAATGTATATGGACGTGGCAGAAGTGAAGATGTGTACCAGGATAAAATGAAAAGCCTTTAAAATAGGAGAGTCTGCACTACAATGTATATGGACGTGGCAGAAGTGAAGATGTGTACCAGGATAAAATGAAAAGCCTTTAAAATAGGAGAGTCTGCACTACAATGTATATGGACGTGGCAGAAGTGAAGATGTGTACCAGGATAAAATGAAAAGCCTTTAAAATAGGAGAGTCTGCACTACAATGTATATGGACGTGGCAGAAGTGAAGATGTGTACCAGGATAAAATGAAAAGCCTTTAAAATAGGAGAGTCTGCACTACAATGTATGTGGACGTGGCAGAAGTGAAGATGTGTACCAGGATAAAATGAAAAGCCTTTAAAATAGGAGAGTCTGCACTACAATGTATATGGACGTGGCAGAAGTGAAGATGTGTACCAGGATAAAATGAAAAGCCTTTAAAATAGGAGAGTCTGCACTACAATGTATATGGACGTGGCAGAAGTGAAGATGTGTACCAGGATAAAATGAAAAGCCTTTAAAATAGGAGAGTCTGCACTACAATGTATATGGACGTGGCAGAAGTGAAGATGTGTACCAGGATAAAATGAAAAGCCTTTAAAATAGGAGAGTCTGCACTACAATGTATATGGACGTGGCAGAAGTGAAGATGTGTACCAGGATAAAATGAAAAGCCTTTAAAATAGGAGAGTCTGCACTACAATGTATATGGACGTGGCAGAAGTGAAGATGTGTACCAGGATAAAATGAAAAGCCTTTAAAATAGGAGAGTCTGCACTACAATGTATATGGACGTGGCAGAAGTGAAGATGTGTACCAGGATAAAATGAAAAGCCTTTAAAATAGGAGAGTCTGCACTACAATGTATATGGACGTGGCAGAAGTGAAGATGTGTACCAGGATAAAATGAAAAGCCTTTAAAATAGGAGAGTCTGCACTACAATGTATGTGGACGTGGCAGAAGTGAAGATGTGTACCAGGATAAAATGAAAAGCCTTTAAAATAGAAGAGTCTGCACTACAATGTATATGGACGTGGCAGAAGTGAAGATGTGTACCAGGATAAAATGAAAAGCCTTTAAAATAGGAGAGTCTGCACTACAATGTATATGGACGTGGCAGAAGTGAAGATGTGTACCAGGATAAAATGAAAAGCCTTTAAAATAGGAGAGTCTGCACTACAATGTATATGGACGTGGCAGAAGTGAAGATGTGTACCAGGATAAAATGAAAAGCCTTTAAAATAGGAGAGTCTGCACTACAATGTATATGGACGTGGCAGAAGTGAAGATGTGTACCAGGATAAAATGAAAAGCCTTTAAAATAGGAGAGTCTGCACTACAATGTATATGGACGTGGCAGAAGTGAAGATGTGTACCAGGATAAAATGAAAAGCCTTTAAAATAGGAGAGTCTGCACTACAATGTATGTGGACGTGGCAGAAGTGAAGATGTGTACCAGGATAAAATGAAAAGCCTTTAAAATAGGAGAGTCTGCACTACAATGTATATGGACGTGGCAGAAGTGAAGATGTGTACCAGGATAAAATGAAAAGCCTTTAAAATAGGAGAGTCTGCACTACAATGTATATGGACGTGGCAGAAGTGAAGATGTGTACCAGGATAAAATTTTGTGAATATCTGTCTCATATTTAAAAACAGTTTCGAAAATTCTCTCTACATCAACTAATCAACCCCTTTCCTTTTTTGTCCACGGGGTGAGAAAAAAAAGTATGAAAACCTTTTTTTATTAATATTTTTTTCAACACATACATGTATATTGAGATCATTTTATTCCTCTGATGAAGATAATGTACGGTTACGAATTCTTGAAGCCTTCTGAGAATAGCACAAATCGATTTTCTTTGTTGAATATTTAATACTCTGTCAAAAACCTTTTTTCGAATGTTTTAAATCGTTCGAATAGATATGCCGTTTAATATTTTTCAAGTTTTCAAGAAAGTTTCCATCATTATAATCCTGTTGCGTAGCTCATGACTGAGAATCTTGACTCCTATGATAGTCTCTGATGACTCATCTTCATCCATCCATGCACTCCGCGGTTCAAAAGGTTGTTAAGAGTAGTCCTGTTGCGTCTCTCACTTGGTCAGTCCAACGCATTGGGATTCTTCATCTTGTACGTCGTCTTTCCACGCCTCCAGTAACCAAAAATCTCTCCGAACTGTCTCCTTTGGCCACGAACAATGTACCTAAATAATAGGAGGATTCGTCGAAGGCATATTGTCGACAATAGGTCAGTGATTCTCAGTTCTTGGAGAATAGAGACGTTAGTTTACTCTGCTGTGCATGGAATTTGTAACATTTCTCTCATACACCACATTTTAAATGCATCTATCCTAAGTATCTCGTTTGCTCTCAGAGTCCAAGTCTCCGCGCCATACATGAATATTGCGAAGACAAGATACTTTACCAGATAAATTTTCGTCCTGATGGTGATAGTTCAGCTCTTCCATATATTTTCTAGCTTTGAAATTGCATTTTTTCCCATTCCAGTTTTTCTTTTCACCTCAGCCTCGCATTCTAAATTGTTAGAAATACTTGAGATTAAATAAATAAAGACAGTAACCACTTCCAGACCATATTTAACACCATTTGGTTGCAATTTGTTACTGCAGTCTATTATGATAAGTTTAGTTTTTGATTTGAAGTTTCCATTAACGGAATTAAAAATATTTTTTGAAATTATCGTTTAGCAACGTCCTGGTTTCAACCAGAACGTGGCTAAACGATAGGAGTGGATAGCCGTATTTTCTCGGGCTGTTGACGTCTCAGTGGCTAGACGTATGAGAAACGGTCAGCGTGCTGCAAACATGCGTCAGCATGGCCAGACAGCTCAGCAGGGTCCACATGTCTGTGCATTTGCGGGAGAGAATGCGCATCTAGGATCGGGTTGTTTTCTAACAGAAGATTACATGATCGACGTGGAAGAACGATTCAAGATTGACGTTAGACTGGCAAGAGGATCCTCGACTACGAGGCCTGGCAACGACGATATGCAAGTTGATCAGACGTCTTAATATTAACTTATGAAGAACTCAAAAACCAATTATTACTGCAAAGCTATCGAAGATCAGAATATTTCGACCGGAGAAAAATGCAAGGTTTAAAATTTACTCATTTTATTGAAGTTATTTGTGAGTCACGCCACAAGAGATATTATTTCTTAATGTTAGCAATTAGGTCCTCGCAAAAAGGCAAGCGCTGCATAAAATTTAAAATGAATGTAATGCGGAAATGGGGTGGTTATTGAAAAGCGCTTACAAAGGAGGAAAAGATTTTTAAATTCAAAGAATTAAACAATTCTATATTTCAGAGAGAGAGAAAAAAGTCAGAGAGTATCTCTAAATCCATTTTTGTGAAACTTTGATTAACACTAATGTTGGATCATATTCAACTCTCAAATGTTTTTTTTGCATTTGAAATTGCTAAGAAGATAGCGCAATGAAAAATAACTATTCTGAAAACCTGAAGCTCTCGTAAAATTTATAACTTCAAATTGATCCCACAAGATCAATTATCTAGTTCGATATCCATGCATACATACATTCTTGTTGTTTTACTTTTGGGGTAGACAGAAAGGACAAACAGTCAAATTTTTCGATCGCGGAATAAATATTTCACGTTATTTACATTTATGAGAATGTACCTACTTACGAGTTACTTACAGCTTACTTTTACTAAACTCTTAAATAATTGGCAGCGTCTGAGGCCAAGTTGGTATGATGTTGTAATACTAAAGTGTTTCGTCCCAGTTTAGTATAACAGTTTGTCTGGTAACAATACCCCGCGCGATAGGCTTCTGCAAATTTTGCATGTCTTTACACATTCGCTAGCATTTCTGACACGCACGACGATCAACTGTGAGTTAAGAGTCTATTCCAGTGGTCCTAAATTCAGAGGCTTGATTATTTGGGGCTAAATAAGTTTTGCCTGTCAGCCAACCTTATCGACATGATCTGATTGCCAAATTAGATAAATAAATGAATATACCAGATTGATATCTTCACGTTTTCATTGAGGACTGGTAAATTTAAGTGTGAAAAAATTCATTATAAAAATAATGAATTTTCCACGCTCTCCAGATGTAAGTTAAAATTGATTGTCGTGCTAGTGCTATTAAGTTCATTTTAATAAAGGCATTAAAAAATTGAAATAATGCAATATTGAAAGGTTCCTCATACTCTGCCAACTCTTGTGGGGTGGGCAGAGAGAACATAACATACTTCTATTTTTTTCAATCCAAGCACACAACTTTCCCCGCCTCCACATTTATACGTGATGTCATGCACAATCGTCTATTATTTTTTACCCAAAATGTGAGTAGTAGTTTACAACGATGAAATAACTACAAACTGTTGCGATATTCCTTAAAGTTTAATTTCAAAGTTAACATTGAAAAAAAAAACATGTGAAATAATTTGGTGAAGTAAAATGTGAATATTTTTTTGTCTACCTTTCAGACTTTCCTAACCAAACACGAAATGTTAACTTTCTCTACATCCATGTGCCTTTTCACTGTTTAAAGACTTTGTTATTCTGTTAAATGTATTCCTTACACGATTCCCATCGGTTAAAACTATTTGTACGTAATAAAATTTTGCGATTGTTGGGTTGAAAATACGTATTAAGTTAGTTAAAACTAATTAACGAAAACAAAATGGCTAGACCTATTTGATAAATAAAAAAAAATATATTAAGGCTATTAAAAACAAATATGAAATAAAGATTTGAGTAGTTCAACTTGTAACACCTGAAATATACCATATACCATAGAGTGTTTTAGGTATTGCTAAATTAAAGATAACATTTGTAGATCATTTGTAGTTCGTGTTATTTACAGTTAGCATATGGAAGGTTGAAATTCAGGTAGTTTAATTAAGACTATTTAACCTGGAACAACTACCTTATGTTGCTAGGATGAACGGGTGGAGAAGAAAAGCGGGCTTCAGCGGGTGGATTTTGCCTGTAGAGGCGTAACCATCTGGCTCTGAACTCGCCAAGAGAACTTAAAACTTTCTTAACAGGTTTAGAAAAAATGATAGAGAGAATCAAATACAACACACACGACCAAACGGAAAATATTACGTGACAGATCGACATTCTATATCTGCGGTGAGGAGCAGTACATGTGACACTTGATAAAAAAGTCGAGGAGCTCAGTGTCATGCACCGAAGAGGACTTGATTTGTGGAACGCCCAAACGGAGAATATTACGTGATATATTGACAACGGATAATATAACGTGATTCCTTGAACGTCCAAACGGAGAATATTACCTGATAGATCGACATTCTGTATCTGCGCTGAGGAGCAGTACACATACATGCGACACTTGTCAAAGTGCTCGAGGAGCCCAGTGTCTTGCACCTAAGAGGACTTGATTCGTGGAAAAAGTATAAAAGATAAGTGGAAATCATTTGAATGTTTAAAATGATACGAGTGTAGCAAGACACATCTTCTAATAACAATTGTATTATTTTTAAATTTCGTTTAAGCTCAACTCGTATAAAGGGTTGAGTATTACTTAACATATATATTTAATAAGTTATCGTATTTATTGTTCATTTTGTTTTATAATTGCTCAAGACATAACAATTCTTACTCTTAGTTTTGTAAAACTGTTTGTGGCCATTTTTTGCTGGCTCAAAACGGTGTTTTATTTCTATATTCGAGTCAATATTAAAATCTAGTAGCCATGCGGTCTCTAGATTGTAATTTCAAGTTACAGGGGTATTCATTCATCAGGTGAGATAAACCTTTTCACAAAGAATCCTTTCAAAGGATTATCCCCTAGCCCCAAATAACTGTTTTTTAAGGGCTATTGTTAATAAAAGGTACGATGGATTTTAGTTCGAGTCGCATGCCATATTCCTCGAAAAAATATCTTCATTCTGAGTGGGTTACGAAAGGCCGTATACACATATATGGTTTTCAACAAGTGATCGTTTAATGGTTCTTAAAAAACGGTGTAATGGTATTTCTGGAGAGAATCGAAGAGCTTTCGTCAATTCTGCCGGGGATCTGCTTTAGTGGCGGATGTCTCTCACCTGCCTGCGACACAGCCTCAATGTATGAATACTTTCAACGATCTTTCTGGTATACTGGATGCCCAGTTTGATCTTACCACCCCCACGCTGTTGTGGGAGACAAAATAAGTTTCCATTCAGCGCAATCTACACTTGGAGATTGAAATTTTCTTTATGTTTTCATGAAAGCGATGTTATGTAGTCACAATGAAGGAACTGCCCGAAGAGATTCTTTCTCTGGTTGAAGAAAAACTACTCGCAGCGCAGTAAGTATACTTATGATATGGCTATAGACCTGGAGTTTAAACAGCCTAGCAAACTGCCAGAACTTACACAGAAAATTTCAAAAGCAGCAAAATTATTATTTAACGCCATAGTCAATCTCTCCGTTGACATCGCACGGGCTTAATCGATGAACTCTTTATTTAAATTAATAGTGGGTGGCCAACCTTCCCACCATAGAGCTCACCATCGTGACACTGAGGATAGAGAATGCATCTGGCCCCAACATAAAATTCTCCAGACCATCACGCCACTGAAGTTGTGGACGTATTCACCGGCTGCCCCGCTGCCCCACGTAATTCAAACTTTAAATGGTAACAGCTTCTAAACTCTAGAATCGACCTGGTATCCTTAAGTGAACAAACCCTATGTAAAACCACTTGAAACTTGTATTTTAATTTGTAAATAACTTATCTTTTGATTTGTAAATAACTTGTATTTTAATTTGCAAATACCTGCTTTTAAGTTTGTCTTTTTCTTTTATACTTTTTTTTATTGTAACATTAAACATTACTTCTGCATTTTTTACTGCTAACAACCACACCTCGTCATTTCATATAACAATAAATATTTATCGTAAAAATGTTGATACTGCTTTAAATAAATATATGAACATATACTCGTAGAATAAACTCCTGTATCAAACTCTTTAACAATCAGGTATGTTTGAAATGAAAAAAAACAGATGTGCGAGACTCTCGCGCGGTAGAAGTGAAACCATTTTGAAGGCTTGTAATCAAATAAAATAATATATGTAACGTAAAAGCAAACACAATATCTTGTAGAGCAAAAATAATGACGTATAATCTTTACCATTTTGTTTTACTTTTGGTGCTCATTTTAAATTTGGAAAAAACGGACACAACTTATGTTAACACCCAATACAATAAAAAAACACTATCTTCTACCCCAATAATCGAGCTTTCTGGTGTAGAACCACTGAATTTCATAGGAAACTCGTTCATCGTCAGACGTGTTTGGAAAACGCCCGCACGTGAAGAGGCATCAACATCTCTACATATCTACTACGTGTCAGTATTGTTACCAGATGAACTCTTTTACAAGAAAAATACCTTTGAGTACTATCTTGAATCGAAACGGAGACCACCGGATAGATTCAAGCGTCTTACTAACTAAGCCACCGGTTGTTCTTTTTTTAAATGAATTATTTGTAAGGGATTCATCCTTCAAATGGATTAGAGGAGAAAAATAGAGTTATATCACTTATTTGTTTTTTTTTCTACAAAATGTATTTCTATCAGTATTTTTTTATTTTTCAAAATCAAAATGAGTAATCAAATTTCAAATACCCATCGAAAAATCTTTCGCACGCGCTTTGCTTGTGACGTCCCGATGAAATTTGAAAGTCGTGTTTGTTTATTCAACCGCGCATGATTTTGTACATACGAGTAGGTACATACTCGTATAACCTCACGTTTCAATAATATTTTTTTTCTTCTGTTTTTTATCCAGTTTTAACTGTCTACTGAAATTAGTGTATAACAAGTATTGGACATTGCCCAAATTTACAAATAAAATCGATATTACACCAAACAAGATACTTATTTTAGCATCAAATAGCACTGTTATTAGGGGAAAAATGTGGAATAAAATGTTAAGATGTACAAAAAAAGTAATTGGGCTTGTACAATACATTATCAGCCATGATGGATAAATTATTCGATTGACACATGTATGCTTTGATAATCATTTACAACACTTTCATTCGATTGGAAACAAAACATTTTCACAACACGTACTAGACTGTTTGCTGTCGCACGAGTGACTTGACGGATGTTATGACGTTACAACGCAATGAGTCAAATATTCCCCGTTTGCAATACATTTTGGTTACAATATTCAAGACAAGTTTATTTATATACCAATTCACATTTGCTGAGGTCAACTATTTTGTACTTTATTTAAAGCAAACAAAAGCATTTATATGAATTTGACGAAATGATCTTTATTTGTTCCACTAAATAGAGTGACACTTTACAATCTTCTATCCTGAAACTCCATTCAGGCCAAATATTCTTGGTTTGTTTGGAAAGCAATGTTTAGATCTAAGTTTCGTAATATTTCATAACAAATGTATGGTAATCGTATATTGAACTTATCAGGGGCCACATTCTTTGCAATATTCGGTTTTTTATTACTCTTTTGTCTTTATGTACAATATTATACTCGTATTTCACATGTTTCTTAATTCATTATAGACATGAAATTTTTTTGGACTTATGTAAAATTTATATTATACATTTTTGCGGTTGACAAATTCAATTCCTGTATTGAGCTACTCTCTCGTGTTTTGGAAAGACAAGAAAACAAATTAAAGGGGTTATTCAAATTTATAAAATATAATTGAGACTTACAGTTAGGCCGGGGGCGCCCGTCTTTCCGTCGGTTCCTGGAGGTCCTGGGGGTCCTTGGAGTGTTTCTGGCATGGTGAACGATTGAAGTATCTGTGTCATGTTGCAACTGCACTGGCCTGGTGGTCCGTAGTTCTCACCCAGGATCTCCTGAAGATAGAATACAATTAGTGAAATATTTTGGATATTCTGGAAAAAAATATGAGTTATGATAATGTAATTTTACCTTATTTTTTATTTAATTCTTGCTTTATTTCAGACGACACATACAAGATAATCTTTGTCATCGTCATTGTTGTTAGGTCTCGCAGTTGGGAATCCCCTTGTCATTCCAATGACAATTAAGTAGAAAAGTGAAGCTTTGCCGTGGAGCTAGTTTTTAAGTAAGTGAGCCATTGCACACCATCAAAATCACCAACCACACCACTGTACTGGATCCAATGGTACACTAAAGTGAGATGATCGGAGCTTACCGGCATGTTTTTTTATTATACATACATATGGCCGAAGCCATAGGTATCCTTCTACCTCCGAATACCAGGCGGAAAAATTCATCTGTCATTCGAGGAGAGTAGAATAGCACAGGATTCGAACCGGCGACCTTCTGCACGGAAAGTTAGTACGTTACCGCGCGACCATACATCTCAACAAGAGAATCACCACCCAAGTAACAAATAATTATAGCTTATATAGCGTGATCGTGAGTTCGTTATCGAAAAAAAACATAGGATACGTATTATTTTCAAGAAACTGACTGATATTTTTATAAATAATTAATTATATTTTGTTTTCAGTATCTTTATCTTATACAGTCTTGAGGACTGTGAGTCATATTTTAAAATATCAATTCGAACGTTTTTTTACGGTTTGATTACATGAATCTTATCGTCAAAGTGAAATTCCATTCCGTTTTACAATAGAGAAAATGTAGCAATATAAAAATATGTTGAAAAATAACTTATTCATTTTCTTCTAAGCAACGGTAGGATTTTAGAAAATGTTCCTTTGAGAATTTCATGAGACTAGTTTGACATAAGCTATTATTAACTTTCTAAAAATGTTAATTCAAATTAATTATCCAGAAGGAACATACAATTTCATTATGTAATAAGCAAATAATTGTATACAAAAACTATTAAATAAGTTGTTTAGGGATTGTGATATATTTGAGCCAAATTAATTGATGAAAAATATTTCAAATTAAATTGTACAGCTATTTTTTCAATTGAGTTTGATTTTCGCAACTCTTTTATGAAATGTTTAATGGATTAGCAAACTATAAGGAATCGAATGTAAGTAAAGTTAAAAGCAGGTTAAATTTTTTAGACTTTCGAACTAAATGTAAGACTTTGGAATTCTTTCCTACATGAATTTTAGGAAGCGTAAGATTGTTAAGTGATCTATAAATATTACGAAAGGTTTTACCGCGGTCCTTCAAACACACCATTTATCCTTTTATTTATTTTCTTAAACTCTTCTTGTTTTCATGTAAGTTATTTTAACATAAATTTTAACTTCAAAAGTATAATGTTCACTTAAAATTTAAATGTGTTGAACTATTTCGTTAGTTTACATAACATATGAGTCATCAAGATGCAGTGTCAAAATCAGCTCTGCCCATAATTTAATGTGTTGAACTATTTCGTTAGTTTACATAACATATGAGTCATCAAGATGCAGTGTCAAAATCAGCTCTGCCCATAATTTAATGTGTTGAACTATTTCGTTAGTTTACATAACATATGAGTCATCAAGATGCAGTGTCAAAATCAGCTCTGCCCATAATTTTAATGTATTGAACTATTTCGTTAGTTTACATAACATATGAGTCATCAAGATGCAGTGTCAAAATCAGCTCTGCCCATAATTTAATGTGTTGAACTATTTCGTTAGTTTACATAACATATGAGTCATCAAGATGCAGTGTCAAAATCAGCTCTGCCCATAATTTAATGTGTTGAACTATTTCGTTAGTTTACATAACATATGAGTCATCAAGATGCAGTGTCAAAATCAGCTCTGCCCATAATTTAATGTGTTGAACTATTTCGTTAGTTTACATAACATATGAGTCATCAAGATGCAGTGTCAAAATCAGCTCTGCCCATAATTTAATGTGTTGAACTATTTCGTTAGTTTACATAACATATGAGTCATCAAGATGCAGTGTCAAAATCAGCTCTGCCCATAATTTTAATGTATTGAACTATTTCGTTAGTTTACATAACATATGAGTCATCAAGATGCAGTGTCAAAATCAGCTCTGCCCATAATTTAATGTGTTGAACTATTTCGTTAGTTTACATAACATATGAGTCATCAAGATGCAGTGTCAAAATCAGCTCTGCCCATAATTTAATGTGTTGAACTATTTCGTTAGTTTACATAACATATGAGTCATCAAGATGCAGTGTCAAAATCAGCTCTGCCCATAATTTAATGTGTTGAACTATTTCGTTAGTTTACATAACATATGAGTCATCAAGATGCAGTGTCAAAATCAGCTCTGCCCATAATTTAATGTGTTGAACTATTTCGTTAGTTTACATAACATATGAGTCATCAAGATGCAGTGTCAAAATCAGCTCTGCCCATAATTTAATGTGTTGAACTATTTCGTTAGTTTACATAACATATGAGTCATCAAGATGCAGTGTCAAAATCAGCTCTGCCCATAATTTAATGTGTTGAACTATTTCGTTAGTTTACATAACATATGAGTCATCAAGATGCAGTGTCAAAATCAGCTCTGCCCATAATTTAATGTGTTGAACTATTTCGTTAGTTTACATAACATATGAGTCATCAAGATGCAGTGTCAAAATCAGCTCTGCCCATAATTTAATGTGTTGAACTATTTCGTTAGTTTACATAACATATGAGTCATCAAGATGCAGTGTCAAAATCAGCTCTGCCCATAATTTTAATGTATTGAACTATTTCGTTAGTTTACATAACATATGAGTCATCAAGATGCAGTGTCAAAATCAGCTCTGCCCATAATTTAATGTGTTGAACTATTTCGTTAGTTTACATAACATATGAGTCATCAAGATGCAGTGTCAAAATCAGCTCTGCCCATAATTTAATGTGTTGAACTATTTCGTTAGTTTACATAACATATGAGTCATCAAGATGCAGTGTCAAAATCAGCTCTGCCCATAATTTAATGTGTTGAACTATTTCGTTAGTTTACATAACATATGAGTCATCAAGATGCAGTGTCAAAATCAGCTCTGCCCATAATTTTAATGTATTGAACTATTTCGTTAGTTTACATAACATATGAGTCATCAAGATGCAGTGTCAAAATCAGCTCTGCCCATAATTTAATGTGTTGAACTATTTCGTTAGTTTACATAACATATGAGTCATCAAGATGCAGTGTCAAAATCAGCTCTGCCCATAATTTAATGTGTTGAACTATTTCGTTAGTTTACATAACATATGAGTCATCAAGATGCAGTGTCAAAATCAGCTCTGCCCATAATTTAATGTGTTGAACTATTTCGTTAGTTTACATAACATATGAGTCATCAAGATGCAGTGTCAAAATCAGCTCTGCCCATAATTTAATGTGTTGAACTATTTCGTTAGTTTACATAACATATGAGTCATCAAGATGCAGTGTCAAAATCAGCTCTGCCCATAATTTAATGTGTTGAACTATTTCGTTAGTTTACATAACATATGAGTCATCAAGATGCAGTGTCAAAATCAGCTCTGCCCATAATTTAATGTGTTGAACTATTTCGTTAGTTTACATAACATATGAGTCATCAAGATGCAGTGTCAAAATCAGCTCTGCCCATAATTTAATGTGTTGAACTATTTCGTTAGTTTACATAACATATGAGTCATCAAGATGCAGTGTCAAAATCAGCTCTGCCCATAATTTAATGTGTTGAACTATTTCGTTAGTTTACATAACATATGAGTCATCAAGATGCAGTGTCAAAATCAGCTCTGCCCATAATTTTAATGTATTGAACTATTTCGTTAGTTTACATAACATATGAGTCATCAAGATGCAGTGTCAAAATCAGCTCTGCCCATAATTTAATGTGTTGAACTATTTCGTTAGTTTACATAACATATGAGTCATCAAGATGCAGTGTCAAAATCAGCTCTGCCCATAATTTAATGTGTTGAACTATTTCGTTAGTTTACATAACATATGAGTCATCAAGATGCAGTGTCAAAATCAGCTCTGCCCATAATTTAATGTGTTGAACTATTTCGTTAGTTTACATAACATATGAGTCATCAAGATGCAGTGTCAAAATCAGCTCTGCCCATAATTTAATGTGTTGAACTATTTCGTTAGTTTACATAACATATGAGTCATCAAGATGCAGTGTCAAAATCAGCTCTGCCCATAATTTTAATGTATTGAACTATTTCGTTAGTTTACATAACATATGAGTCATCAAGATGCAGTGTCAAAATCAGCTCTGCCCATAATTTAATGTGTTGAACTATTTCGTTAGTTTACATAACATATGAGTCATCAAGATGCAGTGTCAAAATCAGCTCTGCCCATAATTTAATGTGTTGAACTATTTCGTTAGTTTACATAACATATGAGTCATCAAGATGCAGTGTCAAAATCAGCTCTGCCCATAATTTAATGTGTTGAACTATTTCGTTAGTTTACATAACATATGAGTCATCAAGATGCAGTGTCAAAATCAGCTCTGCCCATAATTTAATGTGTTGAACTATTTCGTTAGTTTACATAACATATGAGTCATCAAGATGCAGTGTCAAAATCAGCTCTGCCCATAATTTAATGTGTTGAACTATTTCGTTAGTTTACATAACATATGAGTCATCAAGATGCAGTGTCAAAATCAGCTCTGCCCATAATTTAATGTGTTGAACTATTTCGTTAGTTTACATAACATATGAGTCATCAAGATGCAGTGTCAAAATCAGCTCTGCCCATAATTTAATGTGTTGAACTATTTCGTTAGTTTACATAACATATGAGTTATCAAGATGCAGTGTCAAAATCAGCTCTGCCCATAATTTAATTGAAATTATTAAATTTTTAATTATATTTCTGTTAAAAACTTTATATGTGACCGATATTATTTATTGTTTCTTAAGGAATAAAGCAAAAAAATACTAGGTTTACATTTCATTTACATTTCAAGTAGTTTATCATAATTTACTAAAAACCGAAAAAAAATTCCTGACTTGGATTTCCATCTTTACGACTCATACGCCAAAAAAGAAAAGTTTTGAACTTTGTCCATTTATGGTTAAATGGTACGATGCCATATACTATATATAGCACCTAAGTACCTACACGTCTGTTATCTTAATATAGAAAACGTCATTCTCGATAAAAACCAAAATTCGAAGAGTTTTTATACGTTTTTCATTAAAATAAACTGATATATGCTTTTATTTCAATCGTAATTTTCTTTCTTTTTTTCATTTCAATTAGTTAAGTGATGAATAAGTTCAATATCTTTTAAAAAAAGAGTAATTTATATGATAAAAGGATATCAACACTTTTCTTTTGATATCAAATGCTTAAATTCGAATTGAGTATTATTTAATGAATAAAACTAAAAAAATATATTATTTCCTTTTATAATTACATAGAATAAAGTTATTCCTTTTAGTAAATTATGTAACATTTCTCTAAGTTGTAGGTATGAAGTTTTCACATTTATTTATGAAATTAATAAAAAATGCGAGAAACACGATTATTCGTCCGTGCATTTTAACCATATGAGCTTATAATACTTCAACTTTGAAGTAAGTTGTTGGAATTCTCATTACTTGTAAAAATCGCTTATCGAAAAAAAAGTTACATTCAAAGTGACTTCAAAGTAAATATTGGAATTCATTCGCTAGTAGATTAATCCCTCAAAGGAAGCTAATTATTTCAAGTTGGGCAAATGTAAATGTAACGGAAAAAAGTGTTATATTATGAAAAAATAATAATCAATTTGAAATATAACTCGAAAAAAATATGAAAAACAGGATATGATAAAAAAAACAATGACGTGGAAATAAATATTTTTAAAAAGAAATCTTTCAATTTCAAAGAGATAACTTATTATTTCAAAGGTATATCGTATATGCCAGAATGTTCAAACGCTGTTGAAAAGATCAAATATCTAAAAATACTAACATAAAATACCAACATTGTAACTAAAATTGTTGAAGTCATAAATCTGTCAAAAAAAATATCAACCAAACAATGAATAAATAGAGGCCTTAACCTATTAGATTAAAATATCAACCAAACAATGAATAAATAGAGGCCTTAACCTATTAGATTAAAATATCAACCAAACAATGAATAAATAGAGGCCTTAACCTATTAGATTAAAATATCAACCAAACAATGAATAAATAGAGGCCTTAACCTATTAGATTGAAACCAATTTTAGTTGATGATCTTGAGAATCATATTACATTCTTCCAATGTTCGGAACTAAATTAAAATAGTTTAAATTTAGTTTTAAGATATTTATCATGAACCGTCTCCAACTCGATAAAGAATCGATCACATTGATAAAATTCTGTTGGTAAGACATCTGCGGTCCAGCCCGGTGGCGAGTTCGAATCCCGTTGGTACCCATTTCAATTAAAGCGGGAGTCAGCATAGTGTTCACTTTAAGCGCCCTTAACATCTTTCTGGTTGGTTGGAGGAGATTGCCACCTGGCAATAAATCACTTGCTTGTACTGCGTATAACAAAAGTGTAATTCAATACAAGAAAATAAACCGAATACCGAATATACAGATAAATTAATCTTAATTTCGATTTATTTGTAGTCAAATTTTCACAGGACTAAACCATATGTTTATCATATAAACCATGCATGCCATAACAAAGAGTATATTTATAATATATGCCATATTTAGGAACAGGGTGTCATACAATAAGATAAGCAAAAGTGGAAGAAAATATGCAGAAAATAATTTGTTCGCAAAAACATTTATTCAAAGTGTACTTATATTACAGTATTTTAAAGAACGAATTGTAGTTCAAATAAACTAGGTAAGGTTCATCTTTATCTGATTTTCATTTAAAATAACATCACTCGTTATTTTTAAATCTAAGTGTTTCGAAGCAAGTCATAATGAAAACTTCAGCGAGCAATTACATTTTCAAGAAGGGAGGGGTCTGAGAAGCGTAGGACTTAATCATTATGAAAGAACAAAATCTTTGGGTTTCGAGAAATAGGGAATGAAATTTACATTAATGCCGAGGGATTTCTTTTTTGACTCTAAATAGACTTTGAGAAAGAACACCCAACAATTATTTAAACGTCTGTATTCAAATCTTGAAATATTGAGTTAGATAAATAACGTTTAAAATATATTTAAAATAAATTTTCATTTGAAAGTATAAACTAAATTTGAAATTTCAAAACCCAATTAATAAGCCATTGTAAATAAAGACTTAAATTTACACTAAGAAAATAATGTCATTTGGAAATTTAACCAAATTTACAGAACGTCATTTTTATATACATTAAATCAATACAATATTTTATTATATGGTATTTCAAGGCAATGTATTATATTTCAAGACAAAAGGTATTTTTGTTAAGACTTTCAATATTCGTTCTTAAGTACCATTCAGTGCTGTAGAGGTGCATGGCCGAGTGGTAACACACTGAACTTTTGTACGCAAAGTTGTAGGCTCGAACCCCGCGCTATGCTACTTCCCTCGAATGGCACAGGTATTTTTTTCCGACTAGTATTTGGAGGCTATAAGGATACCTATGACTTCGGTTATATAAATTTAAAAAAAAAAATGCCAGTGTGCTCCGATCATCTCACTTTAGGTGTGCCATCGGATCCAGTACAACGGTGTGGTCGGTGAGTTTGCTGATGTACAACGGCTTACTCAATTAAAAAAAGATTATCCACGCCATAGCTTCCTTTTCCAACTAAATTGACATCGGAATGGTGGGTGGGAATCTCGACTACGAGGCCCAGCAACGACGACCATTCAGTATTGCTATTCATTTTAAAACCAGGGATTGTTTTTATTTTAAACCAGAAATTTTAAATAAATGGCAACCATTTTGGTTAAATATACTTATAAAAAAAAGGATGGATGAAATATAGTGTGTACCTTATAAAGTATTTAATACGAATTCAACGAGAAAAGTAAACCATGAATTATATCGTCTTACATAGCGAAAACTAAGTCAACTCAGTTTTGGGTAAAATAATATTTTATAACGATTTTGTTGTACACAACACAATCTTGTGGGTATATTGCCATAAAGCAATCTCTTCTAACCAACCAAAAAGGCGTAAACGTGGTTTTAAATGAAAATCAAACTGGAGCCCCGTTAGAAAAAAAAATTTACCAACGAGAATCAAACCCACAACCACCGGGTCGGGTCTAACAAACTAAATGAGGGAGATCATTTTGAGTTATTATTGTTTTCAAATTCAGGGTAATTAATTTTTTTCTAACTAAAAATGAAAATCCCTCAAATGATATTCCATTTCCATTAATAAAAAATAAAACTATTGTACCGTACTTATGGTATTTACATTAACGGGGCTTAATTCCAACTGTGTCGACAACACCAGAACTACACTCTATCAACCAGAAAGCTGGTATTGTGATGGCTTCATTTCATATTTCTTATTTTACCGTCTTTTAAAGTCGGATTCACGAGATCCAGCCACGTTTTCCATAGTCTACCTTTTTCACGCACACCTTACACTTCTGACTTATATACTCGCTCCGTCATTCGTTCTCTCTACGAGTCCAAACCATTTTAACGCTTCTTTCTGTATATGGATTTTAACTTTATGGAGCATCTCATAACCAATTAATATATTTTTATTATTTTAATTAGCATTATTGTCATTTTTTAAATATTCAAAGAAACATTCTCGTATAACGTCGCTTTAACTAGATGTTCTACTTTAGCACGATGATATATTTTATAATTTAAAAAAAAAACTATAATGGATTTGCATAAACAATTAGATAAAATGTTTTATCTTGAAAGTTTAACGGCTATATTTTTACTAAGTGCATGTGTTTTATGACGGTTGCAAATATTCTTCCCGTTTCCTGTTCCTTCGTAGGAGCCAATCGTAAAATAACATAAGATACTTATGGTTGTAGCATCTGTCATAATAAAAAAGCAAACAGCACATTTTTATGACTCGAGAAGTGATGTCTTATTTATTCAAGATTACTTAAAAAACACTAAATTTTGATCTCCATGTTGAATACATATTTTTTTTACACACAAATTTTGTTTTTTTTTTGGTCCATTAAATTTATTAAAGGCAATAGTAAAATAGTGGCCTTGATTTCAGGATAAATGTAATAAAAACATATTTCAAAGCATTATTTGTTTGAAGAAATAATGCAAATGTGAGTTGAATGCAAAGTAGAGGAAGACTTAAGAAAATATGATTGAATCAAGTGAATATTTTGAAAGAAGGAAATATAAAAATTCAGAGAAATCTTGTTGTATGGATGTTCAAGAGGTGAAAAATGTATGTCGTGATAGGAATGGCTGACTCTTTTTTCCTCAACAGGGATAGGCAAAGAGAAAAAAGCGAATATTAGGCTACCAACCAATTATTTTATTTTACGTTAAGAGTATTTTTTATTTACAAATAAAAACTTAGATAAAAGAGTTTGAAAAAATTTAATGTTGGAAATTTTATTCGATTGTTTTAAATTACTACGTAAAAATAGATTATTGAACACTGCAAATGTTTTGAATACTAAGATTTTAATGTTTACAGTTTAGTTAGGATACTAAATTTTTAAAAAAGTAACTGCAATAAACCTAATGAAATCGCAAGCTTATAAACGCGTCACTTACAGTGAATATCTTTAAAAGGGCGTTTATTCTTTAACATTCTTCGTAAACATAAATTGAATATCATATGCACGTGGATGACTTAAAGTAACATTTATAATAAAGTCTAATTAGTACTCACCTTAACGCGACCCCTCTGAAGGTGAAAGCAATGTAAATAAAATGAAAATACTTTAGACATTACACAGAGAGTTGTGAAAGCTGGTCGTTGTAATATGCAAAAGTTTCAACATTGCGCGTACTCCGCTAAAAAGCTTTTACTGTAATCACTTGTAAGGATACTAGAAATATATAAAGTAGCAAATGCATTTGTAAGATATCTATTCGAAGTGTTTGCTTTGGAAATATAACATTTTATATAGGTGCCTTAGTGGAGAAATTTCTTTTCTTCTAATGAAAACTGAGTTCAAGATAATGAAAAGTGTAAAAAAACTTCAATAAACAAGTAAATTTACAATGAAAAACTTTTGCAAATAGTACGAGGGTCATCCAGAAAGTAAGGTTACAACATTTATGTAGGATCGAAAAATGCTTGTATTTTATTGAAATTCACAGGATACTTCACAACTATATTAAACTATTTTTCAACGTAATCGACGTCAAGATCGAGACATTTATGTAGTCGGGGCACCAGCTTTTGTATGCCAGTGTCATAGACCTCCGCCGCCAGCTCTTTCAGCCACTTCTTCACAGCTTCCTCGACCTCCTGATCGTTGGAAAATTGTTGGGTTGTAGTGACACACCCACGTCTCATCCCCCAACAATACAGTACAGAAAAGCTTCTCCCTCCCGTGCAAAACGATCCAAAAATTCACGCGCGGCGGTCACGCGATTTTGACGGTGCTCCGGTGTGAGCATTCTGGGCACTCATTTCGCACCCAACTTCTTGTAACCAAGTTTTTATGACACAATATTACCAAGGAGACTTCAAGAAATGTCAGGAAATTCTTTGTGAAGGTCGTCAAGCGTCACACGGCGGTCATTTCGCGCTTGTTCTTCAATTTTTTGCACAAGTTCGTCAGAAATCACTGCCTTGCCTCATCGTGATTATCATTACGGCCTTCTCTGAACAACTTACCCACTTCGTGACATGTTGTCGACTCATCACATCACTACCATAAACTTCCACGAGCTTCCGATGGATATTCGAGGCGGTATTGTTCTGCAAAGTCAAAAAACGGATGACCGCGCGGGTCTAGCATGGACGAGAGATGGTGGGAGCCCGCGACGACCTCTCAATTGGAAGAATTTACTGCGACTGAACAAAATGGCTGACAAACACGCGGGACCAAACAAACTGACCGTTAGGATCCCCCCCTTCACGCCAAGTGCGCCAACTTTGAAACTAAAAATTTCCCTCGGCCTCAGGAGCCCTTGTAACTTTAGTTTCTGGATGACCCTCGTATATCATCAAATTTATATTCATGGAATTGAAAAATACTACTGAAAATATTTCAAGTTGTTTTCAGTCATAAAAAAGTTATTTGTAAATATGGAAGATGTTAAATGTAATAAAATATTTGAATAAAAAGTTGACTGATAAATTTCGTAAAAGAATGTATACATAATAGAAATAAAATCAATATTAGAATACCAATACTTTATCCTAAAATATTGAAAATTAACTGTCGTGAATTTTCAATTCATCATTCTGTAATTTTTAATTCAATAAGAATTGACATTTTCTAACAATGTGTAAATAACTTAAGGTTTGAAAAATGAGTTTACCCTCTGTAAGTTATTTGAATATGCTTAAACGATCTCATATACGGGAAAATACCAAGTTACTTTGTTATCAGTTAAGTTATGTGCTCTATTCCAAACTATCTTGTATGAGAAACAAAGTCACAAAACTATTTTTATTTCAATCCATATTCTAATAATTTAAGATTTTTATGACTGTAATTGTCTTTTATACATTATCATTGTGAAGTCGAAGTATCTAGTATTTAAGTATTTTTATAATAAGTATTATCAAGAATGTTAATAACTAGCAGCTACACAAAACTGATAAGGGCTTAATGATTTTTATTATTTACCGTTCTTTTCTGAACGTCGGCGTCGTCTAAACAAAAATCGTTTACGTAAAAATTAATTCTAATTAATCTGAATGTATCACAGAACATACATATAGTACAGTGGGGATAACATCACTTTTGCATATCCCCTTGAAGCAAACGTCTATGAGATTTTCCACTTTGGACAAACATAACATACTCGTATAATTTATGCATTAATGTTTATTTAAAAAGTCGTACCATATTACTGAACATTTTGGCATCACCACCATCCAGCTTGTTCACATGAGAAAAAATAACACCATTATGTTTAATATTTATTTTATATTTGATACCTGGTAACCCAATTACATCAAACAATAAGAAAAAAAATTAAAGTCTTAATATAGCATATTGACAGGTCGAAAAGGGTTACTCGTGTTCCGTATGAAGTGACTCAGTTATACCAACAAAATGTTGAAAGTCTTAACATAGCATAATGACAACTGGAAAAGGGTTACTTGTGCTTCCGTATGAAGTAACTCAGTTATACCAACAAAAAATATTAAGGTGTTTATTCCTCAATTTATCCACCGAGGTGTAGAATATGTCGATATCAGCAAATTCATTCAAAAAGGTATATTCCGTGTACGAGTGGTGATGGTCTTAATATATTAGGTCGTGAATACGACATCTTAAACAATTTTCATTCACGATGAAGTTAATAATTGTCCGGTATATTAAACAAAAGTTTGTCAATCAACATAGGGTTTACATAACTGTTATGTATATTTTATTTCTGATTAATATACTCACATCGTCCCCAGATCCTGAGCCAACTGAAGGAAACTCGAGGGAGACACCTGGCGGGCCCGGCGGGCCTGGAGGTCCTGGAGGGCCGCGGATGGACTCTCCGGGAGGACCCTGTGAATAAAATGTACAGTTCAAATTACAGTCATTCGCTATGATCTAATAAGAAGTATATTTGTTTATGTTGTGTTAAAATAAAATGAAATTATTAAATAAATACTTTTTTAAAAACTCGCGAAATTATTGTTAGCACATTTGTTGGCATGGAAATCTAAAATCACATCTTAAAAACAAGACTGGTACAGTTGCAAAACAATACTGTTTCTAGATTTTTGACTTTGAAAAAAGATGTAGGTTTATAACTATTTTATAACTTTTAAAAAATAAAACTTAAGTCAATACTTATTTTGGAGAGTGGTAATTGAAATACATAATGTAATTAATTTATAAGAAATTTATAAAAATGAAATAAAATTAAAATAAATTAAAAAAATTATTAAAGTAGGTACTTTTGAATAAAAAATACTTATCTCTCAGATTAATGACAGTTTTGGATTTGAGTGCATTACTAAAAGTTACTGTCTTTTTATCCAAACTCGAAATAAGAAAATTGGAATTTTTCAGCGTACTTATCAAGGACAAGTGTATATTTTTTTCAATATTTTGTACGAAATTTTGAAAAAAATAAATTAAGTATATTATTTTACAGCACTAGAAATAATATCGTGACAAAATATTTATTAATGTAATTTTTTCATGCAAATACATTTGTCGAATTTACTCCTTTTTTATATTAAAGTATGATTAATGTCGATCATTTTTCAGCTGAGCTCTCATTGAAGAGATGCAATGATTTTTCATAAAAAATTGTCATTAATAAAAATGATAATATATCTTAAAAATCAAATTATTGGACTAAAAATTTTATGAATATTTTAAATATAAATATAAAAGAATAATTTATTTCTAATTATTTTATTTTTATCAGGATTATAAATAAAGAATGGTTTCTTAGGACAAACAATATAAAAGTGATTGCTAAAATTGCATTTCATAAACTAAAAAATATAAATTGACTAAACAAGTATTTTGTGATTTCGTTACTTGGTTTAAAACTACGTGAGGAATTTAATTTAACGGGAAGTAAAAAATATAAACTTTATTTATACGATAAATCCACAATTAACTTGCAGCAACACAACAGTTATTTTGATTTGTTTTGTCCACATATTTCAAGAACCACAAGTTGAACAACAGTTCCTTTGTCTCCAACGCATGCAACTCAAATCAAGCGGATCTTAATTGATATCACATTATTTTTTACTTTAAAATAAGCAGTTTTTTTTATTTGTTTAATTTACGACACTAGTGTATTTTACAAACGTTAATATTACAACTTAATACAAACAATTTATAAAAGACAAAATTACAAAATTTTATCATTAACTAATATGTAGATACAAAATGTTGTATTAATAATGACAATGTGATTACAAAGTAATTGTTTAAAATAATTTTATATTAATACGTATATTTAAATTTAATATATGTATACATTTTACAAAAAAATACCAAGTTTATCCAAGTAGACTTATTAAACTGTGGAACACATTTTATAGTGATCTAATACTTCGATTTGTTATTAGTGGAACAACGCTTACATATAACATAATAAGAAGAATTGATTTTATCGAGTATTTTATCGGACAGATCTTCAAATTTATCAAGCACATGCGCTCACTTGCAGCAAGATATGAAAGTTGCTTTGCGAAATCGAAACATTCCATGTATTGATGGACTCAACTCCAAAGGCAAAGCATTATCCTAATGTGTTTATATGAAGTTATTTATATTGATTAAGAAAAGCACAATAGTAGCTGTTTCTAAATATTATATATAGTATTCTGGCGAATACTATATAAACTCATATTATAAATATCTTAATTATTACAAAACTCATTTTCAAGTTTTCCTCACGAATTATAGAAATTACAAACAATTAAAGTGACTCTGATAAATCAAAGAACGATATGAATAGTATAGTATTTTCATAGCCGTATTATTCGGAGTCAAATTTGGCCAAATAATCCACAAATATTAATGTTAATCCAACGGCGTTTAATGAGTTATGCTAAATAAACATTAGTTAAATTTTCTAATTCAATCCAATGCAGCTGAAAATTGATACTAGTGTTATGAGAAACACGAGCATTGGAGGAACATTGTGGTTGAAGATGTTTAGAGGACACGAGATATAGGCAAAGTAAAAGGATGAGCCAAAAATATTCTAGTTTTAAATATATACGAGTATATACAGATGCCAACATTATGGAAGGCCTCTGTCACATAAAAGGACATGGGATGAGTTGAAGAAAAAAGTAATAAGACGGGATGTACTAGTGCATATGAGCATTTAATTAGAAAAAAATGTGTTCGGATTTGTCTTATCAGCTTTTCGTATCAGTTCAGGCTGGTGCATTTGATTTTAATTATATTCAAGTTAATCTTGATACACCATACCGCATTTGGTAATTCCAGTTTCATGAATGGTTTGCTTTATCTAATTTATTTGTTACGTATCACATAAAAATATCATATAATTTCGGCCCAACTTTGTCCAATAACCGATTCGTACGCCTCAAATAGGGCACTGTGTGTTTTTAATACTGAGTAAGCTGTGAATATAACATTGTGGTGAAGACTGCTGTTTTTTTGCTCATTTAGAGAGAACATTCACTCTATCATTAAATACGAGTATTTACATAAAATTAATAATAAAAGGGTTTTCATATTTAATGCCAAATTACCTAAAAAAAACAGAATTTTTATTGTGAAATTAATTTTCAAGTCAAAATTACACATTACTCATTAATTTAGTGTCTAAAAAGTAAAAGGACACACGTAATATGTATCCTAAGATTATTTCGAAGTATTCATAATAATAAAATAAGCTGTTTTTACATTGCTACCAAATACGACCTAAATGGCGTTGAAACTAGTCACAATCACACAAACTTTAAAAAGGTTATTATTTTTTATAAGGCAGTTCATCAACAATTAGTTTTTTTATGTGGCGTTCTATCAAAGGTAAGTAAGATTAAAATATATTATTATGTTACAAAATTCTACTGATTAAATGATTATTACAGGTGCTGTTATAAAAATGACCAATAATGTTTAGAATTTTACGAAATACACGTGTATTATGTTTTACTTCATGGAGGAATACAATTATCATTTGAATGTAATATACGTCCCAGAATGATGTCATCGTAGCAACAAAAATGTTGTTAAAATAGTCAAAATTAATTTGAAAGCAAATTGATTACATAATTTACTAAAATTTGCATAGGAAAGTCATTCTTTTATTATTTGAGGCGTCATAAGTTTTAAAATTAAATTGATTGAGAAGTTATCGATATCTTTGTAAATTTTCCATACTGTTTTATAATTTAACTTCGAAAATTTTAGTGCTTATTAAATATGCAATACATGTAACGAAATAGATTTTTTATGATGCGTGAAGATTTAATAACTTATAATATTAAAATAAACTTATACACATAGATATAGTATAATATTTAAAAAATACAAACAAAACTTTTCTTTTAGATTGACCGTTTTCAATTTCTTATCTAAGTAAAGCAACACTTAGTTAATTTTTCACTAACAAAATGAAATAAGGAATCTGTAAACTCTGAAATAAGTAACTTTGCAATTCTCGAAAATAATAGTGTTTCATGTTTTTTATCCGACCTTAAGGGATATTAATATTTTTTGACAAATGAAATAAAATAGACGTTACGAAGATCGTGATATTATAGATATTTAAAGAATTAATGCAAAAAAATCAACGTTATTTATTTAAAAAAATACTCACTCTTAAACCCCGTTCTCCTTTTTCTCCTTTCAAGCCGCGATCTGAAACAAAAGTTTTGAAAAAAATAATATGATAATATTAATTATGTTTACCATATATGTTAAACAAATATTTTTTTTCAAATAATTTTCTATAGACCACCGTAAAAATGTACATCAAGACTAGAGATAGCGAACTTATTTCTTCAAGTATGTAAAAGAAAATTCCCAATTTAAAAAAAAAATCTTCTCGTGTAAGATTTATAACATGAAAATTAAAATCAAATATATTTTAACACAATAAGGTTTGGTATAAATATACAAAAAGGAAAAGATACCATATGTTTTTTTTAAATTTACACCTCAGTGAGATTGTTATTTTTGTTTGTCTGGAGGTAATTTACTAATTCACAGGTTTAATTTGGAGACTTAATCCTTCACGTGTTTTTTTTTTAATAAAGTAATCCAGGAGTATAATAAAAATATTTGCCTAAGGCTTTACCTACATATACATTTATATCTCAAGAACTAACTTTATTTATATGTTATATTATAACTATGAACTAACTTAATTTCAATTTCCTATGTGTAATTTTTATTTTCAATAATCTTAATATTTAATTTAATAGAAATAGTTAACACCTGCATACTAACTTATAAGAAGATAATAGTTTGTATTCTACACATGCTGTAGTTAAATCTTGATCAAGGCGATATCGCAAGTTCGATTTCATAAAATAATTGTTCGCAAATATACGTTGACCCAAACATTGTCGAAATAGCGGTTGCACATTTTTTCTTTGACCTTAATGTATGGGAACTGAGTCCATTCTCTAATAATGACACGTCACCGTACTCTTTAACATTTAGAAAAATATATCTATATTTTAATTTAGTTGCACAAATTTATTTTGAAACTCCTCCAACCTCATTTCCAAGTCTTCTTGTCCGATCCAATAGAATAATGATTATAATAAGATATGTTCATATACTTTATGCAATGTGCTAATGTTAAAAACTGCAAGGTGTTGAAAATAAGGTTAATCGTAAAATAATTATTTAAAATCCATCGCGTAGTCTGTTTGGGGACGTCAACAATGCATGACGCTGGAACCAAACTGGGATACATGACACACCTTCTATCTCATGTTTGCTAAAAAAAAATATCTTTCTTGCTTGCTCACATATAAAATGATGGGCATGCGTGAGCCATAAGTGGCCCGCGCCGCTTATGCTTATTGTACTAGAGATGGAAGAGTAGTTCACTAAGACGAACGAATCTTTTTTCGGTCGTTCAGTAAAATGAACTAGTTTAGCAAAGTAGTTCAACATTTATTTAGTTGAGTTGTTGTTTACTCAGTAAATGGAGAAAATAAACTCTACTTAAATGCATTTTTCAAACAAAATTAAAACTCAGCTCATTTGTCACCATAAATTGTCCGCGCGCCACTTCGGGACACGCGTGTCATACGTTCGCCATCCCTGATCTAGAAAATACTACATTCTATGGAATTTCTGTATTACTTACCATATTTTCAGTCTATGAAATTTATATATAGCTACCAAGGAGAACTATTCATAATTTGTTTGATCCACGAAAAAAACCTAGTGGTTTAAGAAGGCTCAGTACTTCTTATAAAAAGGTCAATAATCTATTAAACCGTTTTACTGCGGGCCGTCGATATATCGACGCTTTATTACTGCGCAAAAACTGCGTACCGTCGGGATATCGACTATTGCTCAGTTTGATTTTAGATATCGACCTGTGTAGACGTGTCGCGGTGCACGCGCGTAAAAACTTTTAAAAAGTATATCGCGGTGAAAATAACATTAATTTTTGTATTTTTTTATCAGTAAAAATTGTTTATTTCCCTCATACGATGTCGAATTCGTCAAGTAGCGATGATGAAAACACTTGCGGAACTTCTTTTAGTGACAGTGAGGATGAAATCAGAATGTTTACAAATCGAAGAATGCGTATTGCATATAATTTTTTTGCATATAATTTTTTTGCACATAATTTTTGCATAGAATTGCATATAATTTTTTTTATATTCTTCTTTGTTTTTTTTTATTTTTAAAAGATAAATAAATACAGTTATAGTTAAAATTATCTTTTATTTGAGTAGTTTGATATGTTCCCTACACACAACCGAAAGAATTACAAAAATCCCTCTATGAATGAAAATGTACACAATTTTGTGCACACTTATTGAAAGATTATTTTTTCTCTAAAATTCTTCCGCAATTTTCGCATAATATGTGAAAAAAGGCTCAGCAGTAAAACGGTTAAGTCGTCAAAATTATAATCACCATATATATTTCATTTGGATCAAAGGGTTGTGAGGAGTATTTTCTTAATTTAACTAAATTCAAAATGGCTATAGAATTCCCGCAAAATTCGTCAGACGCCATTTCGAGATAGTTGTCGGCCTACAAATTAGGAGAATCTTAAATTATCGTTAATTCTTACCATTCACGGAGCACGTGTCAAAGTCTAGACGAATCACGAAGTTCTGTTGTGTTCTAAAAATAATTTCTCGTGATAAAAATAATAATTATTTGTTATGTCGGTATTCGAACCGTCGGCACAGGGATAGAAGTCTCAAGGTTTGCCGATGGGATTGTGCAGGTGTTTCGCCGGCGTCTCCTATCCCCTCCATAAAAAATGGCTATAAAAGGGGTGGCCGCCCTCCGCTGAGCGCATTCCCGGGCCCAAACCAATATCTATAGGGTTCCCGCCCGTTTGTTTCACGTTGTAATTCTTTTATTTAATAATTACTCTCGAGCCTAATTCGATTAGCTCTAAATTCAGTTAAGGTGAGATTCTCCACCAGGAATTCTCCCCTATCCAGAAGCTGCTTCTGTTACGTCAGGATCTGACCTCTTTCTACTTCGGCTTCCATATTTATCGGAGCCAAATACGCAGATGCCTGTTGCGTCATACTCCCGCCTTCACTGATACCACTTTGGAAGGTCTCAGCTGCCGTCACGCTCTTCCTGGAGAATTATCCGCCTATCATCTGTGAATTTTCTCCGCGTCCCATACGCGGATCCGAGGCCTACCGCCAGCGACATCGCCACGCTTCAAGCCACCAGTATTCTGCCCTGGACTTCGTGTGCGGGGAGGAAATGGGCACGTTAGCCGTCGAATACGTCATAATAATATCTAAAGTATTGTGAATCTATTTTATTGTAATTCTTTGTTGATTTCACTACCAATTTTACCTTGTTTTGTGCGATCGCCGCTCCTGGAGTGACTGATCCAAAATTGATTTAAACTTAACCTCCAATCTGGGAAGTTATTTGAGCCAGTTACTTATTCGAATCCTACCTACTTCTATCGAGGTCATTGATCCGATAGCAATAATAAATATTTTTTTATTCAATCTATTACATGTGTTTTAATTATTTTTACCTTCCTTCTTGGTATCAGCTTCGTGAGAATATTTAGTAATTTACCTATCGAATCCTGAGAAGAAAAAGAGAGCTTGTTCATTTTCGTTTACCGCTGAGCTTACCTCGAGTTATGACTCTTAAAGATTGATTGAGTGTTTGTATTAATTTACGTAAACTCAGTTATATAAGTTTAATGAAAAAACAGTCTTGACAGATGTCGCCCAACGTTTTGGCTGTATTGCAACTGGAATTCTCACGGTGTTTTTTACTGGGGAGGGAATAATGGTGATGTTTTTTATTTTATTAAATTAACAGATGGAAAGGAGATTTTTACGTGTGAATATTGTGACGAACGTGTGAATATTGTGACGACTTATCGTTATATAAGTTTAAAAAAAAACAGTTGTGACAGGGTTTCATAAAACGCCTCCACCTAGACCGAGATTGCGAATCTCCCTTTTTCTGTCGATAATGGTGGGTTTGAACCCTGAGTTTGAGCGCCCTTAAGAAGAGTGTATTCTTTAAATGGCACTATACGAGTTTTAACTCTTTTTCATTATAAGTACTATTATAAATAACCAGGATGACATACCGCATAATGAGGTTATCCTTTTGAATTATTTAACCACTCGGTCATGGCACCGTTTACTCTCATATATGCTCTACTTTCGGCGTATAATTACGCAATACCATGGATTAATTTATATTCAACGCCACATTCACTAAATATTTTCCTATCGTCACACCGTTGTTTGTTGTAAGATGAAACAGTATTTTTTTATCGTCCACATTTATATGTAATTTTTCATTTATCATATTCTTTTTATAAACGCTTTCATGGAGAAGATTTTCGGCTTTGTGTCAATTTATTTCAACCCACAAATACAATATTAAATGTAGTTATATTAAATACTGTTATAAACCTACCCTAGGTTTTTTTTAAATGTATTTTTAGAAAATATTAGCTGATTTAATATTAAGTTACTATTTCACAACATCACTTTTAGGTTGTATTAAAACTTTTTATTTATATTTTGTTTCCGAAATTCGTAGGCCGAAAATGTTTATTCCCATATATTACGAGTATTTATGTATTTTATCTAAGACATAACAAATGTATTGTGGACGCTATAAAATCAATTTGCGTCGAGAATGTAGATGATTGCTTCAAGAAATCACACATTGTTAATAATCTACATTGCGTAATTAAATTACTGCACGCACTTAAATTTGAGCCAAAATGATGAGCTCTATTTCGTGATTCCTGTTGGATGAAAATTTATTTAAAAAATATTTCTAGTCTTTTTTTTATATCAGGTTTCTTCTAGTTGGCTGGAAGAAATAACAACTCTGCAATAAATCCAGCAGGTTCTACTGTATTCAATTAAAATGTAATACAATACAACCAAATACATTTTTATTTAAAAAAATACGAAAAAAAAATGTTTGTCATCCTCTTAGGATTCTAAAACATGTATTTGCTTTCATAGATGAGATTGAAAGTATGAAATTTCTTTGTCTTTATTCTCGAAACAAAGTTTGGTGTATGATGATAAACAAATATTTTTTCACCTAAATAAATGTGACAAACCAATATCTAAATCACTATTTTACATAGCAGTAGAAAATTACAAACCACCCGCACGCAATCGATTTCAATATCAACTGAAGAAATATTGCGATTGTAAAATGTCGGAATTAAGGAGAATTTACAAGGTCGTTAAAGTTTTTATTCACTGACATTTTACATAGCACTTACGCAAAATAAACTATTCAATTTTAGTTGAAAATAGTTCAAGACTTTGATTTCTTCTCGTGGTCAAGATTTAATCAACAAGTAAATCAACTTAGCTTTCATCCGGGTGTTTTGAGCGCAATTCACAAAATTATGAAAAAATTGTACCACTCAGTTACTTGACTCGAATATGTAGATATTATATTTATCTGATTGGTTTGAAGTAACTGCCACATTGCAGAAGGTCCACCAGATACATGTACTCACACTCCTTTTCTTCTGTATTTAACTAAAGTGTATTACGATACAAACACAAATATCATTAACCTTTCCCTTCCTGTGTTAAAAAAATCCGCACGTTCCGGTGCTGTGTATTCAATACATATCAATACACATGTAAAAATGAGCTATTTAAAATCGGAAAAATAAGAATATTCATAGCCAAACGCTTAAATTAATTCAATTTGAAGTCAAAAGTGATAATAGTCGAAATTTAATTGCTGAAAACATGAAAAAAACATTGACCGACGTTCAAAAAACGGGCGAGAAACCACCTCAAATGGATGCCCGCGAGCTATTGAAGCGAGAGAAGCGAGCGAACTGAGATTCTATTTCTTGCGTTCCCATATACCGAAGTATAGTGAGAGTAAATAGCGTCGCTTCCTCACCCATAGCCGTTTTTTAGAATGAATATACCTCCGTCACACACTGGCACACGTTTGGTTGTATTGGTGAATTTATTCCCGATTTTCACAAAATATCTCTGGTGTGGCCGATAAGTGCTAACTATTATTAATATTATTTTTTTCATTCAATGCATATATGTATTACGGAGAAATACCTAAAATCTGAACCCAGTATTTATTAATTTATAGAGATATTAAAATTTTTAGAAGCAATGTGTACTAGTTACAATTCACAGGGAATGAAGGTTAAATAAAATGTTTTAATTCGATATTTTTTGTAATTTGGCCACCAAGCATTTATCCGGATGGTCGAAAAAATTATTGTTAAATTGCAAAAAAACCACCAGTTTGCATTCAATACAGTGAAACTGTCATTAACTTTGAACCAAAAAAAATTATATATCGAACAGATACGTTGTTATAAAAATGTATGTTGCACTGCTATATTTCTTCTTCGTATTATTATTTATTGCGAGGTTCGATAATTTATATAGGTTGTTCCTTTTTTATTTGTTCATGAAAATATAATTTGCATTTACTTGTTCTGAACAATATTTTTAAATATAACATATGCTTAAGACTGTTTTTAATTATGGGTACAAAATAAAGGGTTAAATCACATTCATCAAGACTGGTTTGCCTATATCTCTTTTAGATAATGGTTACAAAAAAGTTGTTTCATACATGAAATTATTAAATTCAAAACGAAAGCGCTAAAACTTTTAATATTGTTTCGCTCAAGGGAATTTTCTAATATTTTTAAAAAGTTTTGTAAATAATGCGCTATCGTTACTTGTCAATTTGAAAATACAAATTCTAAGGTACCGATGTTAAAATGGTTTAAATAGTGCAAGGGAATCTTTTTTTCTAGTAATGATTTCTAGTGACCTTTTTAGTGTAGACCTGTCACATACTGATTTCTTTTCCGAATAGCTACTGCTTTGAATATAACAGGCGGTATCCAGATTTGTGTGGTTAACGAGCTTTGGGGTTGAATTAAACTTTTTTAATAATAAAGCCATGAGGGATGATTTGCAAACTTTCTTTCTTTGGTATCAAAAGCCAAATCCAAAAAGAAAGTTTGAAAAATGTATAAAAATCATATCGAGAAAAATCCTTTTGAAATATAACGACGTGCACTTTTATTATTTTTGTTTGGCGTAAAATTGAGTTCTCATGTGAAAAAAAATCATGGATACATTATTTTATGTATATATTTTTAAATAAAGCTGATCTTTGATTTCTTTTAAAAATAAAATAAGTTACGTGTTAAACGATTTAAAGGATCTCTCAGGTTTCCACTTAAGGCCTTTCTAACATTTTTCATTATAAGACAATAAAATTGCACGGTTGTACTTTAAACAGTGAAACTGTGGTTTTGAAAAATGTTTTGCATAAAACTCTCAATCATGGTTTTTCTCATATGTTTAAATTTATTTAATAAAAATACATTTCGATGGACTGTGCACTGGTGAGAATTATTATTATTATAACTATAGAGATAATGCACTGGTGAGAATTATTCAATAATTGAAGCTATCGCCCGTAGAAGGGTCTATTTCAATAACCCTTCATATGACGATAGACCCTTCTACGGGTGATAGCTTCAATTATTTATTCAATTCACGAAATCATCATCACCATATATGTTCCATCAGGAAAATAGGCATGTCATAAAACACCTCCATCTAGATCGTTCCATATCCCGAATCTCCCACGCCAGGTCGAGACTGCAAATCCTCATAAGGCCGACGTATGATGTAGTTTGAGCGTCCAATTCGTCGAGATTTTTTATCGCCTACAGATAAGCGTTGTGCACCGAAAGTGTAACACATTTTTCTTTCATAACTTAACTATTAAAAAATAAACACGTTTAAAAGAATCTCTCAGTTTAATTAATAATGACCTCATCAAAAAATGCTTACACCTTATATCACAGATTTCAAAAGCTTTAATGTGAAAAAACAAATCAAGTTATTTTGGTATAATACTAAGTCGAAGAAAACTTCGAAAAAAACAGTAAAGGTCAAGTAGCCTTCTATGCTGACTTCTTAAGTAGTTTATTGTATGACTGAAATCATAAATTATTAAAAAAAATGTACAGCGATATTCCTTAAAAATTCTTTTTAGGCAATCATAACACGATAATTATGTAATACAAATAAAATAGTTTTTTTTCTTTAAACAATAAAAAACAGTAGTTTTTCATTCAAATAAAACTATTTAATTTAAACAAAGAGTGTTTAAACAAAAAATATTGTGTTTTTTTTTAAATATGATAAGTATTTATGAAATGTTAAATAATTAAACACTACCTTAAAAACAGTGAATTACCTCATGATAAATATCCAAAAATTTTACTTCAAAACACGCAATTTCAGTGATTAAAAGTATTTATTTTATCCTGAAGTACTTATAATTTATTGCCTCTTTAAAAACTTTCTAACGGTAACACCGACATTCATTTTGCGTATTATTAACAAAATTTCTAAGGCAACTTGAAAGAACGTACCCATTTATTAATAGTTTTATTAGCTATTATAATTAATAAAATTGCATTAAGCTCTGATCCAAAGATATTTATGAGGGTCAAAATTAAGTCTATAACGGTAGTTTAGACATTATTTAGAATTTTAAAACTTTCACACAGAGGAAAAAATATTTTCAATATTTTGGTCAAGATTACATTTTTAGGTGTGCTTAATTGACATGGATAAGTGTGGATTCTCTAGTTCCTACTATAAACATAAAGATTTTTTATATCACAAATGCAATTTGTTTGAAACATGTTTCACAGCCTCTTGACGACCTCCGTGGCCTAGTTGGTAAAACGTTTGTCTCCCAGCTCAGATATTGCCGGTTTGATTCCCGTTGAAACTTAATTTAAAAAAAAAAGGGTTCCAGTCTGGTTTTCACTTAAGGTCTCTTGAACATCTTTCTGGACAGTTGAAATATATTGCCACATAGCAATAAGCCCGCCAAGTTGTAGTGTATAAATCATTTTTCGACCGGCGTGCTCAACTATAAATCCTCATAACTTTTCGAATTTTCAAGATTTTTGAAAATTTATTACTGGAAATGATTTAAATTATAAAAAAAAATAAAATGAAAAAAAAATCGATTTAAAAAAAATCCAAATGTGAATACCCCCTTAATAGTGCTTCACGAATGTAGTTATGACAGCTGTTTAATGTAAGTGAAACTATAATAGAAGCCTGCAACACAACAACAACCTATATCACATCACACTAACTCGACAGGAAACACACACGCGCCCATTTTACAACAATAAGGATTGAATAAAGGGGTTGAGACAATAACAAATTTACGAATATAATTAACGTAAAAAAAAAAAGTTTGAGTGGTGCGTGTTCATATTCACAACTAAAAGACACTAAAATAAGTGTTAATTATTATAATCATCTTCTAATAAATACTTTTGAGCTCTATCTTTCAATTAATATTAATCAACTTACAATAAAAACTAAAAAAAATATTTACACCGCGATCATAAATCAGGATACAACGCATTGAATCTGACCCATCCCACATATCTATACAGTACATCATTTGGAAGAAGAAATATAGTATGTACAATAGTTTCTAGCACTAAGAATTTATAAAATATTTTGAAGGAAAACGGTGATTTTCATAATATAGTATCGTACCTTTAAATTTGGGGACGGGGAGTCAGTAACTTTTGGAGGTATCTATATAAGTACGAAACAGTTTTTCAATAAACATTGGATATCTGACAACAAACCGCAAGGCTAGAGGAGTGCATTGATAGTTATGTTGTATAAAGGTAAGAATGGTAAATGAGGTGGAAGTAACATTATTTTGCTGAGTGTAGTAAGTGAACTGTACAGAAAAATTCTAAAGACAGAGTGAAAAAGGCTAAATAAATGCGTGAGATTCTCAAGGCACCTTTTTAAGTGGAAGAGGATGCACGGGTCATTTTTTCTCTTTGCGTATGCTAGTGAAAAAATATATAGTGATTAGATGAGTTATGTTACCCTGGTTGTAATATTTATATACATAGATTTACGTGTGAAGAAACTACAAAGGATAATGGGTGACGCAAAAATGTTGAATGGGAACGTATGCGGATTACTGTATGCTGATGACATGGTAGTGTTTGCGGAAAGTGAAAATTAATTGTAAAGTTTGATTAGTAAATTGTACAAGAAATGCGAAGAGAAAGATCTGAAAATGAATGCGAAACCCAAGGTTATGGTGATACCAAAGTATGAAAGGAAAAGTAAATGCGATTTATCGGTGAATGATTGAAGCAAGTTGAGGAATTGTGCTGTTTGAGTAGTATGTTCTCAGATGATGGACTAGTTAACAGAGATACCGAAAGACGCGTAGTGATAGGAAACAAAGCCAATGGGGCACTAAGCCATACACTCTCAAATGGGACAGTATCCAAATTCGCTAACGTAAAAGTCCATGAAATTATTTTGATGTCAACTTTGATGTATAAGATTGAAAAGCGGACGTGGGAAATGACTGATAGGAGACAAATAAATGCTGTAGAAATGCCTGCATCGGGAAGAATACACGGGGGGACAATGAATGACAGAAAACGAGATAAATTAATAAAGAATGAATGTGAACATAAGCCTGATGTGTTGAATGAGATGAAGAAGATCACACGGAGATGCTTTGGACATGTGGAACGAATGAAATAAGAAATATTAAAAATACAAATATATGGAGCAAATATGAATGGAAAGCATGTGAAAAGAAGACCAATAAAAGTATGGTAGGTATAGTGAATGATATTTTGAAAGAAGGAAACGTAGAAATTCAAAGAAATCGTAGAAGTTCTATGGATGTGGAAGATATTAAAAATGTGTGTCGTAATAGGAAAGTCTGGCGCACTTCCTATCTGCCTACCTCAACAGGTAAAATAGCGTGATGTGTTACCATATTTTAACATGATTTCATTTTATCAGACGCAAAATTATTTCTTTAAAAATGATATTTAATAAATATGACTTCTGTATCGGACGTATGCCGTCACCCTTGTGTGTGTATGTGGTATGCTGAGACAGACAATGCTGTGTAGATCTGTCGGCCAATTTACCTTAATATTCGTAGATTTGAGCAGTGTATAAACTCAATTCTGTATGTAAATCTATGGAAATAGGTATCATGTCATCCCAATACTAGTGATTGATAACTTGTTTGGAGTTTCGGTCCGATGGTAGGACACCTTACTCCTTCATCGGATAAGTTCTGACTGTTTTGATATTTTGGAAATTTTGGATCTTTTTAGGAGTCGGGAAAGGATAGGTTTGTGGTAAATGTTTTGATTTTATGAATGATTATGAGAAGTTATAAAACGATTAAATACATAAATAAATGTGATAGTATATACATAATATTACATAAGAATATACATTTAGTTGTGTCGTCACACACGAATATATTGAATGGGTGAAAAATAATGGTTATGAATAAAATAAAGTACGAAAGTGAATATAGTATGTAAATATATATAGGTAATTAAGTGGATAAGGAGACGTGTGTGACTTGTATAAATATATTAAAAATGTAAAAAATGTTTATTGAAGGTGGTAAATGTGGTTGCCTAAGGGGGTAAACTGTCTTGCGGAGGAGCTGTCGATGTAGGGGAATCCAGAGTGACGATCGGTGGGTCATTTGGGGGGATGATTACGGTTAAGGAGTGGGGGTTCGGAGGGGCGTTTCGTAATATTGATTTCGGGCGAGTGTGTCTGAATCTGGTGTTGGCGCTGTAGTTATCTAAGGATTTTATGATTGGGTTGGGATGACAGGATACAGAGCTGTAAAACCTCTCGGCCAGAGCGCGCATATGTTCGGGGATGGTATGTAGTTTGATATCCGCGTGGAGTCTAGAGTTACGTACTATGTAGGGTGCTTTTAAGATTATGCGGAGGGCTTTGTTTTGAATGACTTGAATGTGATGTAGAGTTGATTTCTTCGCGTGGCCCCAGACCGGAAGGGCGTAAGTCAGTTGAGGTCTGATGATCGCTTTATAGAGATGGAGTTTAGTGCGCGGGCTCAGTTTGCTGTGTTTGCAGATCAAGGGATATAATGATTTGAGTGTTCCGTGAGCTTTTGATTTAATATTATGGGCGTGTTTGTACCACGAGAGTTTACTATCCAAGGTGAGGCCTAAGTATTTCACGTGTTTCGTCCATGGTACGCTCTGGCCGAAGAGTTTGAGAGTTCTGACGGGTTCGATATATCTGCGTGAGAAGCGGACAACTGTGCTTTTGGAAGGATTTATTTTGATCTTCCATTTGGTGCACCAGTGCTCCAAAATGGGAATGAAGTCTTGCAGTCTATCGTGGGAATCGGACTCATATTTCGATGATGAGAGGAAGGCTGTGTCGTCAGCGTATTGCGCGGTGATACAATGTGTGCGTGAAAATTGAGGCATATCGCTCGTGTATATGTTATACAGGATAGGGGACAGCAGTGCACCTTGGGGTACTCCTGCCAGAATGGGGCGTGGGGATGAGTTTATGCCGTCTATTTTGACGGAGAAGGAGCGATTTTCGAGGAATGATGCGATGATTTGCACTAGTCTGAGGGGAATACCTGACTTGTGCAGTTTGAATATGAGTCCGTTATGCCAGACTGTGTCGAAGGCTTTCGCCACGTCTAGTGAAAGGAGGGTCGTGAGGCCTTTGGCTCTGAAGGATTTGATTATGTGTTCTACAACGCGAAGAAGCTGATGGTTGGTAGAGTGTAAGGGCCTAAATCCGTGTTGCGAATCTGGAATGATGTTGCGTGAATATGTTTCTGTCGAGAGACGTTCGAGGATTAATTTCTCGAGCACTTTACCTAGAGTCGGGAGCAGGCTGATCGGTCTGTGATTTTCGGGGATAATGTGGCTTTTACCCGGTTTGGGGAACATGATGACGTCGGCGTTTTTGAATGGGGTCGGAAAGAATTTATGTCGAAGGCAGGCATTGTAGATGGCAGTAAGGGCGTAAATGGCTTTTTTCGGAAGTTTTTTCAAGGTGAGATTATTGATTTTATCGGGGCCGGGTGCTTTTTTATTGATGAGATTTTTTATGATAGATTGTATTTCTATCGGTGAGAAGAAATCGGTGGTGGGGGGGGTTTGCTCATTTAATATGTCGACGACTGCGTTGTCGACCATTATTGAGTGAGAGGGGTCAGAGAGGTCTGCATTAGGCGAGAAGATGTTTGCTAGAGAGTCAGCAAAGGTCTCTGCGCGGTCGCGAGCAGAGAAAACGGGGCCATTTGGTCCTTGAAGAGAGCTGGGTCGGGAGGGCGTATTTCTAAGGCAACGCGTTAATTTCCATATGAGTCCATCATTATATTCGAGGGACTCGACGAAGTCTGACCATTTGTTATTGCGGAGTTGCTGGAGGAGGTGTTTAATTTTTTTGACTAATCTGTTGTAGTCGGTCTTGTAGGAGGGGACGGCTGTGTTTTGCCACAGTTTTCTGGTTTTGTTTTTTTCCATAATCAGTATTTTGATATGTGAAGGAAGGGGAAGTTCGGGTTTATCGGCTGGTCTCTCTTTTGAAGAGGATGTGAGAGCGGATTTGATGGTGGCTGTGAAGTCATTTATAGCGGCGTCTATGGAGTTCGTGTCGGGGAAAGTTGTCGGTATTTTGATGCTGCTGTCGACGTTAATAGCGAAATCGCTCCACGAGGTGATGTGTCGCGGAGGGGCTGTGGGCGAGAAGGGTGGGAAGCCATCCGTCAATTGAAGTAATACCGGGTAGTGATCGGATTGAAGCTGGTGAACAGTCGTGAGATCTGTTTGATAGTGAATGTCGTTATGGACAATGATGTCGATGACATCGGGGCGATGGCTGTCTATTAGCGGATAGAGGGTGGGAGACGTGGGTCCTTCCACGAAGTATCTTTTGCGGGAGGAAATTTCATCGAGTATATTGCCGTGAGTGTTGGGAGTGCGGCTGTGCCAGAAGTGGTGTTTAGCATTCAGATCTCCCGCCATGATGGTGGGGATATTGTCTGCGAGGAATGAGTCCAGTTCGGACTCGACAAGTGGGGAGGTAGGTGGAAGATAAGTCGCGCAAAGTTTAAGGGGGCCGTGGTTGGCTGTGTTCACCACGACGCATGTGGATTCTATGTAGGAGGTGGGAGGGGAGGGGATGCGGCAGTGGTCTATTGTGCTTTTGATGAGAGTTGCGGTGCCGCCTTTTCTGCCGATGAGGCGGTCGTCTCTGTAGCAGTAGTAGTTGCGAATGCTGTAACGGTAGCTCGGTTTGAGATGCGTTTCCGTTATCAGCAACACGTCCAGGTTGTGCTCGAGGAGAAAATCCTCGACCTCGTGTTTGTGTGCTCTGAGGGAACCGTTTGCATTCCAGAACGCGGCGGATATGTGTGATGGTTTATAGGTGCGAGCCATGTTCTTGGATGTAGTTAAGGAGGTTCATGGCTTCGGTGATGGCTGATTTTAGGTTGTTTAGAATGAGATCGCGATTTGGGGGGGAGGCGACGGGCGATGTGTAGTTTTGGGGTGTAGATGACGATAATAGGGGGCGGCGAGTTGCGACGTTCGCATATGACGCGTTGGAGGTGACCGGTTTCGATGCACTCTGGGGGGCGTTGGGGAATCGCCATGTGGCGTTGATTGCCGAGGGGGCGTTCGAAAGGGGGCGTTGGAGGGCGTTGGTAGAGGGTCGTTGGTAGATGCCATCCATGAGGGGGCGTAAGGGCTGCGGGGTCTGGAAGTGGTGTTGGGGAGCGATTGAAGGGAAGTTGCTCTTAGGGAAGCGTGGGCAGCCTCTGAAGTTGGCCGTGTGTGGGCCTCCGCAGTTACAGCAGGTGGCGGGAGTGTCCGCGGGCTTCCTGCATTCTGAAGTGTGATGCGTTCTACCGCATTTAACACAGTTGGCTGGGGCGTGGCAGTTGCCGGCGGAATGGGCGAACTGTTGGCATCGATGACACTGGCCCATGCCTTTGCGCTTGTTCAGCTCCTCCACTGTGACTCGAATATCGAGTACACCGTGGAGTTCGGTGAAGATGCGCTTTGCGGCAGAGTCCCTTGTCATCTTGACAACGACCATGGGGAGTTCCACTCGATTTCGGTTTTTCATACGGTATACGTTCTGGACCGGGTAGTCGAGGGATTTAAGCTCAATCATTATGTCCTCGACGCTGATAGGGGTCGGTAGGCCACGAATGACGGCTAACAGGGGCTTTTCGTTCTCCAGGTGGAAGGAGTGGTATGGGATGGCGAGAGAGTCGGTAATGTGGACGAGGGAGCGGTAAGCATCGACGGTTTCTGTGGAGATTTTTAAATCTCCATTGGGCTGAACCTTCGAGGTGAAGTTAATGTTTTGAGACCTGAGTTTGGCTCTCAGGTCGCCGTACTTGTCGGAATTATGAAGAACGATGGGGGGGATGCGGTCTTTTTTGACCGGAAGTAGAGGTCGTACGACTGTATTTGAAGGTGGAGCGGGAGCTGCGGGAAGAGGAGGGCTGAGTGGGCCTCTCATCCTTTTGTTTGTTTGGGTCGCAGTGGCATCATCTGGTTTCGGGTTTGTCTGGGGGCGGACGAGGGGGGGGCTTATTTGAGACTGGAGAGCCCTTTTTCGGTTTTTGGCAAAAGATTGCCAGTCCATATCTGGAGTATCCGGGATGATGATTGTTGGTGGGGGATCCATAGTGGCAGAGGAGCGCGGTGGTGTTGGGAGTGAGACGGTTGGCAAGACAGTTGGTGAAACGGGTGAGGGGTTTGTGGCCGCGATCGAGACCTCACCTTTGTTGACGAGCTCCCGAAGGAGTTTCACCATCTTCATCGTTACTCTTTTGGAAGTGTTCTCCATATTGAAGAGCTCGATGGCTTCTTCGAAAGTGGAGATGGTTAAATCGGGGGATGTTGAGCGGACCGGAGACATAGCGGTTGATGGTGTAGGCGAGGCCACGGGGACGGAAGCGGGCGTTTCAGGCGTTGATGTTTTCCTAATGATGATACGTGGGGTTGTGATGAAGAAGTCCGACTTGGCGGACTTGGCGGACTTGATGGACTTGACGGACTTCATGATTGTTTAGTCGGAAGAAGAAATGAGCAGAAGAAGAAGAATAACGGTAGAAGTAAATGTATAAATGGCTGTGGAGAAAGTATAGGTAAGTTATAATAATAATAATAAGATGAAATGAACAAATAAATAAATGATAGATAAGGTTATGAAGGGTGATGTGAATGAATGAATGAAGTATGGGATGAAGATAGGATGGGAAGAGTTGCCGACCTTATTCAGATTTGCAACTCCGCCCGAGGAGTGGAAAAGAGTGAGAAGGACAGAATAGTCAGTAGCTTACTTGACGAAGAAGAAGACGACTGGCATGGACCGGAACTCGAAACAAATTAATTCACTTATAACTTTTTTTTTTTTTTTTTGGAGGCCTGCTCCTTAATGTATAGAAAACGCGAACAAAGTTAAACACTGGTGGCCGTGACGAGGAAATTGTTCATGCGCAAGCGCGGTTGATGACGTCACTTGGTGTGACGAGCGTGGGCGAAATGCGAAGCTTCGGTGAAGATGACACTGATTGCGACTGCGCGAGCACTATGTTCGGTGACAAACGGGCGTAGGCGACACTGCGAGCGCACAATTGGCGGGACGCGGGCTGATACGGTTGTATCTATCTATCGGAACGAACTGTGGAGAGAGCGCGTATGTTTGCGGGTAAAGGCGACTGCTCCAGAGCAGGTCCGTGACTGGAATCGTTGTCATCCCACTAGTGATTGATAACTTGTTTGGAGTTTCGGTCCGATGGTAGGACACCTTACTCCTTCATCGGATAAGTTCTGACTGTTTTGATATTTTGGAAATTTTGGATCTTTTTAGGAGTCGGGAAAGGATAGGTTTGTGGTAAATGTTTTGATTTTATGAATGATTATGAGAAATTATAAAACGATTAAATACATAAATAAATGTGATAGTATATACATAATATTACATAAGAATATACATTTAGTTGTGTCGTCACACACGAATATATTGAATGGGTGAAAAATAATGGTTATGAATAAAATATAGTACGAAAGTGAATATAGTATGTAAATATATATAGGTAATTAAGTGGATAAGGAGACGTGTGTGACTTATATAAATATATTAAAAATGTAAAAAATGTTTATTGAAGGTGGTAAATGCGGTT
The DNA here is from genome assembly GCA_949825065.1 of Odontocerum albicorne. Lineage (NCBI taxonomy): Eukaryota > Metazoa > Arthropoda > Insecta > Trichoptera > Odontoceridae > Odontocerum > Odontocerum albicorne. The sequence continues at coordinate 20,093,544 of OX463845.1, forward strand.
GCCTAAGGGGGTAAACTGTCTTGCGGAGGAGCTGTCGATGAAGGGGTGTCCAGAGTGACGATCGGTGGGTCATTTGGGGGGGTGTTTACGGTTAAGGAGTGGGGGTTCGGAGGGGCGTTTCGTAATATTGATTTCGGGCGAGTGTGTCTGAATCTGGTGTTGGCGCTGTAGTTATCTAAGGATTTTATGATTGGGTTGGGATGACAGGATACAGAGCTGTAAAACCTCTCGGCCAGAGCGCGCATATGTTCGGGGATGGTATGTAGTTTGATATCCGCGTGGAGTCTAGAGTTACGTACTATGTAGGGTGCTTTTAAGATTATGCGGAGGGCTTTGTTTTGAATGACTTGAATGTGATGTAGAGTTGATTTCTTCGCGTGGCCCCAGACCGGAAGGGCGTAAGTCAGTTGAGGTCTGATGATCGCTTTATAGAGATGGAGTTTAGTGCGCGGGCTCAGTTTGCTGTGTTTGCAGATCAAGGGATATAATGATTTGAGTGTTCCGTGAGCTTTTGATTTAATATTATGGGCGTGTTTGTACCACGAGAGTTTACTATCCAAGGTGAGGCCTAAGTATTTCACGTGTTTCGTCCATGGGACGCTCTGGCCGAAGAGTTTAAGAGTTCTGACGGGTTCGATATATCTGCGTGAGAAGCGGACAGCAGTGCTTTTGGTAGGATTAATTTTGATCTTCCATTTGGTGCACCAGCGCTCCAAAATGGGAATGAAGTCTTGCAGTCTATCGTGGGAATCGGACTCATATTTCGATGAAGAGAGGAAGGCTGTGTCGTCAGCGTATTGCGCGGTGATACAATGTGTGCGTGAAAATTGAGGCATATCGCTCGTGTATATGTTATACAGGATAGGGGACAGCAGTGCACCTTGGGGTACTCCTGCCAGAATGGGGCGTGGGGATGAGTTTATGCCGTCTATTTTGACGGAGAAGGAGCGATTTTCGAGGAATGATGCGATGATTTGCACTAGTCTGAGGGGAATACCTGACTTGTGCAGTTTGAATATGAGTCCGTTATGCCAGACTGTGTCGAAGGCTTTCGCCACGTCTAGTGAAAGGAGGGTCGTGAGGCTTTTGGCTCTGAAGGATTTGATTATGTGTTCTACAACGCGAAGAAGCTGATGGCTGGTAGAGTGTAATGGCCTAAATCCGTGTTGCGAATCTGGGATGATGTTGCGTGAGTAAGTTTCGGTGGAGAGACGTTCGAGGATTAATTTCTCGAGCACTTTACCTAGAGTCGGGAGCAGGCTGATCGGTCTGTGATTTTCGGGGATAATTTGTCATCCCAATGTTCTTGTGTATTATATGTAAATGTTAGCCATTTAGCGATAAATATGTTAAATGCTTGTATGTAAACCCTTATAATTTGAATCCAAATGAGCTCGCGACCGCGGCGGAAATTGTGCCGTTGTCGAGCCATCGAGACCAAGGCAAAAGCGGTCAGTTTAAGCGGCCCCCCGAGCCCCGACCATGGGTTAACCTAGCGGGCAACGGGCGCTTACTCTGACTGACTTTCCGCTAATATAGAGCCCCAAATTATAGCAAAATATATATACTTCTAAACATCGCTGTTACTTCTCTACAACTGTGTTTCACTTCGTCTGACCTTCTCCGATCTTCTACAGAGGAATCTCTCTCGATCATCTTCGTTTTCGCCGGAATTATCGTCCCGAGTCCGTCCCTGGCACCGTCTGGACAGCGCTCTGAATACGCCGGAACAAGCTCCGCCCACAAGTTCAGAGGCGCATTCGACGCAAGAATATTTCGCCGAAAATTATTAATTAATTTTTGGTGATTTACGCTTGACTCCGCGAACTGGATTCTTCAGGCACTGCAGCAACCATCGCCCTATCTACAGTCTTTGTACCTGTCTGGTACAACTTCTGTTAAGAGGTTGTCATCCACTGTATAAAAAGCGCAGGGGTTTGCTGTATGTCAAAATATTTTTTGTTTAATTACTTGGAATAATATTTATAACAAATTGATTGACGACACAAAAATATCACTAAGAATTGCATTTGTGATTGATCAGTTCAACGTTATATTTTTTTTAAAAGGAAAAAAATGGTATTTTTGTCTTAATACTCATAGTAAGATGTATGCTAAATAATTTTCTATTGAGGTGAACGCGAAAAGTTTTCAATTTCATATATTTACCTACTAAGTAGTAATTGGCATATTAAAAAAATAAGCATCTAACCATGTTAATTTTACACGCATTCGTATAAGGATTATAAACTCACTTAAAAATTGTATTTCCTTTTCACAGCCTAACATAATATGTATGGCGATAAAAAGGTAAATATTCTTATTAATACCGAAAAGTGTTTGGCGGTTATAGGTTAGTTTAACAGCCGTGTGTTGAATATTTATTTGGTAGCACGTGTTGAATATGAAATTAAATCTTTTCAAGGATTTGAAAGGTGTAAATCCTTGAATCAAGTATGTAGGTAAAGCCTTTCGATAGAAGTTTTGGTTTAACCTATGTACCCGGTCAGAACTCAAGTTTATTTAATTATTTTTTAAACTAGACATTGTTCGAAATAAAACGTAGAGGTAAGTTTAATAAACGAAATTGCCTCTACAAATTTCACACTCTCGCTTTCTTTTGAAATGAAAGAATGGCACAAGTATCGGATGAGCTTATTTATTACGTTTTCCGTATTTTAGGTAATTTGAAAAAAATATTGCATTTAGTAATAATAAATGTCAATACCATCGTTTCTTAACATTCGAGTTATGAATTAACGGTGGGGTGGGAGGGGGGGGGGGGTCGTGGTAATATCAGGGGTTTTGGCCGGTAAACCTTATGATTCGTAATAAGACTTATCGTCTTTATGCAAGTACATAATTTATGTGGACTCGTGCGTATGCATCAACATGATATTCAGTTTCTACAGCAGGCCGCGAAGTTTTTTTTATCTTTAAAAGTCACAAAGCAAAAAGGTTGAGAAGAAATGATCTAGACCAATGATAAAAGATCTAACAAAACTTTTAAAATAAAATTTTAATTATGAAACATCTTCCAATTAGAAGCTGAAAAATAATCTATTATCAAATAATAAGTATATTAAATTTTTTGTCACAAAATATTTGAGTGATAAAACAAAAAAGTTCATAAATTAAAAATGGTTTTGGAAGAATATTTATGGTAAGAATTCTTATAATATAAGTCTTAATATTATTAATAAGGTAATAACTAGAAGCAAGAGCTATTAAAAAATACTTCAAGGTATTTTTAACAAATCCCATTAGATTTATCACATTACTTGAAAATGTGAACTTAATATTTTTATATATACCCAAATCTCACAAGATGCATTACGGGTGTAATAGTCTAGTGAATAAAATATTTACTATTTATTTTTATTATCTCAGATTCAAACTCGGGTAATTTGACCTAAATGTATTTATTGCAGCTACTTTATACACGATGAAGAAGAGCTGAAAGAACTGGAGCGTGCCCCTTATGCAACAGAATATCACAAATTGGTGGTAAAAACTTCTCTCCAGTGGCATCAACGACAAATACCCTACCTTCCTAATTTGTACTACGCCTTCTTTTATACTCGTCACGGGTAATCGACATTTACACATAATTTAAAATAATGTTGCTCTTGAGGAAATTATTACAAAACAGCGCAATAAGGGTCATCCTTTTCGTACTGAGAGCGGCAACGAACTTGGCACGATAGCATAATGTATGAAATTAATTATATTAACAAATTGTACAGTGAACTATCGCAATAAAGTTCAATAAACCCTGAATGTAAATCAAAGCTTTGAAAGAAAACTTAGTAACAATTTCCACGTATTATATTGTATGTTTTCATTAGCACTCTCGAATCCATTAACTAACAAAGAGTATATCTGAATTATTCCTACGAGAACAAATAAATATATGTTTCCATATTGATTTTATTATAATGCTGATACATTCAATCAAATTATTTAACGTTGAATTTCGCGAATTGATCAAATAATGTAATTATACAAATTATTGTAATGTTTTACAAATAAGGAACATTTGAATTTAACATCGAGATTGAATAATAATAATTTGTTATTAAATACATATTATTTATAAATAGGCCTAGTTCTACCTATTGGGTATCATTGGATTACTTCATATGTCCTACGATGGTCCGTTACTTGGGCGACATGCGCAGTCCCCTTCCACATGAGTCTTTTTCCGACCTCTATAACATCGTCAAATTTTGAACATGATAGCTCTAGTTTTTGCATCATTGATTTTGAACCTTCAGTCCTGGTAGTCTGGTAGTACATTGCAACAATGATGCAAGTTTTGGATGATTTTATTTTGAATATAAATATTAAGTTTTCCGTTTTTGAGATAATTTGAAAAAAAGTTTAGATCAATAGTTCCTAAAGTGGTCGATATCGACTCCCTGGGGTCGATTTGATTTTTCTAGGGGTCAATAGTTCCAATAAAAAAACTTAGGGGTCGACGACAGCAAAAATAGATCTCCTTACTACTGCTATTTGTTTGGTACTTCAAAATATTTATGATTCCAATAGGTACCTAATTAAGAAGTAAAATAATTCAAAAAAACACTTTTGATAAAAATACATTACATACCAAACTTGTGAACGAAAAGGTAAAATCCGTCATTAAAAGAGTCTATTTTTTGCTTTAATTTTCGTCAGCGTAGATTTCAATATTAAATGTTGCACAAGATAATGCCATAATCCGTAGTCCTTTTATCTTTTTCAATCCTTAATTACAAGTGATTAAAATGAAAAGTTTGATATCTAGTGAAATATTTAATATCGAGTACTGTACAAACTTATTAATTTGAGTAAATAAAGTAAATGACTAGGGGGTCAACGGTTTTAAAAGTTTTTGGTAAAGGGGTCTGCGGCCGAAAAAAGTTTGGGAACTCATGGTCTAGCTAGATCATCGTTTCTCAACGGGGGTCACCGCAGTTATATCAGGGAGGTCATAGGGTGTTTGATGGTAAACCCTATAGTGCGCGATAAGCCTTACCGTATTTGTGCAAGAACATAATTTATTTTGATACATGCGTAATGCGTATGCATCAACAACATACTAAGTTTCCGAAGGGGGTTCGCAAAGCTTTTTTTAATATTTTGGCGTTACAAGGCAAAAAGGTGGAGAAACAATGATCTAGATCATAGGTTCTCAACCTTATTTTGTCCACCGCCCACTTTGAGAATATTTTTTTTTCTAAAGCCCCCCATTTTTTTTTACTTGCGAATCTGAAACAGCTATTGCCACGATTATATTTAAACGTGTAATATTATATACTATAGTCGTAAGATAGGATATGACCCTATCCTATTTCTGAGTTTAAAGAAGACTGTTTCAATGAGAACAATTAAAACGCATACTTAATTATATTGAAAAGTATTTTTATTAACATTCAAAAGACATTGAATTTATAACTTATCTAATGAGAATTATAACTTATCTAATTTTGCTTAAAAACAACCGTAAGTCACCGCGTTCAGTAACATGGAGCCGATTTCTCTTTTTAGTTACCAATGTTGCTACAGCACTAAATCCACGTTCAGCTAAATAGGAAGATGGGAATGCTATCAGAAATCGTTGAACAATCGACCATAATCCTGGGTACAGTTGCAAACTCGGCTTCTGTAGCCAAAATTGTTGGTAGCTATTCTTGAATTGAATTTTTAATTCCTCATTTGTCGTCAGTTCTATTAGTTCTTCTTCTAACTGGGATGATCCTGCTGTGTTGACATTTGAAAAAGGATCCAAAACCCAGTCTGGTATGTCCATGTTTAAAATGTACTGGAATCGTTCCTTGAAATCACTGTGGAGGTTTTCCAAGTGTTGACAGTAAACAAGCAAGTCGTCGTGCTTGAATGATACTGCTGATAAATTTGGGAAGTTATTGAATTCGCGTCTGCCGATATTTCTTTTGTATAATAGCAGTTTGGACACGAAAGCAGCAACGCTATTTTTTGTCTTAATCAAGTTTAAGTCGTCGCCTTGAAGTTGGAGATTGACATCATTAAACAATTTATACAGGTCGGTCAAGTACGCAATATCGTTCTTTGATGAGATGAGGTTTTCACGCAATTCCGTGTCTTTGTTTCCTAGGAACTCTATCACAGACCCAAACAGATTGTAAAATCGAGTCAAACAAGTACCTTTTGACAGCCAGCGCACCTCTGTGTGAAGCAGCAATCGGTTGAAATCTTCATCATTGGCAATGTTAAGCTGACTAAGTAATCTGTCATTCAACGAGTTACTTCTAATTTTATTAACTGCTCTGATAACATATTGCAGTGATGTATGGAGGCGTTCACTCAAGTTTTTCGCAACCAAATGCTGGCGATAAATTACGCAATGCACACCAAGCACGTCAGGAACTTTATTTTTTAAGCACGCTATGAAGCCTTTGTGACGCCCTGTCATAGCCGGTGCGCCATCCGTAGCAACTGACAAAATATTATTAAAAGGAATTTCCTTTTTGTCACAAAACTTTTCCAGTGTATTAAATATGGTTTCTCCTTTTGTATATGTTTCCAAATTGGTGGTTCTTGACATATTTTCTCATCTTTGATAAACCTCACGTATGACAATAACAATGCTTCATTGGTTGGTAAAGTGGACTCATCCAGTTAAATTGAAAATTGACAAGGCTGCAGATGATTGCACAATGATTCTTCAATGTTTTCAGACATCTAATCAATTCGTCTTTGCACAGAACTATTGTTCAAAGGAATTTTCCGGATAATATCTGCAGCTGGTTTATGGAGCACAGTGATTATTACTTCTTTTACTGCTGGTAAAATTAAATCTTCCCCAATAGTATGTGATTTGCCTGTTTTAGCAATCAACAATGAGATATTGTACGAAGCTCGAAGTCCGTCATCGTCTTGATTAGAAGCTGATGAAAAAAGTTTTGATATAGTTGGCTGAATTTCGAACTTCTTTTTCATGTCTTGAATTTTGTATTTCTTATCCGGGTGTATTTTATTAAAATGTCACATCTTTGTATTTCTTATCCGGGTGTATTTTATTAAAATGATCTTGAAGCCTAGAAGGCTTCATAGCTTCATTTGAAAATGTTTTTTGACAAATAAGGCACATTGGCGATGATGGATTTATGGGATTTTCGATAAATCCGTATTTAATATAATCCACACTATACTGCCCTCTCTTCTTTTTTGCTTCCGACATGGTTTTAACTTTACAGATACGTGAGTAGTAGTAGTGAAAATATCAATTTTTAAAACCCTGTAATCAATTGCGCGCGATAATGCTAATGAAAATAAAATGATCAATCACTGCCTTTATATAGGTTGGAGACATATAACACGCATCGACAGGAATAATATAAACATGCAGTGACTCGTTTATAACACCCGTCGCAGAAGTAAAACGCGGGGCAAGGGTGATGCGGGAGCTGAGTACGGGTTAGAACAAGCAAAGATAATACTGTCAATTCTTGCAGGATTGCAAAAATCACGTTATTTAACAAAAACTTGTTATAACTGATTTGCTACAAGCATATTTATTTTTATTTTTTATTAACAGGCTTTTGTTAACTTTACCTGTATTTATATATGAGATATTTCACGTGAAAAGAGAAGATTTGAAATTTTTTAATTCAAATCTAAAATTAAAAAATTTTATATCATCCAATTTAATGTAGATCTGAATGTAATGGAATCTTTAAGTTCAATTTTCATCCACTTCCCAAACTACCGAATAAAGGTGAATTTTCGCACACGTGATAAAAATGATTAAAATACATATTGTACAATAACAAAATTTAACCAATATTAAAGTTTACTTTAGTTAGTACGTGGCTAGCGTGTTTTTTTTTTTGTCTTTTTTAGACTATATTTTTTTAATCTGCACACGCCCCTCCGTGCCATCTCAACGCCCCCTAATTTTCTCTGGGTATTCTACTGCCCCCCTGAAAGTCTCAAACGCCCAAAAGGGGGCGTTATCGCCCACGTTGAGAACCTATGATCTAGATCAATGATAGAAGAACCAGTAAATTTTTTTAAAACAAAGTTTTAACATCTTCCAAGTGGAAAAATAATTAATTAATTATTATATTGAAAATATCAATATTCAATGGTGAAAAGATATTAATCCAATGGTGAAAAGAATAAAAACTTATTGTGTAGGTTTTTAAGATTTCTAATTGCCTTAAGTATATTGTTTAAAACATTTACTCATTAAACACAAAGTTTTAGTATTTTAACCGTGAATCTCATTTTTACAAACAAAGGAAAAAACAAAGAACATCTTCTATAGCTTTTTTATCAGTTACTTAAAAAAGCTCTATAAAATTATGGGATATTAAGAACTATACTTAAAAACTCCATTTTAAAAAGATGAGAGTTTTCAATTATAAACCTTTGTTTATATTATTACGAAATATCCGAAAAGGGTTTTTTGTTTTATTCGACAGTTTGATAACTAAACAAATATTTTGTTAAACCACGGATTAAAATATTTTTCTTTCTATTTCATATTTGTAATGTATTACATTAAAATGCGGTAAAATTGAAAAATTCCTCTAATTTTTAATGTAGCTTTTGGATTTATTATGTTGCGAAAATCATTGCTGGAAAGTAGGGGATCAGCTGTTTTTTTACCTTTTTAGGCGGCCTTCTTGACATGCAATGTCCTTTGGGGATCTTGAATGGGAGCGCTATGTATCCTATCAGTTCCCATCATATCCACATTATCACATCAGTACCATCCTCTCTTATTGATCCATGTGACAGTTTCATGTGTGTTGCAGGTTTATCGGATTTGAGACTTTTGACTCTAGCTTTCAGAGATTTTCCAGTGAGGGTTCGTAATTTTCTCATCTCGGATGATCGATGAAGATTCTTTATTCTAGTTGCATCCTCTCTGATTTTACACGAAACGTCATTATCTGCCTGACTCAAGATTTATAAATTCGAGCTTTGCTATCGATATGCAAGTGTTTATTTTCCCAAATCATAAATATAGACCCCCTTACGTTGCGGCTGCCTTACTTGTTTATTCTCTAACTTCATTGTTGAGATCAATGTGGTTGAATATATCTACCAGTATACATAAATATTTAAATTGCATCACTGGTTCAGCAGGTTTTTCATTGATGACTTGTTTGCATCCCATCGGCTATTTGGATACTGTAAAACTCTTCGTTATGTTTGATGAAATGTTTATATTATATATTTTAATTGTTAAATGAACCCATCTCGGAATTCTGCTACTATGGTAGTGTCAACTACAAAGCTTATGATACTTATGGTTTTATCGCTGATCTTGTAATCATCTCTAGGGATGCGACTGCTTCCATAATTTTGTCTATTATGAGATGAATTAGGAACGGGTCAAGGCTGGCCTCTCGCCTTTTTCTGTCCGCAATGTTATATCTTTGGATAGCTCACCATTCGCTTTGATCCTTGTTTTGCAATTTGCATAAATATTCTGAATGGTTATGGTTATAGTGATATTTTCTTCTCTAACAGGGATCCGATTACAACATTGAAAAATTCTTATCGAATATTTATTTGCTTACGATGTTTTACTTATTAAGTATTTTAGAAAATACAACGAAGAGCGCATAGTTAAAAGTTCAATTCTCAATGCTTCTTTCGAAAATATTTTCGAAATATTCCTATTCAAATATTATGAAACTATCAAACATAACTTAAATACTTGTATTATGTATTCAGTCGCAAAAACATTTTTCATCCATCAAACTGTCAGTGAGTCACAACTCAAACAGTTTAAAATGAATTCAATATGTCATTGTAAAGCGAAGTGCTAAGATATAAAAGGCATCGTACACAATGGACTAACTTTATTGAAAGTGATATGAGAATCGTGTGTTGGTTTAAACAGTTTGATTTCTGTGAAACCCTATTAGTCAGGGCACTTGAAAGGTTAATGTAGTTTTGATTCCTTCGAAATGTTTTTCATGTTTGTGATATGAAAATAATTTGGACGTGACAAGGATATTTTGTTGATCCGTAAGCATACAAAACTTTTTATTAGGTTTCGTACACAATAGACTTTCCCCAAGTCGTGCGGTGCATGTAAATATTTTAAAATAGGTTCGCTCATTCTTCCAGACATAATATTTCTGCGTTCTTAACGGTATTATGAGAAATGAATTATTTATTTATTATAACATAGAATAAAAAAAATTATGTCTTTATTTTTTAACACGGTTTTCATTTTTTTATCTTTTAAGAGTTTTTTTCCCCCAAGGATAAAATATTATATCTTAACAATGAATCCCAATTGAAAATGATTGTTCACAACCTGATTGGATGATGGTTGACAAAAGCGTGTTAGTACCAATTTTGATATAAAGGAGTAAAACGTATACGGGGAAAATGAATGAAAGGTTTCCAATCTATTGTATTGTAGTTTCCATTTAAGGCCTCTTTAACATATTTCTGCTTGCTTAGAAGAGATCGTAACATGTCAATAAATCTGCCAACTTATACGAGTACTGTGTGTAAAGTAAATGCTGTACAATATGCTACACATTTTTTTTTTCAAATATAAAAATCAGTTCGATGAAACTTAAAACCACAATTAATTCAAATTAGGGGCAAAAATTTATTAAACCTTTTGTGAGAAACATCTGTTTCTATAACATTTGAATATTTTGAAAGAACGATATTTTGTCAAGTCTAAGCCATATTCGTTGTTAAAGCATATTAAACCTGGTATAAACAAATATACAAGTTAAGGTTTGGGCACTTAATTCTGCAATTATGTAAAGTAATAACTTTGTTATTGTAATTAATGGAAAACAAATAAATACTTAGTTCATTTAATTAAGCGTAAAATAATTTAATTCATTGATGTGAACGAATAAACTGTATTGTATTACATTTTTGTTGAATTTACTACAACTTGGTGGTATATTGTCATTTGGTAATCTCTTCCAACCAACCAGAGAGATGAAAAGTAAGGATAAAGTGATAACCAGAAGGATATTATTTTTTTTACACTCAGTTTCATCAAACACCAAAGTTGCACCCCCCGGATCGTAAAACTGGCGCCTTACCAACTAGAACACAAAGGTCGCATAAAAATGTTTGTTCATGTCAAATTTACGTCCAAATAGTTTTCGCCATATTTATAAACCTATTTCCTTTTTTTAATGTAGAAACTTTTGGGTTTATTGTATTATATCGTAAAATACTTTTGATGTTCACAGTACAACCTGGTAGACTTAGTGCCATGTGGTAATCTCTTCCAAATAACCAGAAAGATGTTAAAGAGGTCTTAAGTGAAAGCCATACTGCAATCTTTTTTATAATCTGAGTTCCAGCGGGAAACAATCCCTCAACCTTCGGGTTTGGATAAAGGTGTTTTATCAACTAGGCCACGAACGCTTATTGTAATGTGACAAATTATTCTGATCGACATAAAATAAGTAAAATATCTTGTATACGAAAATGGACCCCAATTTTGACTTCCATTAGAACCATCAATCATATAATCGAAGCCAAACCCCCACGTGACCGAAAAGTATTCTAGCAGCTAGGCCAATACGAGTTAATTGACATTTTCATTTATTTATAAAGTTTGTGATATACAAATTCATAAATGTAAATATTATATTAGTACTTGTTATAATATACTCGTATATAAATAAATTCTCACTATTCAAATTTAAGTGGTTTGAATACTTTATTAACGTTAAATTAAACGCTCTATTAATTTTACATGTACAGAAATTAAACAATTCATATTTGTCGGGAATTCCAGTAAAATATCCATTTAACTACTAAATGCAGCTAAATTAAATGTCAGGCAATATATTTAAAACTGTTTTAGATCTTGTTTACCGCAGATGATCAAGGCCCTCTGGGAAATCTGACGAAATTAATGAAATAACTTGAAATACTCTTTATGTCTGATTGAAGTGGAGATTAAACCGACCAAATAATAAACTGAATATATTCCAAGTTGGAATAATTACATAAACAGTTTTCAATGTTTTACAAACTATGGTAATAATGCAATTAAAAATAAATTCATTATAAAGTACAACGTTCAGAAAAACATGACTATTTTTTAATTTTTGCAATAGAGATATTACGAAAATGTTCTTTTCTAGAGAAAAATAACATAACCACATGTACAGCTAACTTAAAATATTAACCAAACTAAAAATTTATGTGATTTGCCATTTTGGGGTCACACTACGTTATTAAGTTGTAATTTCAAAGGTTATGTTTTCAAATGGTCGTTTTTTATTTCACGAACAAATAAATATGAAGATATCGTTTCACGAGCAATATTTACATTTTCCTTGCCAGCTATGGTCAGAGGGATATTATGGTTGTTCAGCGGTCAAGCATCCTGAGTTGGAATCCCAGCAGTTACCGAACTGGTTATATTTGGAGACATTTTTTCAGCTAAAATAGGCGACCTCCGTGGCTTTATTGATAAGACGTTTATCTTACAACTCGGAGATTATGGGATAAATTCCGATTTAAAAGAAGAATTTTAGCCTGGTTTTCGCTAAAAACATATTAAAAATCTTTTTAGTTAGTTAGTAAAGATCACATGATAATAAATCTACCAGGTTGTATTGTATACAGCAAAAGTGTTCTACAATAAAATACTACATATTTCCTTGCATATACGACTAAGTAATAATGTACAAACAACGTACATTGCGTGATCATGTCTTATATAATTCACCGACGGGGTTTGACACAGGAAGTTTTCTATTGTGGAAATACCTAAGTTTCCGTTTACAAGCTCCATGACAATCATTGTTTTGTTTCAAAGTTATAAGAAGTCTCTTGGGATATGAATCTAAATAGTTTTATATAATACAATTTTAATTAACTTATTCGAATGTTACAAAACTTTGAAAACGAACAGTTGCGAAACTCATTCGATTAAATTTTCATACTGTCATCATTGTTTTTGAACAATGTCGTTAATCATAAAAAAACAATTTATATCATAACAATTTTCTTATTGAAATGCTCATTGTATAAACAAAAAAATATTATTCTTTCGCTCAAATGAATATAAAAAGGAAATTAATTTATTTTCTCTGTATTTATGTAAACATAACCTTAAAGAAAATAAAAAAAAGACGTTAGTGTGTTAAAATCTTGGTTTTAACAATGATTTATTTTTATTTTCAGAAAAGATTCAATATTTACCTATGTACTCGTAATCGCTAGAGAAACTTTCTTGAAGCTGAAATTTTGGCACGTTTCATGACTATTCGAGACGATCAACAATTGCGATTCTCTGCATTTGCAATCACTCGAACTTATAGAGTTGTATGTGTATAAAATGTTTGTTCATAGATACTCACAATTTGTTTTTATAGTAAAAACACATTAATAAATAAATTTCGGAGTGAGTGGTCTGTTATGTATGCATGTTTCGCATTCTAGTAAGTCAAGTTCCATTTCGGAGTGAGTGGTCTGTTATGTATGCATGTTTCGCATTCTAGTAAGTCAAGTTCCATTTCGGAGTGAGTGGTCTGTTATGTATGCATGTTTCGCATTCTAGTAAGTCAAGTTCCATTTCAAGTTTTTTTCTAAACCAATATTTACATCAAATTTATTATTTTCTGGCATTTAAAAATGCCGACAATTCACATAAAGTATACATGATTTCTTAATTTATAAAATATGAGGATTTAATCTTAGTTTTATGTGAGCAAATGAATTATTTGTGAAGTATTTAATTTTCGTTAATAAAACTTGGCGGGTTTTAATAGTGTGTTAACAAACCTCAAGTTAAAATTAGACTGGAACCATTTTTTTAAATCTTGGTTTCGACATAAATCAAACTCACAACCTCCAGGCTATTGTCGTTTGGTCCATTAAGACTGATTTGATTTAGTTTCTTAAAAGTAGCAAAAAGTAAACATCTATAAAAATATATGATGTTAATGATACCCAGAATTACATAAAACGTAATCCGGAAGGGTTATATATTTTGAAATTTATAACATGGTCAAATTAAAATGTAATACAGTGAAAATCATAAAACATATTGTGGAAGACTCCTCACTGCAGACGACATGTCAGGAATTATTGATGATTTAAATTATTTGGAAAATTTCTCTAATAAGACGCTAAGAAACCTTCAATTGAAAACTGAAGAGGTTTTGTACCACTTTTACGATGGTAAGACGCCTAAATGACACTCATAAAAAATCAATATAAAGGAAGTGCCCATAAAAACTCATTGAATCCTGGTTAAAAACAAAATAATTCTTAAATAACTCTTACGAAAGATGCAAAGATACTCGTAAATATCTAAGAGAGAATGTAGCGAAATCTCAAGTCATGGTGATAAAGGAAAATTAAATATGATACATGGTTAAGCAATTAAAGATTAACGAATTCTGGTACTTAGGTAATATTTTCTACGATGATGGAACAGTTACAAGAGATATCAAATGGCGTGTAGCGATAGGAAACAAAGTCAACGTGCTACTAATACATAAATAATCAAACCGGACAGTAACACATCTGCTAAGATTATAGTCCAAAACCACATTCTAGTATCAATTTCGATGCATAGAAGGGAATCATGAACGTGGAAAACGTGTAGAACAAATGATTGAATCAATACTAACAAAACAAATGTACGGTGCACAAATACAAATATGAGTGGAAAGTATGGTGGAGTAAGATCAAGGAAAGTATTCTTGGAACAAGTGTATGATATTATGTATGAAAAAAAGGTAAAATTTCAGAGAAATCGTAGAAGTTGTATGAGAAGTGTGAGGAGTATATTATTTTGAATAGCGAAATGGATAAAGCAAATCAAGAAGTATTAGGAGACTCCATTTTGCAATGAACGGCCAGTCTTACAAAATCTCAAATTTGAAGAAGCCGTTAATTTTCTGTACATTTAGTTAAGACGTGTTAAATTATCGATAGAAATCATGATATTCTTATATGTTCTCGAAATAATTTCACTTGATCAAAATATAACTTGCGTCATACATATTTGTCGGTAATATTTTGGCTGTCGACAAATTCTCGGCAATCGATTTGATCTTTTCAAAAATGCCGACCCAGGATGCAGGTGCAAACGTGACGCACTCATCCTCACCTTCCTGGCTCTCCAATTGCTACGGGGCGAGAGCTCAGCGCGCCATTCCCGCGCTGACCGCTAGCAAGCAGAGAGGTGTTAGTCCTCTGCTAAAGCTTATAGTAATTCTTTTAACTAATAATTACGGCTCGAGACCAGTTCTAACCTCAAGTGTAATAGAACAAAGAAAGAATAACGAATAATACTCTTTGTAAATGGAAATCCAGTGAGAGAGTACATAATTACTTTATTGTTTAGTTTTGACAATGAAAATCCATTTTATCAACGAGACTTCTTCTCTACGAAAGACGCCACGTACAGGTTGCGTCATATTCCGAGATGATTTCACGCTCCTCAAATCCATCAACGAGCTGCCTGACGCTTTGTCAGAAGACCTGGAAGAAAGAGTAGCTTCTGGAATGCTACGCAACCCGATATTCAATCACAACTCCCCGAGTACGTTTCGAGTGGTGTGCAGACATCGACGAAACCGGTTGCATCATTACAACGAACAATTACATCAATAATTAAAGGTACTGTGATTCTATCTTATTTGTTATTCTTTTGGTGATTTCAAATATTGCATTACCTTGTTTCTTTTGTTTTACGACGCTTCCAGAGCGATCATTAGAGATAATCTCTCTTGCAAAGGATTTATCCTATAAAATTAAACTCTTCAAGTGGAATTAATAGAGTCAAATTCTTATTCAAATTCAAACTAGTCCTACCTGGATAATTTGATCCGGTAGTGAAAATAAATAATTTGAATCTAAATTGTAACTGTGTTTCATTTTTGTTACCTTTCCTCTGATTTGCGTACTGTGATAATTTGAGTGTTACCTGTCGAACTTTGTGACCAAAGAGATCTGTGTTCATTATATGCCGCTGAGTTATTCGTGGAAGACTTGATTCTGATAATTTTAATAATTAAAATTAAATTTACCTAAAAATATAGAAAATCAGTAACAGTCGTAACAGAAGGTGAATGAATGTAAAAGAAGTGAAAGATATCTGACGCTCTTTTTATCCACCTAACAAACTGGGGAGATGGCGTGATCGTATGTGTGTATGTATATTAAATAACTCTTTTATAATGTGGAAAGTTTTTTCTATAAATATATTTGTCTGTTATGCTATTATCGTATCCTTGGACGGTAATAGATTTTAACATTTAGAAAAAAGGACAGAGCATTCATGTGTTATATTTGTCAGCTGAGACAAAGTGTCAAGTATGAATACTTGATTTATTCAAATATCATCTACTAATAAAGACTGGAAAGTTATGTTTTCTTTGGCTGATATGCTGCTTATCATAAATTCTTAAAGCGCTGTTAAAGAAAAACAAAATAGCACTTTATAAAACTATGCCTAACGAAAGGCTTAAGGAGATTAAACCTGCTGATTGAAACTTTGATATCCATGTCATCGTTACTTTTGGTTTGATTTGTTAAGACTGTGTTAATTGCCTATCGCATTTGAAAATAAATATGAATTTATATATCGCTATTTAGTGGTACTGTTTACCCCAACATGCTCCAAATTTACCCCAACAAATGTAAGGTGCTAGGAGCAGACAACATTTGGTTGATAAAAGGCATTTTAATAGAATCGAACCCTTGATGCATGGGTGCTAAGTAAGCATGCTAACCACACGGCCATATTGTCCACATGTGTTTAAAACAAGTCGTATTACACTTGCGTTGTATTAAGTGCAACCGGTTTCTTACTATGGATAATCTCTTATAACCAACCAGAAAAATGTTAAAGACGCCTTAAATAAAAACAAGTCTGGACCCTTTTTAAAAAATCGGTACCAACGGGAATCATAACCGCAACATGCATCTTATTGACCTAACTACGTAGGCCATCACGTCTCATGAGTATTTTTTTAAACATGTTGACCGAAAAATGACAATAATTCAAATAGGACTAAAAGAGTTTATGTCATTGAACCTTTTCATTGAAATGTTTTTTCTCTGAACCTGTACTTGGAGAAATAACATGCAGAGTATCGGATAAATATTGAAATCGATATTTTAATTCATGGAATCGCTGAGTTGTCTTTGATTTGTTAACAGTAGTTCCCCGTTATCCATGAAATCGGTATTTGCGATTTTACTTATCCGCGATTTACCTTTTTTGATACTTTTTAACCCTCCAATTAGTGACAAGGTCTTTGGGGACGTTTTTGATTTTTGTTTGCTCACAACTTTCTCTTTGTATATTTTAGAAATGTGATGCTGCATGTATTCCAAAAAAAACATGCTGAAGCGATTAAAATTGGTTTCGAAGCGGTACGATCACTCGTTCGCATTTTATTACGGTTTGAAAACATTTAGTACGTGAATCAGGTACAAAATTCTTAGGGACCTCGTACCATTATTAAAAAAAATCGTAAATGAATTGTGTTTGCTGAGCCGAAGAAGAATAAATCGGTCCTACTTTTGTCTACAATGCATTATACGAGGGTCATCTAGAAAGAAAGGTTACAAGGGCTCCTGAGGCCAGGGGAAATTTTTTGTTTCAAAGTTGGCGCACCTGGCGTATAGAGGGGATCCTACCGGTCAGTTTGTTTGATCCCGCGTGTTTGTCGGGCATTTCTCATTCCCGCCACAGCACGTTCGTGCGAGATCCACGCGGTCATCCGTTTTTGACTTTGCAGAACAATACTGCCGCGAATATTCATCGGAAGCTCGTGGAAGTTTATGGTTGTAATGGGATGACCCTCGTAGTTGTTCGGTAGATAGTGAAACCGATAAGCGAAAGCCAATGGTCATTCTGGACTATAATGCCCATAATCTGGGGAAGAAACAATGGATCAGATGCTTGGCACTTATTCATGCAAATGTTCAACAAATCGTTGGCCGCTTGCAATGTTCTACAACATGATAGATATTGCTGCATTGGCCGCATTCGTAATTTACGATGAGATGAAGCCTGTTCAAAAAACAGACAAGTTCGTTTTTGCAATTGTTGACGAAACAATTAGAAATTCCAAATATCGAAGAACGAGCCACCAATACACGCATAATGTGCTATCCCAAAATTCGAAATGCGATGGAAGTATTTGATCTAAAGGTAAAGTTGAAATTAAATATTGAAACGCACAAAAATAGAAATAACATCTTTTATTTTTTTTATGTTTTCTGGGAGTAGCAAGACCAGCACCAGGAGCTGCATCTTCTTTTGCACCCGTACGAATCGGCCATCATGCCAGTTATGTCGTGCGCAGAACGGACGCCAGCGCAAAACCAGATCATATTGCTATACCTGCAATAAAGCGGTTTGTGCTGAGCATTCAGCAGGTGTTTTGTATCGGTGCGATACCTCCCCTGCATTGCGTTAGCTGACCATGAATGAGCAGCACAATAATAAATTCATTACAACTTTTATTTTTTACCTGTTAAATAAAACCTAAATTATCAAAAAAAAAACTTATTTTTTTGCCTTCTTACTTATATTTTATCCTTTTATTAGGTCCTTACATATGAAATTGGCGTTTTGTTTGGGAGGAACATAAAGTTGATTTTTTTTTAATATAATATATTTATTTAATCAAAGTATGTACCATTGCTATCTATGCACTTTTGCCATCTCATAGGTAGTTCATCGATCCCTTTACTAAAAAAACCATTCGAACGGGAATCAATAAAATCTTTGAAGTCGGTTTGGACTGCCCCATCGGAGTTGAATTTTTTCCCTTGCAAGAAGTTATCCAAATTTCGAAAAAAATAGTAATCTGTTGGGGCAAGGTCCGGAGAGTACGGTGGATGTCTTAGACATTCCAATTGAAGCTCTTCTAATTTGGTAGCCGTCTGTTGTGTAGTGTGTGGTCTAGCGTTATCATAAAGCAGCAGTGGCCTAGAGCGATTAACCAGCCTCGGTTGTTTAGCAGCTAGCTTTTCCATCATGGTTTACAGTTGCTGACAATAGACATCTGCCGTAATCGTCTGGCCAGATTTAAGAAAGCTGAAGTGAACGACACCAGCACTAGTCCACCAAACGCTCACAAGTAACTTTTTTGGAGTCAATTTTCGCTTGGGGCATGGTTTGGCTGGTTCGGCAGGGTTCAGCCATTGCGATGAGCGCTTCCGATTATCATACAGGATCCACTTTTCATCACAGGTAATGATTCGATTCAAAATCCCTTCATTATTGTGCCGGTTGAGTAATGCAACGCAGCAGTCAACGCGCGTTTGTTGATTTGCTTCACTCAATTCGTGAGGTACCCACCTTTCAAGCTTTTTTACCTTCCCAATTTGCTTCAAGTGGATTAAAACAGTTTTATCACTAACACCGCAGCCTGCAGCTAACTCGGACGTGGTTTGCGATGAATCCGCTTCCACAATAGCCTTCAATTCTTCATTATCAACTTTGGTCTCCGGCCGTCCACGGGGCTTTTTCTGCAGGTCGAAATTTCCAGAACGAAAACGTTGGAACCAAAAACGCACTGTGTTTTCTTTTGCGGCACCGTCGCCATACACATCATTAATCCTTCGAGCCGTTTCTGCAGCACTGGTGCCAACGGTGGAACTCGTACTCGTAAATAACGCGATATTTCAAGTTTTCCATTTTGTAAACTGAGTGACGCAAAGAAAAAAAACAATTGAGGAAAAAACAAATGAATTATAATTTTCGAAACACAAATACTTGAGTAAATAGCTGTATAAATTTGAATTTGAAATTCCTAACCAAAGAGAAGATATTTGAGATCAAAGTTGCCAGTACGGCAAAACGCCAATTTCATATGTAAGGACCTAATATATACATTAAGGCACTTTATACAACCATAAGCAAACATACAAAATCATCAAGAAACACCCGCATGATGATAATACCATACAATTTTTTGAAGGTCCTTAGGGACCTTGTCACTTTTATAACGCCGCCGGCACTGTCGCTGATCGGAGGGTTAAATCTTACGTTAAATTAGAGCCACAAACGACGAAGGCAGACCTACCAAAGGCACTACACCCACGTTATCAGTCGCCATCTCGCGCTGTGATAGTATCGCTCCCCGAATTTCAGTTTTTGTGTCCAAATAACTATAATTTACAGTAATAATGCTTAAAAAACACAAAATTAGTATTGCTGGTGACTCAAAGACGCAAAAAGACCTCGTCAAGTACTTACGAAGAGTGAAAAGCTTTTTTTTTGACAAAGTACGAAATAAAAGGAAAACATTCGCTGCCGTTGCTGGAATGTATGAAAATAACAAATCTTCTATTCGTGAAATGGTAAAAAAAGAGAAAAAAACTTTTTGCTAGCTTTATTATTAGATTGAAACAGCAAAAATTGTAGTTAAAATGGAGACAGGAACGTTCAGAGTATTTATAGAAAGAGGACGGTATACTTAAGTATACGGCCTCTTTCTATAAATACTCTGAACGTATATGTATACTTAAGTATACGGTAATTTACAAGGAGTTCGCTATTATCCGCGGATTTATTGCAAATAATTTACTGAGTCTACAGGTGTTTCAGGAGAAGATTAACACAGCTTGTAATGCGAGAGGCTTGAAAATGAACATATCAAAGGCAAAGTTTATGGTTGTCAATAAAAATAAAGTACAGACAAGGCATATCTAAATATGAATAAAAAAAATACAAGTAGTTGAGCGAGTCCAACAATAAAAATATCTGGGATCCTGGCTACATGATCAATGGATCCAGTCTCAAGAGATTAAAGTTAGAGTGTGGATGTCACGAAGCTGCTTCTTTAAATTGCAAGATCTCCTCTGCATCAAGGATTTAAATCTCGAATTACGTATATGAATTTTGCGTTGCTTCATATTTTTCGCAATTCTATGTGGTGTTAAACAATGGACAATTACTCAGTCCACCATAAAGAAATGAGAAGCTTTTAAATTTTTTTGTTTTTGAAGTATGCTGAGAGTTTCATGGGTTAACAAATACCGTTGTGATGATATTTGAAACGGATGAATCTAGAGAGTGAAGTATTATCCACCATCAAATGGAAAAAGTTGAGTACTTGAGATATATGTTATGGGTATAATGCAAGGAGGAAAATATGTAATCCTTTAATTGATGTTGCAGTTGGTTGTGTCATACTTTCTCAATAACAACCCTACTCCGTTTCTTTCTTCTTTATAATCTGGCAGAGTAGCTTCCCTAACTTTAAAAGCTAGCAAACGATGCCAGATGCAAATTAAACAAACGTATGCCCCCACGCAAAGTAACTCGGATGATTTTATCGAGAAGTACTACCAGGAAATTCAAAATATGTATGACGCAGACACATTTCACTTCAAATTTGTAATTGGTAATTTCAGCGCAAGAATCGGTCGTCTCCACAAAGCTGATGAATCTGTAGAAAAAAATGGCTTAGGCACCCGAGATAACAGAGGAAACATGCTTGTATAGTTTTCTCAAGGCAATTTGTGTTATGAATTCATTTTAAAAAGAAAGACTCTAGAAGTCCAACAGGTAACACAAGTGAAATTGACTACATCCTGTCAACCAAAAGATTTACTGTCCAAGACTGCACTGTTCTCAACAGATTTAAATTAGACAGCGATCATCGCCTAGTAAGAAACAAAAATAAAGATTAATGCCAAAGCTGAACGTCTCAAAGTGGTTCAGAAAAAGAATAATAGACTTGATAAAAATAAAAATGGATTTTAACTGGACCTCAAAAATTTATGTGAAATCCTCAGCGAACCAGAACTTCCGATTACAATGGAATCAATAGCAGAACAGATAGTACAGAGTGCAACAAACTACGGTGGCTCATATTCTCAAAATTTTTGCAGGAAACATTAGATCTTATCAAACAAAGAAGATAATGATATCTACACAACTCGCTTCTACATCACCATCTTTCTCAGAGATCAATAAATTGCTACGCCAAAATATTTGCAAAGATATCCGCGAATATAATACAGAAATGGTTCAAAAGACAATTGAGAATAGAAGTCTCAAAAAGCTAAAGCAAAATACTGATACGGTAACTGTACCTGCCGATACAGATACGGTAACTGTACCTGATACAAACTCAAATCTGGAAACAACGGGGGACGAAAATATTCCGATGATCTTACCAGGAGAAATCAGATACGTAATCAACGACATGAAGTCCGGTAAGGCCACTGGTACCGACGGTTTGCCCATTATTGATGTCCTTAAACAAACAGGCCGAGAAGTGGATACTTGTCTTATCAACACTTTTCAACAAGTGCTTTCTGAAAAAATACATTCCAGAAGATTGGACATCTGCAACCGTAATACTTCTCCACAAGAAAGGCGATCATAAGGATCTTAAGAACTACCGTCATGGAAAATACCTGAGCCATTAGAGATTTGCAGATAATATCGTTATATTACAATATCATAAAACCCGAATGATCTTCAGCACCAACTGCAGAAATTGGTGGAGGTCAGTAAAGAAGTTGGTTTAAAAATGAATATGTCAAAAACCAAATATATGATGAACAGCTTTTCTACCCCAAAAC
Organism: Odontocerum albicorne; assembly: GCA_949825065.1. Taxonomy (NCBI): domain Eukaryota; kingdom Metazoa; phylum Arthropoda; class Insecta; order Trichoptera; family Odontoceridae; genus Odontocerum; species Odontocerum albicorne. Next base: position 20,116,101 of record OX463845.1, read on the forward strand.
CAATAATTGTAGATGGAAAACGGCTAGAACTTGTCCAGCAATACGTGCATTTGGGTAATTTTTTTTCATTTGTAGGTGGCATATCGGAGGAAATAGCACGAAGGACAAAACTAGCATGGAGTTCATTTGGACGTTTGAACATCTTTAAAAGTTATCTTCCAATATCTTTGAAGCGAAATGTCTACAACCAGTGTATTTCCCTAGTACTTACGTATGGTTGCGAGACATGGACGCTCACAGTAAAGAACACAAAATAGCTCCAGACCGCACAAAGGGGCATGGAAGGATGCATATTGGGATATAATAAAAGAGACTGTAAACGAAATACCAGGATTTGTAACAAAACAAACGAAGACGCCGTTATAAAGAAGTGCAGGACAATGAAGTGGCAATGGGCAGGACACGTAGCCAGAATGTAAGACTCCCGGTGGACACCTGAAATAATCCAATGGTACCCAAGTGGCACAAAGAGGCCCAGAAGAAGACCTAAAGTACGCTGGATAGATGGAATCAGGAGCATGGCAGCATCACATGACACCAACGAGCAAAAAACCGAACTATTTGGAGTCAATTGGGGAGACCTTCATCCAGCAGTGGATCGACCCTGGTTGACAATGATAATATTATCCATATATTAGACATTTGATAGATGACATCGATGACATGGTGACTTCTGCTTTACTTGGATTCTAGGGCTACACTTGGAGTTTTTAAATCACCCAGTTGTTTCACATCATTAATGGACAATACACATATGGTATATACGAATATGAAGCTTCCCACATGAGCGCGTTCAAGAATCCTGGTGGATGTAATGAGGTACTTGAGTTAAGTTAATGGACCGAGCAAAAAATATTCAAATCAATTAGTCAGTTGGTGTACAACATCTATTACTTCATGTTGAGAGATCGTAAATTAATAATTGCCATAACATGTATGATATTTACCTTCAGGTGGCGGTGGTGGAGGAAACGGCGGAAATACTGGATCATCTATCCCAGATCCAATCTCCTCCTAGAAAGATAAAGAAAAATAAATTATTTTCTAAATTAATATGTTATTGTTTTAAAAATGTAACTTTCATCACTTACATTCTTTTGCATAGTTATTTCAAACACCAAAAATATATTTTAAATTTTAACTGTAAGACTTAAAAAAAAAGAATTATTCTTGTAATAGTGTGAGTGGATTGTACAGGGTAAGTAATCTATTACTAGTGAATACTCACCCCCTCACTCAAGTCAACGTGGAAGAAATCATTTGATTGAAAATGGTAAATGTATGTTCACTAGTGATGATATACCTCGTACCTTCGCTAGTATTTGCTAACTCCTTTGTGAGGAGAAAGTAAAATTAAACTTAAAACGATAAAAAAAACATTTAATCAACATTTTTATTTATTGCAGCAAGATATAGTTGTGATATTTCGACGTGCATAAAGTGCTATTCTTTTTGTATGTACACTCCAGAGTCTCGCATTTAAAATTGCCAGAGCTGCAGCTGCATAGAACGTTCACTTACAACAAGCAGAGGAATAACACTTCTACTATTGAATGTAAACTGCTAGCACTGAAGTACACATTCACTGATTAAATGAGTGAAGGTATACATTCATTTGTAAAAGTTTACGTTCACTAGCCATCCGCTTTATACTTGCATATAAATTTAACCCATAATACATATCGGAGAGGAGACATATATTGAATATCTCAGTTTCATTATTTCATTATGATGCGCGAAAAAAATATAAGTAAGTTTAAACTCTTATAAATAAGTCTTTCAACTTTAAATATTATTTTTGTAACATTTATTTATGGTCAAAAAATGAGGACATTCTTGATGGGTAAACTGCAAAAAAAGCAAGAAAATAATGAATTAATTTTTAATTAAACCAAAAAACTAGTCCAGTTATTAACTTATATTTAAATATGCTTTTTCTAATTGCCACATCTGGCTCGGACAATATAAATTCATTAAGCAACTAGACTTAAAATAACTTGTTTTTATTACAAGAAACCCAAAAATGAGTCAGAAGGAATTAAAAATCACAAATTGTGGAAGGCAGCCAAGAGGAAAGTCAACATTTTCCTTTTGCCGTTTTATGTTGACAATGAACAGGGTCAAGCACTCTCCCCTTTAAAATTAAAAAAATATATCTTTTGTTTAACCTTTTTCTCAAGATTCAAGTTTTAAAGAATGAACAAGAAAAATCGCTGTGTTTATAAAATAAAGGTAAGGGAGTTTTCAATAAAACCGTTTGATTGTAATTGTATAAACGTTTTATGAATGTTTTTCTAAACAGGTGTTTTGAAAAAAATATAACTTCTTAGTTCTATATTAAACATTTTATTTTTTTCTTTGTAGCGGTAGATTAAAAAATAAAGTGAAATAAAAAATATATTCAAAGAAGACTGCATTCTTTACGGCTAAAATTATTATATTTTTAGAATTGTTCACCTCAGATCAGCTGTTTCTTCCCTTGTAACAATTACAAACGTCCACTTTCAGTTCTGGAACCACTTGGATAACGTTCTTATCCTAGCTTAGACATTACAAGATTATTGCGGTTATTTATTTCTTTCTTTATGATCTTAGTTGAACAGAATTTTGTTTCAATTATACAAATCACAAAAAATTGTCTAAATAATATACGAGTATATACGGTTGTAAGCCCGGTAGTTCTCCCCTCGAATAGATCAGGTATTTTTGGATTGTTTTCGAGAGTAAGAATATCTGACATTATTTTTCAAAAAAATATTAGTAAAATAATGTCTGGTACGTGCAGTATTTCAAAGAGCAGTTATTGGCAAACATTAATTAAAAAAGAACTACTTTATAAATAATGAAATACTAAAATCAATCTCCTTTTTGTTAAACAAATGTATTATTATTTCATACTTATATGTTTTAGTTTTTTATTTTTTTATTATTGTACATATTGTTCTTTTTTCTTTTTTGCAGAAATTTATACTTCGGAGATTTTTTAAAAAGCGAGACTTTTCATTATTTTGCCTCATTCGTGTGTTCCTGCTATGTCATTAGGTTACCGACATTTTAAAATAATTTTCCATAAGATAGGGCTAACCAATTCAGATAACTTCGACTGAACTCCCTTAATAAAGTGTGGTTAATAGTAAGATGGATACCTAGTTGACCTCTCTGTACCACGTCTCCCAAAGAGAAAGTCTTTAAATATAGTTTGGTAATGACACTTCTCTTCCTCTCAAGGCTCAGTCTACATAATATTATCTCTCAAACTTTTTATATTGCACTTTTGTAATACGTATGTAATTGCTTGTATAGGCCATGTCTGGCAAATCTTGCTTTTCAGCTTTAAGCTTATTAAATTTACTAATATTTTATTCCAGTTTAGAAGGAAAATGTAAAATAACAGGTATTCTATATACTGACATTAATATTTAATATGATAATGAATTCACGGTGCTTTGCTTTTGTTAAGCGGATTAGCGTTTATGAGAAAATAGTTGTAAATACAAAGGCGCTCAATAATATAATGAGATGCTTGTGTTTGTCGGAAAATGTTGTGAAAACACAATAAAGCTGATAATCGCGTGCCAAGCAACGTACTGGGAAAGAATTGACATGTACTTGTTATCCTATATGGAGGAGTTAAAACTAACTAATCGTGCTGCCTGTTATATTGACGAAAACTGTCCGAATCAAAATTCTCATTGTATAGGAAATTAAGAGTCCAATTGATTTATTGCTTCATATATACGAAGGTTTTCAGAACTTCTTTTTCGTTGTATTTTTTACTCTGCTAATTTTTCAAAATATTATCTTCTTGACTCAGGCTTGTTTTTTCAGGGCGCCAAGTTTTTATAGCGGCATATTTTTAATAAAATTTTCACCTTATTAAATTTTTTACAAAATTTAGAAGCTTATGAAAACTGAAAATAGAAAACCCCTACATGTTATGAAAATATACAATCATTTTAAAAATAAAGTAGAATTTCATATTATCATATCTGAAACAAATGTTTGCCCCAATTATCGTTTCTAATTCCACTAACTACCTATATTTTTTTAGAAAATCATATAATATTTAATGGGAGGCCCAAGGACATTACACCGTCCAGAAAAACCACTCCTATCGTTTTTGGTATTGTTTTTATTACACACACAAACGAGTGACTATTTGTAGGAGTCATATCTTTTACTGGTCAAGAACTTATAAAATGTACGCGCTTTTAGTTTTCCATCTATTCGAAAGGGCGTATATAATGCTGGAAAATGGCGTAGAGGCAGTTGGATGGAAGGCATTAGACAGGAAGATGTGAAAGCAATGCTTATTTCTGATGACAACGATGCATTCATTTGAGTCACGTCATTTGCAAGAAGCCATCTAACCACAATTCGTAGACATTTCATAAATGTTACGTTTTTTTCCATATTTTACTGCATATATAAAGTATAAAAATTGAATATTGTAAACAACAGCAGATGAAAAAAAAATTTTTTCTTATCGATATTCGTATAAATGAAGAAATTGCAAAATATTGGCCTGCATTGTCCATCCCATGCACATGTATTGCATTGCGCATTACGTTCCGGCTTCATTTTGGCATTTAAAATCGGTTCTTTATTTTCATCATTTCTGCTACACTATAATTTTCATCACTTGGTTCAAGAAGCCCCACTTAATAATTTCTTGATAATCTTCTTCAGTATCCATAACACGAATACTATGATTGAGAAACTTCATTGCTCCATTTCGAAAATTGATGATGTACATTAAGAACCTAACAATATAACTGTTACATATTTTTAGCATAATGTGTCACCATGCGTCCAATTTTACCTGAGAGGGGAAGACTACACTATGACCGAATTCTTAGTGACAAAATACGACGTTAGTAACGTGAAAATCATGAAACGACCAAAATCGTCTAAGCTACGAAAATCTATGGAATAAAAATAAATTAAACGACTAAGATCGCTTAGTGTTTTAAAGAGACCTTGAGTGGAAATTAGACTGGAGCCTTTTTTCTAAAATTGGGTACAAATAGGAATCAAACTCAGTATCTGAACTGTAAGACAAGTGTTTTAGCAAATATGTCAAGGAAGTCTTCTTTATGATATTGTCTGATATTACAACATTCAAGTTAATTATTCAACTACAAATATGAATAAAATCAGAGATCCATGTAGTTCAAATTAGGTACCAACGAGCAGTAACAGTAATTAATAATCTTAAAGAAACTCATATATCAGTCACTATCAATGTCACTTAAAAAACTCGTATATTTGTCACTATCAATGTCATTAAAAAAACTCATATTAGTCACTATCAATGTCAGTATAAAAGTAACTCTCGGTTAATTAATATTAAAATCTCAGTTATTCAATATTAAAAGGTCGCAAATGTATTTGCTTGAACATTATCTTAAAATAACAGACAGACGAACGTTAGCCGAAGCGCATTCGTTTAACAACTCGACAAATACAACATACTGTGGATTGTTCCAGAAGTATAAGAAGAAAAAATAAATGAAGAAACTGTGTGAAGACATGCAGTACTATATTAAATCCCATTGACTAGGTTAATGCAGAACAGGGTCAGATACGAGTAGCAGGACGTTGTGCAGATTATTGTTTTTTGACCCTTTTTGGGTAACGGAATAAAGATAAACAATGTTTTTTGACTATTTAAACATGGCAACAAGAAATATTGAAATTCAAGACTTCGAACACGCGCATGACTTTGATATGTATTGTAGTTTTTGATCACGGGCAGAGGTTCCTGCGATGGAGAGACATTGCGCAAAATCCACATGGATAAGGGAGCGATGAGTCGCCTGAAAGTGATGTGGAGAAATCGAATAATTCTAAGAAAAACCAAGACTCGATTGGTCCAACCATCGTCTTTGCTAACTTTTTATATGGCATGACACGGAAATCTGGACACTCGAGGCATGCAATAGGCAAATTGTTTATGCCTTTTAGATGTAGTGTTGGAGACGGCTCCTAAGCAATTCATGGACTGCCAAAAGAACCAATCGATGGATTTCATTGTACTGTGTGACAAAAAAATCGTACGATATTTTGAACATATAGCGTGGGGCCTGCCCACCAGAATTGGCCACTCAAGGTTATCAAATACAAATGAAAAAAAGCAGAGGCCATGCAACTCTCCAATGGAGTGACCAGATGAAATAAACAACAGAGTGCTGATTTCGGGAAAGGCTACTTTGGGCAAGTATCTCTTGCATTGGATAAGGTTGGTCAATGTTGGTGATCACGACTCTCAGAACTGAGGTAATATTAAGGAACAAGAAAAAATACTAATTTTAAAAACCTAAATCGCCTTTTTTTGGATATTTTATAAAACATATTTTAACCGTTAGCTATTTCCCAAAATTTATATAGGCTTTTGCTACTAGTATAAACACATACGACGATGGACAGAGGATAGCGTACCTTTTCTAATGGCTCAATACTCAATGGCATTGTAATCAACGGGTTCAAAGATAGTATTATCTTCGACTTATCAAGCCCATATCAACAATATGAATTTATTGAAGAGTGAACCATATGAATGGATAAATGAATTATTTTGTTTTCTTTTTTATTTGATTTATAATCAAAATACAATATATTTCAATATTGTACAATACAACAATTGAAACAAAAAGAAAATATTTTTCAGAAGTCTTGATAATTCATAAATGGTTGATAACCTCTGAGAGTCATACAATATAATTGTGGTTTTCAGATATTGTGGCTGTGACAGGTTCAGTAATTAACAACATATTATATTTGAAGGTAAAGGTGTCACATTCGCTTGAATAACTTTATGACGACATGTCAGACGCGCTTGTCTAATACGCAGCTGTGATATATTATCCAGGAACAATCGTGCGTTTGAGATGCGGGTGTCAAATAATACAATTTTGTTGATGTATAATAGTAATAATTATTAATTAATTGTTGAATTGAGCAAATAGGGGGAATTTGTTGTATTATAGAATTTTCAAGGCTAAACATGAAGAAATAAAACCAGTTTGTCACTCTTGTTGCAGTTGGAAAAGGTAGATGGAGCAATTGTGTAAGGAGATACTGAAAATTAACTGGTCAGAAGTGGAAGAGCTCGAAGAATTCCATCGAGATGAGTGAGGATCTGCGCTGACCCAAAAGGGTTGATGAATGATGGTGTACAGAATTATGGAGTAAAAACTACTTTGTTAAATAAATACACTAAAATAAAGAAAATGCTTTGTAAAGTTCATATGTGCAAGGTGAAATTTTTTTGTCTATATTTCAAAGCCACAAAATATTTTTTGTCAAAGTATGTTATATCTGAAAATATGTGATTTAGGCGGCCCATCGTATATCTCGAGGCATCGCATTGACCTTCGACTCCAAAAAGCCAATTGACTACATTCAAAATAACTTATATTATTGCAGTTTAATTTTTGCGTTCCTGAAATTTGGGCGATATAATAAGTTTTTACTTGTTATCCATGTATTTATAAACATATGTAATTTTGAATTGAGTTTTTCGTGGTTCTTCCTATTAGATGTACTATAAAAGGTATTTCTGAGTATTCCTCAGCGTGGTTTGACTTCCCGTTTCGGAGTATTGTATCGCATGGTTTAGCTTTTGCATGATGGCATCATAAGCCAAATTACGCGGTATAATACTCCGGACGACATTATACAACTGGTATGTATTTTTTTTGTTAAATTTAATTTTGATTTATTTAAGTACAAGATGACCTCCATGGGCTAATAAGTAAGACGCTTGTCTTCCAGCCTCGGGGGTTGCGAGCTTGATTCCTGTTGAAATCCAGATTAAAAAAAAGAATTCCAGTCTGGTTTTCACTTCAGGCCTCTTTAACCTCCTTATAATTTCTATATTAAAACAAGCCCGCCAGGTTGTACTGAATATAACAAAAATATTACACAATACAATACTAGTCTTCTTTACGCCCTTGAAATTATCAACCAAGCGCTTAGCGTCCAAATCTCGAATTCATACATTGAAACAAGAATGTTAAAGATTTTGTACAGCTGAATCTAAACCATCACAACTAAATATATTTTATTAAAAGGTGTTGAAGGCAGGTTTAGATTCAGCTGTACAAAATCTTTAACATTCTTGTTTCAATGTATGAATTCGAGATTTGGACGGTAAACTTTTAATAAAATATATTTAGTTGTGATGGTTTAGATTCAGCTGTACAAAATCTTTAACATTCTTATTTCAATGTATGAATTCGAGATTTGGACGCTAAGCGCTGCTGATTCTCGAAGGTTGTTTGTGTTTACATGGATAATATTAATGAAGTAATGATATCAGTTCAAGCAGACGAATCATGGACAATACGTCATAATGGAAAAATAAATAACCTTTATGGTCACTGAATATTTTTTGTTTCATTAAAATAAAGCATTTTTTATGGGCTGGACAGCGATCGATTTAAATAATCCAAACCCCTTAATCCTTTGACCAGACCTGGAAAAAGCAAGAACATAAATATACTTCGATCGTTGAATTGAATGTAAAAGCAACTTGGAGTGATAGGAGTCCATGGTTTGAAGCGCTGTTCGCAGTGCATAAGATAGACCAGATTCTTTGAAAAGGCTAGAACCCGTTTCGGACTATAGTAACATAAGAATGGTATAAACTAGTTTTTAAACAAATTAAACCTAGGAAATTAGAAATATTTTTACAATTTCATGATGCATTTTGTTGGTAATCGGTGAATCTCACTTTTTCAGCGCCAGTCGTTGGTGTTGACAAATATGATCAACATGAGCGTGTGTATTCATAGAAGATGAGGATGAAATTGAGTGTTAGAATATAAAACAATTAGATATTTTTGAACATTTTGTGTATTTCTTTAACTTTTCTAGTTCAATGATGAATGAAATACAAAATAATCAAAACTCAACATATTTTATTTGAATCGAACAGATTTTTACGAACCAGAACAGGAATAATATACGAGTAGTTGGGTGAAAGAGCACATTAGATATTATGACCTGGAGTCGTGGTGTACTCGTAAATAGAACTAGAAAATTATTGTTCGATCAAGTGTATGATATTTTGAAGGAAGGAAATGAAATGAGTCTGCGATACGGAATAAACAATTATTGTATTTGAGGAAATTTACAAAAATAAAGATTTTTTATGAACACGAGAAGAAAAATATATTTTCAGCTTTACCATTACTCTACTATCCAATGTGTTACTAAATTTTGACGTCAAATAAATTTTGCATCATGAGAAAAAGTGTTTCTCAAATTTTCTGTGTTGATGGACCTGTTTTTATTCATTCCAATCCATCGAGGCAGCTCATCATAGATAACACCCTTCTGATCCCACCAAACACAGAGCATTGTCTTCCGTCCATAGCGATTTGGCCTTGCAGTCGATATCGCTGGTTTACTTTGAGTAACCAAATTGATTGAATGTTCCAAGTTTTTTTTGTTACTAAGCCTTTTGTAACTAAGCCTTTTAATTAAAAAAAAAGAAAGTGACACGCCTCCGAATACCAAATATTTTTTATTAAAAATTCGACATAATATGTACTGCAACTGAACAATTACAAAAATCTGCTAAGATGATAGTCCACGGGGCTACACGGGGATAGTACATGGGGCTATAATGTATGACAAAATACGGAATGAAGTTATTAGAGATGAATGCGAAATTACATAAGGTGAAAAGATCAATCTAAGGTACTTTTGGTCATGTAGAAAGAATACATTATGAATGACTAATAGAACAAATATATCGTGCAAATGTGAGTGAAAGGTGTGGTAGAGAAAGACCATAGAATGTATGATTAGATCAAGTGAACGATATTTTGAATGAAGGAAAAGCAGAAATTCAGAGAAATCGTAAGAATTGAATGTTTCGAGGTAATAAAGTCTGGCACTCAGTCTTCCTAGCGTACTTCGATAGGGAAATGGCGTGATGGTATGAATATATGTATGAAAACATATTTCACATAAGATTTTAAAAACAATACATTGAAGCTGTTATTTTAACTAAATGTTTTCTCTCAAGAATACATCTAATGTAATTAAATATTTAATAAAATACACCAAAGTAATTAAAGAGATTTCCCTCTTTCGTTCAAATTAAAACCATTATTTTAAAATAATGTACGATTTCATTAAAAAGCTCAGATGTTTTAACATACCATGCTCGAGAAACATTAGATTTAAATGAATTTAAGTAGTGAAATCTATATCCTGGCATACATTTGATTCCAAACCAGGGGCGATACACCCATGTGAGATGTGGGAAGCATACGAGTAGGACCAATTAAAGAAATATATTTCAGCTCAATATGTTTTTATTTCACCAAGACACCAGGGTAAATTTTTATTTTATTAAATGTTATGTAAATACATACATATAATCATACCGACAGAGATAACAGATCTCCAAACTTTTCTATCCAAGCTCACAACTTTCGCCTCCTTCACATTCACATTTAGTCAAGCACAATCTTCTATTATTCAGACCTCTCACTTTACCTTCTTTCAAAATTTGATAGAGACACGTTTACCTCAGTCTATTTCTTCCATGCACACTTTGCACTTCTGACTTATATACTGACTAAGTTATTCTTTCGTCATTCATTCTCACGATGTATCTAAACCATATTAAATATTTTGTCTTCATCTTGTTTAAAACATCAATTTCCATGCATTCATTTCTAATGTCGTTATTCCACCTTTTGTCAAATATTGACAATCCACATTTTTTTCTTAATGCAAGCATCTTCATATAACTTTTAGTCAGTGCAAGTCGAAGTATTGTCATTTAGCTACTAGTTTTTAGTCAGTGCAAGTCGAAGTATTGTCATTTAGCTTCTAGTTTTTCAGTTTTTATTTATGTTTCATTTATTTTTTGTAATTCTAAAAGGCATTTATTGACACTTCATATGTCACTTAGAAAATAGTAATATATAAAAAAACTGTTAATAAAACTTAATAAAGACGTAATAATTGATGTATGAATTTGAAACTTAGACTTGGCTGAAATAGGATAAGATTAATACTATGGAGATACGTGCACTATGGAAAATTTGTGTAGTGTCAATGTTTGAATGAAGGCGGAATAAAGACATCGAAATTAAATGCATGGATAAAAAAGTTATTAACAGTAAGGCTGGATCAAATGGACCAGATTTAAAATAGCATAAAGAGAAAAATATGAATGATTGATGATTTTGCATTACGAGATGTATGAATGTGGGGGGGGGGGAAGTTGTGTTCTTAGATAGAATAATTTAGAGATCTGTTCTGTCTACCTTCCCCACAAAGGACACTTAAATAAAAAAAAGAACGCATCCCGGCAAGGGGATGTTTAAATAGAACGAATTTTTACGTTTTTTTTAAATAAAAGTTCCTATTTACGTTAACTAAATTGAAATAGTCATCACGTAAAATCAAACAATTGTTTTTAAACACCACTCAGGCCCCTCACCAAAGCACTAAATTTTCATTTGTATATAAGTAAATCGGTTTATTTGCCATTATATTAGACCAATTTTCTACTTTGTTATGCCTTGAATTGTTTTTTTTTATTTGTTTTTGTGCAATATGCGTTGGTTAGTATATGTAAAATTAACTTGCATAAATAAATCCGTATCGATAAATCCAGCAAAAATACGGAACGAGCAAACACAAACTGATCTCCGATCCCTCCCAATCATGTTTCAAATATTCAATATATCGGGTTTCCCAAGCAAGTTTTCGAATACCGTCGCTTTCATCCTTCTATACACAAGTCTTAACCTTTTTAATGCATAAAGCATTAAGTTATAGTTTTTCGGGCTAATATCACCATCAACCATAAATATTTACAATAAATATGCTCAAATGCAATTATTTTGCTCTTGTATATATTTTTTATCAAAACTTGATAAATGGCTTACGTTGTACGTTGAAACTCGCTATGACACGATAAGCACCCGAGCTATCTTAATTTGATTATCTGTGAGTTTATTTCCGTATTCGTTTAATTTTTTTTTAATCAACCGTTGTTCATGTAAGATGAAGAACATTGATTTGGGTAAGTAAAACGAATGATTGAAGGAACGCTTACGAAACAAATATATAGTGCAAATGTAAGGAAACGCGTGGTAAAAGAAGAGCAATGATACTTTGAATGGATCTAATTAATGAAAATTTTAAAGAAGGATACGTAAAAGTCGGAGAAATCATATGAGCTGTATAAGAATGTATATGGATGAAGAAAAGGCCAATGATTTGTGTCGAGATAGGAAAGTCTACCACTCTCTCCTCTCTACCTAACCTGATAGGAAAATTGCCTGATATGTAATAATTGTATTGGTGGTAGGTAATCATTGGAAACATTATTTGGTCAGTTTTTTATATCAAATAGTAAGAAAAGTTATTTATGAAAAATATAATACGTTTTGTTTTTTCGCACTTTTTAAAACACAGGCGGCATTTCTCTTAGCACTGTGCCTGTCACTAGCGCACGTGAGAAGGATTGGTGCTCGAAACTAATTGCTTCACAGAAACTAATGATTCCAAGAGACGGATGGCAATGAATTCTGTTTTTGCACCTAAAGGCCGAATGACAAACGAATAGGAACGAGCCTTTGCAGTTAAATAAAACAGTGTATGTTTGAAATAGCTGCATACTGTTCGGTTCCGATAGATAAACAATAATAACTGCTTAATGAGCATGCAACTGAAACTATATAAAAATAATGCATGTTTTTTGAACAATTTTTTAAACTTGGACGTCTTTTTCATCATCATCGTCCTCATGCCATTTTCTATTAGAATAATAGTTTAACACAAAATAGGTTAATTTTCCTTTTTAAACTAGTAATTATAATTCTATCGATAGTTTGACCTCATATTTCTTCGAGTCCGATATATTTGGTTATTAAAAGAAGATTTTTAATTCAAGTATATTTACTTCAGAAAATGAAAAAAAGAAATCTTGTATTTTCGGAAAAGAAATTTAAAAGACGAGCAACCTTGAGAAGAGTTTTCTGTTTAAACGGCGGTTTATACTTTTTATTTTTATTATTTAACGCAAATTAAGTTTAAAATAAGAGATAATCTTAGATTCTGAAAATAAATAAAGTATTTTCGAGAAGCTGAATAAAAAATTTAATATTTTTGAGAAACACTGTGCTAGACATATCCTTAGATAGTGTTTCAAATAATTTGATGATTTTTTCCCAAATTAAAAAACTTTATGCTTAAGTATTCTACCAAAAGAAACACGTGTCATCGTTTTTTGTCCTATGTTTCGATTAAAATTTCTTATTTTATTTTATATTATTTTTAATAACATACATATCCTTAGGCAATATTAAAATAATTTTGTTCATTTTAAAAATATTTCGTTAAATTGAAAAGTAGTAAATATGAAAAAGGTACAGTAAAGAAGAAATAAAGTTTCTTGAAGATTATTTGTTATATTTATTAAAGAGATTCTCATTTCACCAAGCCAGATCTTTAAACGAAAATTCAAATAGTTTCTGTGACTGGAAAAATTTTACGTGTAAATGGCAATATAAAAACAGACATGTGTGTATGTCTGGGTCTATAAGTAAAGGTCATTTTAAATAACTTTAGAAATCACGTAAGATAAAAGTTGTAAGATAAAAGGCAGTTATGTTTGAAATTGAATAAATATAATTAAAATTTAAAATATATACAACACAAAAACTTGTTAAATTGACTAATCATGTTGTATGTTTTGCCTTAATTATCAAAATATATTTGACCAGTACTTTGTCAGATGATGAAAGAGTTGCAAGAGATATTCAAATGCCTTTTCGTAGTCCACAAAGGCTAGGTACAGAGGGAGTTCGTATTCCTCACATCGTTCTATTATTTCCCGCAGCACCTGAATATGATCCATGGTACTGAAACCCTTCCTGAATCTAGCTTGTTCTCGTGGTTGGTTCGTGTCAAAAGTACTCGAGAGTCGGTTAGTTAATATCTTGATAAAAAATTTGTATAGGGTAGGTAGCATGCCAATTGGACGGTAGTTCTTAAGATCCTTTTGATCGCCTTTCTTATGGAGAAGTATTACTGTTGCAGATTTCCAATCTTCTGGAATGTATTTTTCTAGAAGGCACTTGTCGAAAAGTGTTGATAAGATGGTATCCACTTCTCGACCTGTTTGTTTAAGGACATCAATGGACAAACCGTCGGTACCAGTGGCCTTACCGGATGTCATTCCGTTGATTGCGTATCTGATTTCTCCTGGTAAGATCATTGGGATATTTTCATCCTCAGTTTTTTCCAGATTCAAATTTGTATTTGGTACAGTTACCGTATCTGTATCGGCATATAGTGCTCTATAAAATTCTTCCGCTCTCTTCAGGATAAAATTTCGTTGCTTAGTTACAGTATTATCAGACAGTTTAAGTGCAATGATGTGGCGTTTTCCTAAAGACATATTTTGCTTTAGCTTTTTCAGACTTCTATTCTCAATCGTTCTTTGAACTATTTTTGTATTATATTCGCGGACATCTTTACGAATATGTTTGCGCTTTATATTGATCTCTGAGAAAGATGATGATCAAGAAGCGGGTTGTGTATATATCATTTTTCTTCTTTGTTTCATAAGATCTAACGTTTGCTGCGATAATTTTGATTCTTTTTGGGAATATGAGCCACCGTAGTTTGTTGCACTCTATACTATCTGTTCTGCTATTGATTATATTGTAATCGGAGGCTCTGGTTCGCTGAAGATTTCAAAAAATTTGTTCTCAATACTTATAAAAAACCAATGTTATTCTTATCAGACTTTCACTCAGTCTTCTCAAAATAAATATTCTAGAGCAATCTTAATATTTTTTGTTTCCAATAAAACTTGTATTATTAATGAATGCGGTACCTAAACCAAAAACATTTTGTTTTAAGTATTCTACATCCAGTTTATTTGATTATCTCACCAGTCTGGAGATTGTTCTTATTGGGTGTACAAATAAGTCACCGCCGTTTGACAAAAGTTGGCGCCACCAGTAAGTTATGGTTAAAATTGTCAGATGTAAAATGTCATTATCGTAAGGTTGGACATCTGTCAACAACATGACCTTGAAATATTAGTGAATTTTTATCAGTATAACATATTTTTTTGTGTTCGAAAATGTCAAGTTTTGAGCCGAATAAGCGTCATTTGCGGGAACTTTTGATTTACTTCTTCAATTTGAAGAAATCTGCAGCTGAGGCGCATCGATTGCTTGTAGAAGCATATGGTGAGGCTGCCTTAAGTGAGAGAAGTTGTCGTGAGTGGTTTCAAAAGTTTAAGAACGGTGAATTTGACATCGAAGACAAAGAACGTAGCGGAAGGCCGAAAGTGTACGAAGACGCGGAATTGGAAGTATTATTGGATCAAGATTCGTGCCAAACGCAAGAAGAACTTGCACTTACATTAGAAGTGACTCAACAAGCAATTTCACATAGGTTGAAATCATTGGGAATGATTCAAAAACAAGGAAATTTATTTGTACACCTAATTTTATCAAGGGTACTTATAAAATTAATAAAGATTTTTTTACATTTGAAGTTTCTTTGTTATTTCACTTATTACAATTATTTACCATCAAATGCCTTTTTACCTTTTATTCCAAGGGTATATTTCAACAAAATGTAAACGTTCCGCCTGACGACAACTTTACAAGGTAGAAACACGTATTGTGGTTATTACAAGAAATTAATGAAACGGCAAAGTATGATAGAACTTTAAGTGGTGCTTATACATTTTATTGTTATGTTTTAGACATTCATTATTTGAAATACAACCTGGTGGGTTTGTTGCCATATAGTAATTCTTCCAACCAAGAAACAAGATGTTAAACCAGGCTTTAATGAGAACCAGACTAAAACTCTTTAAAAAAATTAAACAGTATAATAAATAAATTATAATGGGAATCACACACGCACCCCCCGGAATGGAAGACAGGAGTCTTATTGAGATATTGTCTTTTACAATAAACAAAAATAATCTTAATGTATGGTTATTGTACACATTATTGCTATTTAAGTCATCAATTGCTATTTTAATTAATTAATTTGAAATTTATCTCGATAGACCGGATAGTATTTGATAATTTTTAAAATCTTACATAAGCGTGTATTGGTTAAACTTACATCATCCCCAGATCCTGAGCCGTCTGAAAAATATTTGGTCACATCTCGATCGTGAGGACCTGGTAGGCCGAGTATATGCTCTGGAGTGTCCTGTTAACATATTTGGATAACTGTACTCGTATGTTTATCTTAAGAATTGGCTTAATTTTTTAATTTGATGATCGATCGACTGAAAAGCAAAGCAGAATCGTTCGAAAAGCGTAGCAAAATTGTTTGAAAAGCGCAGCAGTATTGTTTGACAAGAACAGAAGAATTGTTCGACAAGCGTATCAAACTCGTTTGAAAAGCACAGTAGAATCGTTCGAAAACGTAGTAGAATTGTTTAAAAAGCGCAACAAAATCGACCTGAAAGTACAGCAGAATCGATTAAAGATTTAGCAAAGAAAAGATGAAGTAATTTAAAAGAGCAACTTGAAAAGATTTTTCGTCCACCAAGCGAGGAATAACGAAGATTTGAAAAATAAAATTTACATTTATTTGTGTCTTTGATTATACAAACGGTTTTTCAAAGAATAATCTTCTATTTAAAGCCAATTGTATATGTTTGTATTTCTAGTACTTTTATTAAATTCGTTAGGCACAAGGCTATTCGCAATTTTAGTTTCTGTGGTTGATTGTATAAAAAATGTATTATTTTGTTGCGATAGACACTATTGGCAATATTGTTTTTTAACTTTTTATAAAAATACTTATCTTCTGATATTTTTCTTTGATTTTTTTATTACATTTTTAACTTTTAATGATTCAATGAGTAAAGTTTATTTTTAATCAATACAAGCTTTTCTTATATTTACGTCAAAATATTTACAAATACGAGTTTACAAAATAAAATTGATAATAGTTAATAATCGTTTTCAATATATATACGTACAATCACTCCTTTTCTTTTTGGGGTGTACAGAGATGTAAGAGTTCTCCCCCTTATACTTATACACACACAGTTTTGCCACGACCATATCCATACATTTTGTCACGAGTGCATTAATTTTTCATATTACTCAAATTCCAATAGCTATATTTTTTAGATCATTTCCTTGGTCCTCTTCGTTGATATAAGAAATAAATAAATGTTCAGTTGGTATTTCATTGCTCTATCTCTCAAAGTACTAAAATATCGTCAAATTCAGTAATCTATTAACTTTCTCTATCTGTCGACAAAATAAAAAAGTTCTCAAAAATCATCACCAATGGAATTTCTCTGTTTATTAATCCTTGTCAGCTTAATAAATTGAATAAAACTGAAAATAAGAACTGGTTAAATAAGATTATCTCGTTTCACTTCTTATGTGAATTTAAAAATTAGCCAACATTATACGGCACCGTCCTCAAATAAGATAGAACGCATATGATTATCTTTAAAAAATACTTTACAAGAAAATAAACGTCTTCCTGAGGAACTCGGTAATAATAACATCCATTACATCCTGACATTAATGCGAAAAATATAAGCAGTTTTTTTATATAAATAAGACGCAAAGGTAGACATTTCTGTTAATAAAATTAAGAAGCGATTACTCAGCGATATCTAAAATTGGTATCATTGGTTAACACGTGAATTTTCTCAATTGAGAAAATTGGCCATGGAAGACTTATTTAAAGGAATGGGTCAACAACACCTAGCAAGTGCTACGCTTGTCAAGAAAGTGAATAGAAAATGAAATAAATTTTTTAATTAATCTCAAATCTTTTCTATTAACTATCAAACCATCCGAGATTTTAGCACTTAACTAAGTGAACTACGCAAAGAGTTGTCCTTATTATCTTATTATTATATATTTATATGTTCTTCAAAACATGGATCCAATTTGCTTTAGGCTTCGAATTTATTGACATTGAAAAAAGTCTTCGCAGTGCATTGTGTATGACTGAGTATTAGAATTAGGAAGCAAATGTGCATATGCGAGAATATATATTAATGTATTTGTGTTAGTATCATATATTACCTCAACATATTCTATAGCGTTTGTCCCTTTGGTGGACTATTACAACATCTCTAGCCTGTTATGGAAATTGGAACGATTCTTGGAAAACGAGAAAGAGATGGAGCCCTTGAACATTTGGATACCATTAACTACACAAAGTAAGGTTTAAAAATTTAATCTTTAACACCAATGGCTGAATTTAAGACCCAGCATCAATATCGAAAATATGGTCTGTCAAATTTACTACCTGACACGCTCATCATCCGATACATACATACTTTTTATCATAACTCAAAACTGAGCCAGTTTTTTTTGCTCTAAAATGGTGATAATGATGTAACAATAAGAATAAATGACAATATTACTAGAAAAATAATACAATACAAAAATATTTTCATCAACAAAAATAAATTATTTCCATCTAAAAATGTCATAATTGAGCCAAAAAACAAGAAAAATACGATCTTTATTTAAAAAGCATTTAAGAATAACTCATGACTTATTTTTAGGAACGAAATAGAAATGTCATATAATGAACATTAATGTAGATCATTAAATTAATGAAAAAGTACATAAATATCATCACAAAGTTTCCCTGTCAGAGTGAAGAGAGAAGAGAGACCACCAGACTTTATTGGGACACACATATTTCGCCTCTAATATCCATACAATTTCTCATACAACTCCAACAATATCTCTGAATTTTTACATTTTCTTCTTTTATAATACTAAACACTTTATCTCACGGCAGTTCCTTGGTATACAAAACCCACCCAAACCGTCTCCGAGTGCTCTTATTCATCTAACTCAACATACGAATTTTTAACTCACAATCATCTCTAACACTTCATTTGATTACTCACAATTACTCACAATTATACCTAATATTTCATTCAATGAACACTTCATTCCATATTCTGCCATATAACATAAGTCACCCTAAGTGCGTGCATTTTAACAACATTGATTCGGCTATTTTCTGTCTTTTTCTACGTGCACGTTTCAGTGACATACATCAAAATCGGTCCTAAAATACTTTTTAGACTATCATCTTGTCAGATTTTGATACAATTTAGTGCGATAGTAAATGTTTTAGTTTTCCGTTGAGTTCCTATCGTAGTGAGGAATATCATATTTGATATCCCTCATAACTCTTCCATCATCTGAAAGTATACTACCTAAATAGCATTTTTTTCAACATGCTCTAATTTTCAATACTCACCCATATATATCGTGTTTATTTTTTTTTCACAATTATCTATGACTTTGCCTTTGGAACATTCATTCTCGATTCTTTTTCTTCTTATCTCTCATACAATTGAGTTATCCGATTGTAATCCATACGCACTCGCCACTAACACTATCATGTCGTTAGCGTATAGCAATCCACATACATTCCAATTCGACATTTGTATGCATTCTATTGATCTCGGAATTTCCTTAATACACGATATTGTGTAAATATTCAGCAATAATGGTGACATGATACATCCTTGCTTTACCTCTTTTGAAATATATAAAAACTCAATCAAGGCACCATTCACTCTGATACACGGTCTACGTTCAGCATTAAAGGACATAATACCATGTATTAATTAACATTCAACACCACATTAATTCAACATTTTCCATGGCTTGTCGTTTATCACGCGGTCATATGCTTTCTCTTAGTCTACAAAGGCTTAGTATACTTTTTTAATTTTTTGACATACATTGAGCCACACACATATGCAAAGAAAATCTAATCCAACCTTTCTCTTCCACTTAAAAAGGAACCTTAATCATCCCATACTTTTTAAGTCTTTTTTTCATTCCTTCTACAGTTTTTTCGCAGAGTTTACTTACTATACTCAGCCAACTAATGGCTGTGTAACTTCCACACTCCATCTTCGTAACCCGTACTTTTATATAACGGAACTATCACTGCACTCCTCCAGTCTTTCAGTATGTAGTTAGATTCCCATTTATTTATTAACTGTCTCAGCCACTAAATCATTCGTTTACCACTATATACAACGAATTCTGTCTTCATTTCATCACAACCTGACGCTTTTCCGTGCAGTGTAAAAAATCATATGAAAAAAACAGTTGATTCTTGTTTTTTTTATAATTATTTCTGGTTGTTTTATTTTTATCTCACTGCGGATGGGCAGATTCTACAATTTGTCTTTATTTAAAAAATCGTGTAAAAATTAAGTGAAAAAAGCCACTTTGAAAAAAGATAGATAATGTACTTGAATTTTTTTCTAACCCTTTTTGTAGTTAAAAATTACAAAGTTATCTTACAAAAAAAAATTATCCCATCAATACGTTTCTCCCGTAATCATTGTATTTTTTATTAATCAATTCCATAAACGCTCAATACAATATCATATTTTTTGACATACATTTTACTCTAGCCATACGCAAAGAGAAAATCTGATCCACGCATCCTTTACCCCTATGGTGAAAGTAGGACAAAAACACGGAAAATTGATTTATTAAAAAAAAACATTTATCACCCACTTGAATATTTGATAATATTATTGAATTCTCGTGAGTGATGATTCAAAATTTTGATCAATTTCGTTAAGTTTTATATGTGACTTTAACGCACGTACCTATGTTATAATTTTTCTAGCGTTTAATATTTGATACTGAAAAAAGTGAGCATAAAAGTTATAAATTATATTTTCAATTGAAACTTTCTGAATGCCAATAAAATGATAAATAAATAAATTTAATTCAAGGATTTTCGCATAAATATGAACAGAACATATCAAACACAATGAAAGCCAGTAACAAGTCTGTATTACTATAATACAGTTGACATTTTTTTGTCATATTTCTGTTAAAATATTTTAATTGAAATTTTAAAATGCAATTCTTCAGTATACATGCTAAATCAATGAATAAGTAAAGCTTCATATGTTTGCATTTTCCCAATCAAAGACATAGTGTTTTAAAGCTCTAGTTTCATTTTAAATGTGTAGCATGACCTAGATTTAGCCATGTTTCCAACTTACATCTTTCGGATCATAATGCCATCTTACAACGGTCGGACATATTTTCATTACAAATACAGTGAATTCTCATATTATTTTTATAAAAATCGTTAATATAACATACACTGTTAGTTACAAATTGTTAAGTAAAAAGCTTTTTAAGGATACATTAGCAAGTTTATTTGTTAGTCATGTTAATGAAATTAAAAAAAAAGATATCTTTACCGTGTCTAGATCAATAAAGTCGCCACCCGAACCCTGTCAAAAAATAAAACAATTAAAATAGGAACGACTTCTTTGTCAGAAAATAACTAGAAATAGGTAGAACTTAATAAAACATTTCATTGATCTCATACTTAAAAGTGTGCATTAAAAAGGTACTTACTTTTTTATAATACTTTCATAATCAGCCTTTATCATGCTTGTTTATATTGTTTTATGATATAACAGCTAGAAAATCCAAAGTCGATAGTTTTTGGATAAAAAAGCGTTATGCTATGAAAAATATTTAAAGTTCTTATTACATTACTTATACACATTTTCTCTAGGCGATTTCTTTCATTATTACAATTCTCTCGTACAATTTGACATCCATCATTCTCCTAAGGCTAAAAATTAAGAAACCTTGTATCTCGAGCCTTTATTATTTCTCAATATTGACGGTTGTACAGTCAAATAGATAGGATGCAGGTTCCGAACAGCCGGCATTTCGTCTTCAGATTAAACGCTGAGGAGTCCCATATGGACCTCGCAATAACTCCAGACTTAAAAAATAAGCAACGTAAGAAGTTCAAACAATATTTATTATAAATTATTGAATTTTTTTCCAAGCTATATTCAAAAGGCCGGCAGCATCGGGATCTTTCGTGGATTAGTATAGATATTATGTACATATTAATGAGAGTTTGTTATAGTTGCAGTTAAATGTTTCAATTTAGAGTTGTTGAGTTTATTGTTTCAATTTCGATTTTTATTTTATAATTTTATACTAGGAATGTAACGTTTTATATTCGCTAAATAAAGCAAACATTAATATTTAAAAATATTGGGCTCTCTATTTATTCCAGCATAAGTAAACTTGCTTAAACCCTATATCCAGGCCATGTAGTGGTTTACTAAGAAAACTGACTTTTGGCGTATCATTGTCGGTGGGACAGTGTCTGTTTTTAGTTTCATCAGATTATGTCCTATTTCAACAAATAATATTACAACAAAACTTAGGAGATATTTAATTGAAAGAGTATTATTGAAGAACGCTCTTGATTTTCATTTCATTTAAATAATTACTATTTTCACTTTAAGCCGACTTGTTGAATAAGCTTAAGTTTCATTATATTGTACTATATTATTGAAAATTATTTTAAAATTAACTCCGGCAAAAACCTCACGGTCCATCGCTATTTGAAGCTTTCTTCGACTCTTTTGATCCCAGTTTAGTCTCGAATTTTCCAAAATCAATACGCTTGCCTCCTTCAAGCTTTAGGTCGACCTTGTTCTTTGAGGATCAAGTGCATTTTATCAAGTGGAATTTTTTATTTTCTGCCTTGAGGCAAATGCCACAGAAGCGTTATTTAACGATACACAACAGCTCTGTTTTTTTTTGTGTTCTCATCGCAGCTCTCAATTTCATGTTCTTTACAAAAAAGGATACACAACATGTCCAGGATATCAGCAGCATTCTCCTGTGCAATCACATCTCAAAAGCCTCCGGTGGATTTAATACGTTCTCGTTTGTACATTATAGGAGTATAAATCATATGTCGTATTTTATCATGCAGTATCTCTGACATTGAGACTGATATAAGCAAGAATAGTTCTCATTTTACTTGATTGTGCACTTCCAAATTCAATTCAGTATTTACGTTCCTGTCTGAATTTTCCTAATAATAACGTGATAAAGGTATTTCAAATTATATATTTTAATATCAAAAGAATTTTAGTGGTAAAAATTTATATACTTTTAAATAATATACATAAGTCGTTTTGCATACTGGTCAAAATAATATCACAATTAATCTCTTTAGATCAAACATTTTGGTAGATTAATTTTGTTAGTCTGGCGAATGGTTTTGACTTGATTAAAATATTACCTATGAACTAAGCTAGCTTTGTACAATTAGCCATATACTTATCTACAGAATAAGGGTAACATTTTTGAAAATAAATCAGATGAAACTTTGATCCGTTATGAAGTTTCTATGTATTTTTTAATGATTGGCGAAAATCGTCATTTTTTAAGTGAATAGCTTAAGGAAATGATTCAATTATTTATATTATAATGTTGAAAGAACTTCTTGTATTTTCTGTACTTTGTGAACTGAAAATGCTACGGAAATTGTGAATTATTGTTTTTAATTAGTATTAATCTTTGTATTGTGTCAATGTTCTGTAAATATCCCAAAAATACGAGTATGAAACAGCATAAAACAAGATATTTTAATACATAAAACGAGATAAAACGACGTCAAATATACTTAAATATTTAATCATGCTTCTTGGAATATAACATTTTTGAAGTTTGAGACCGTCTGACTTAGCAATGCGGGCACTACCTTACCTTCCTTCCCTGCCCCCGGCCTGAACCCCAGAGATGACAAAACACAATTTGCCGTAGAAACTAAAACAGAGTTGTCTTCAACAAAACATTCCAACTCAATAGGAGCAATAAACCCCGACCTCGGGTTTTCGATCCATTTTGCATATTTTAAAGCTAGAAATCGAACACATTGAGTACCGTTTTCTGCGGTCACAATAAGTTTCGGATGATTTCGTCCTCTCAATCAAAGATTTTATTAGGTATGTATATTTTTTTATCTGTATAGTTAGAAAAAGACCACATGTATTTATTTATTTAACACTTTAATTGCAAACACAATCTGGTGGGATTATTGCCAGGCGGTAATCTATACCAACCAAACAAAAATAAATTAAGCAAGTTACATGGTCGCAAAAATCATTCAAATGACTATCTATCACCACGAAATTCATAAATACATACGTGAGCATATGCCCACAAAGACGGACAATCACCCAAACATTATTTTCCATATAAAGTGAGATATTACCAATCAAAGGAAAAAGAAGGGATGGTGGAGAGGAAAATAAAAGAAAAATCAGGAATGAAGCACGCTATATTACTGACTAGAAATTAAAAGTTTTTTCAGTCGCTTCTTAAAGCATGCCAAGAACGGAGTGAGTCTAACATTGGTTTGTAACTGATTCCAGAGTCTCACTGCATGTAATGTTTGTTATGTTATGTTATTGTTATGAAAAATTGTTTATTTTTTTGCTTATTAAACTAGGAAAAAAATTCTCAGAAGGGCATTAATATGACAAGACAGAAACCGTGCTACAAGTAAGAGATCCAAACAACTGGATGGTACCAGAGATCCTTTGCACCAGTCTCCAACCCCTAGATTGAAATCCAGGCACAATTTCACTTAAGTCACTAAGCCTCTAAAATAATCACCCACTATTGTTAGGATGAACAAGTGGAGAGGATCATAGGTTCCCAGTAGGTGAAATTTGCCTATAACTGAATTACCACCTGACTGAACTGCTCCGAAGACCCTGGAAAACTTTAAATAAGCTCCAAACAGGAATTGAGGGAACCAAGAATATGTCAACATGGGGAATGTAACGTGAAAGTTCGAATCTGCGGTGAGAAGCAATGCATACGTCACTTGCTGCAGTGTCCGAGGAGGCCGGTATCTTGCACCAAAGATGACCTGATTCGTGGAACGCTCAGTGCTATCCAGAAAACAGAATTAACTACGGAAATAATTAGGTACCTCTGAGACGATAAGAAGTAAAATATGGCAGTAAAAAAGTATACAAATACATGCATCGATTCATTATTTTTTTGGTACCGTTGTTATAAAATTTGCGCACTTCGTCCTAAGGAGTAGTTGTAACGTTGTGTCGTTCCTATTTTTAAATAGAATACTTAAGTAGCATGCTCTATACGAGTCTATGTAACAGTGTTACTTTCTCACAGTAGCTTTAACAACGTTGCCTAATTTGTAATGCACACATGTTGATAAGGATGGCTAGAAGAGAACGGTCTAGTTGCTAAGACACCTTACTTCTACTCTTACAGTAGTGGATTCGGTTCCCATTAGTACCCAACTTTTGAGAAAGAAAAAGGATTTCAGTCTGATTTTCACTTGAGGCCTCTTTAGCATAGTACTGCTTTATTTCCACGTGGTAATGAATCCTATAGGTTTAACTGTATTCAAGAAGAGTATAAAACAGCACAATAATATCGAACCTTTGGTCTAAGAATCACTTTAAGAGGCAAGTAACTCATAAATCACCTAATTACACTCATTGTAATTTATTTTTATCAAACACTGTTTATTCCAATTTTTTGTAACGGTATAACCCTACCGATTTCAAGGCTTTCACCTCATCTTCAGGGGAGCAAAAACAAGACTAAACTCTGTTTGAACTGGTACCGATATACAAGCTTCAATGGTTGAGGGCTGAGGGGTGAGGGAGGCATGGGACGATTTCAGCCAAGAGCGGAGAGATTTTTGGGATATAACTGTTTACCAGATGTTTGGATCGATGTACTGACTTAGAAATTTCTAGGGCATCTAATCCTTTCCTATATAGAAATTATCACAGTCAGCACATAAAAGTTTATACACACCACTGTTGCTAAGTATTCCATTTTTGCCTTTCCCATTAAATAAGAGTTTCCGGAGATTAAAATTAGTGTAAAAAGCTGGCTTTATGTGACTTGGAATTTAATGAAAAAAATTACAATGTCTTTAAACCTCCACAACGTTAATGCCCTAACTATAAACAAAATATTTACACTCACATAACATATGTATAACATATTTAAGTATTGTTGAAAATTGATTGTAAATATTAATTTATGTGTAATACACTTTTATAACCAAAACTGTCTTTTGAAAATATTCTAATATCACTGTAACTATATACCGACATGTTTTGTACTTTAAATTTGGATTGCAATTTACTTTGTACATATTATTTTTTAAACATACTTGAATTCATCAATATAAAAATAATTCTGCATTGGTTTAATGGTAGGAAAGGAAAATAACTCCTAGTCAGTATTGAATAAAAGCAACGTAATCAATTAAACTATGATATTTACTAAGGTTATAAATATTAAAGATAAAATGAAAGGGGATAAAAGGGCAGTTTGCATATCACCGTTTAGAAAACAGACACTTCTGAAGGGGTTCTAGAATATTTTCTTATTTATTTTCGGGAATCGAATCCACTATAATTGAAGATGAAAAATACTATACGAATCAAATTAGTCAACATTTAATATATGAGCGTTAGCAAAATATTCATTATTATTTAAAGTTCTGTTTATATTTTTTCTAACTTTCTGTGATTGAGAACACGATTTTTGTGTGTTTCCATCAAATATTTCACTTGATTCCATTGAGTAAAAATTAAATAGATTTTTTAGCGTCCTGGATGTGAGTTTATTCATTAAATCACAGTGATAATAAATGTTATCCAATGGTACCCGAAAAGGGAGGTCCTATCTGGTAACAATACTCACGTCGTTCGGTAGTATTTCCAACACGTACGACGACTAACTGAAAATTCAACTAATGGGGCAAAATACTAACTTGTTTCTCAGCAGTGCTCTTCAAAAAAATAACACCAATTCTGATTTGTTGAGGAGCATCATACGACTCATTTAGAGTGACAATAAATAACAATGTTCTTTAAATATTTTTTAATCGTGTCTTTTTGCTCCATTTGCAAAAATTGGAAAGGTCCTCGAGAAAATCAAAATTAGTTATGTGACCACATCCAGTTATATTATTAATGGCTTTCCCGGCATATAACATCTCCATCTAGATCCAGATCAAGCTCTGAGGCTCTCTAAGATGGGTATCTCTTTGGGACGAGGCCATTGTGACTTAGTTACATGGCTTCAGGTTTTATCGCTTCACTGTGACATGGGTTTACTTTGGAAGTTTTACCCTTTTGTGTGATCTTGAGTCATGTCGGAAAATGATAAATTGAAAACGGTTCTGTCAAAAGAGACCGTTTTTAATAAAGCAATCTCGGAAATATATCTTAATATGATATTTCGACGATGTATTATTTGCTTGACACCCCGTTAGATGGTTGGTTGCCTTGCGATGATTCGTTAACTGTGTAAGATTGGCAGGAGTCCTTTATAAACTAGACTGAGCGTAGAATTTCTTTGTGTTAATAAAAGTTAAGGAATGAAAATATAATGACTTGACAAATTTAAACAATATTCTTAATCAATCTATTTAGGGATTTATTGTTTATTATACAATTTCCTATCAGATATTTATAAAAAGTGCTTATTATAAATAAATAACTTATTTTGCGAATTCATGTTTAAAATTAAATAAAGGCAATATCAAAGTTAAGTTATAAAATTAGCGGTTAAAAAGAGATACTAGTTGACATTAATAAATATGTTGGTCTGACTAGGCCAAACCTTTAAATATGCAAGAAGAATTACCTCCAAATTAAATGTTAATTTCTCTAGAGACATAACTAACCCAAGTTACTCTTAGTATACTTGAGTTGATATCATTATATTACCTCATAACTTTGAGGGAAATTTATTGACGAATAAAGGCGTGCCTTTTTTAAGTTCTTACAACCAAACCAATATGAATAAATTTATCACTTGAAGAAATAATTTATTGAGAAAAACTATTATTCTGAAAAATTACTTTTCTGTTATTTCAATCCTCCTTCGTTTATTTAAAAACATTCAGATAAATGCACGAAAGATTTTCCATTAAAAAATAACACCTTAAAATTATCAAAACCAATGATTGATTTGAAAATTGATTAAGTGATCGAATCTCTTTAACAATATATTAATTTTTTTATAATTATTGTTAGTTATATTATTTAACATTTGCTAGAAGAGGTTATTAATTTTCTTTTTTCGGTAATATATTTATCCCAAAATATTTTATATCCTGTTAAAGATGTTTGATAGTCGTAAGAATGAACAGTGAACACAATATTGACAATAGCCTGATTGAAGAGAATTAAGTTCGATCGGATATTTCTTTTGGATATTTATTTGTGCTGCTAGTTAAACATATTTAAATTAACAGTGCGCATGAATATAAAAAATCTAAGTTTTAAAAAGTACACACATTAAAATATTCACATGACTTATACAAAATTTCAATCTAAAAAATTGGGCACATACTACTACTCATGTAAGCATACAACAAACCAGGGTCCGAAGGCCCCAGAGCCGTATCTCGTGCATGGAAAAAAATCTTTAAAATAAAAACATACACAAAAATCTGTTTCGAAAAAACTAAAATATATTCCCTTAATTCACCGGTTCAATACACATTAGTGATCATTAAGTGTACTTTGGCTTGTCGATGATTTTTGTAATAGGTACCGAAGTATATTGTTATGAAATATATCATTGATTGGATCTAATAGGATGAGGAATTATGACTGAGCATTTGCCGTTGCTAGTCTCGTGTAGTGAGTTGATGTGTAGTGACTAAGTGTTTGATGTATGGGGGGCGTGTGCAGCCTTAGGAAGCACTTTAATACAACCATTTTTGGGAGGTCTTATCAAAACATATAAGTATATATTATATATGTACACTACACACACCCTATACCTTAGGCTAAATATATTACTATCACATATCGGAAGAACTGCAAAGGTTCCACTGTAGTTGGCCTTTCCTTGGCAAGTTTTTTGGTCTCATACTTTTTTGGTCTTTTACTTAAGTACAATATATATTTTTCTTAACATATATGCAGATTCAGGATGCTGCTTTATACGAGTATAATAGCCACAGCTATCACTTTCCTATCTTACATTCAATTAACATTTATTTATTTTGCAATATTTTTAATATATGAATAATAGTGAGTTTGATTCACGGGTTATAGCGCCCTTGGTGAGAATCTGCATTCAAGTGGGCCGCGTTAACTATTGTATTTGGTTATTATTATTTTAGGCTTGATTAAATATATTCTATAAACATCGAAATAAACGCATTTTTTCTAAAACCTTTAGAATGTCATATATTTCGCTGAGATAGATAAGTTGAATTATTGTTGTATCAAATTTGAATTCTTACTTATTAAATAAGATTTTAACTTTTTCAACATCGCGAGTAAATAACATCAATCTCAAGCGCAAAACCCTTGATTTTTTATACGTTTGATTACTTTTCAGTCACGCTTTAGGTTCTAATTATTTTCATTTCAAGATTATTTTTCTCTTACCTGAATAAAATAATAATTAGATTTAAAGAAATTGCTGTCACGGATAATATTCGGCAAGTAAAGGTGCGAATGCTGAAAAATTCAAATCTTGGAAAAAAGCTATTTGAAATGTCAATATCTGATACGAGTTTCAATTCCACTTAAATATTCCATCAGCGTATAAAATATGATTGATTCATAAAACGGTAAAAATATTCATCTTAAATTGAATGGAAGTTGGAGCGAAAAAAATAAAAGCGTAAATGATGTCTCAATTTATTTCAAAGATTTTTTTATTAAGGTAGTTATTTAGTGATAACTAATTAACTACAATAATTTAATTGATTTTGACAATTTCAGAAGGAAAACAAATGTTCTATGCGACGAAAGAGATATTTATGATACAATATATAGTTTGATAATACGAGAACAAAAGTTACTTGTTAATTGGTTTATAAAAGATGGCCTACTAATTAACTAATTCACTGATGTATGCAAAGTTATTGATTTCGTTTTATACTCGTAAGAATACAAAATTTGCTAAATGAGAGTTTGTAGTATGAGTATTTTTGTTTCTTCCAAAAGAGTACGAGGGGAGAGCAACAGTCTTGAGCGATCGATTATGGTTATAAGTATGAACTCCACAAGAAGCATAGGCTTGGTATACATTTGATGGAGGATCAGGTAAAGGAATCTGCTGGGTGCTCGTTTGAAGAGGCGCTGCATAGAATAAGAGATCGCTTGTAATGGAGAAGGATGGTCAATGTTCATGCCGAACACGATTTCTAGAATGGAGGAGAAGACCGATAAGAAATGTCTTAAAATAAGTGATTTTTTCTTTGCATGTATATGTACTCATAGTATATACGAGTATATGTACTCATATAGTATGTATATGTACTCATACTCCAATAGTATGTATATGTACTCATACTCCAATAGTATGTATATGTACTCATACGCCAATATATTTTTTAATCGTACATTTTGGATACAATTTACCTCGAGTATGTAATTCTACTCTATTAAAAACATACTACTATATAAAGGGAAAATTTTCAAGTATAAAATTATTAGCGATATAAATGAGCTTTTATTCTGCAAGAGCGATGCTTTAATACACTGACTAAATTCAATATAATACTTACTCAAAATATTAAGCGAAATCTAAAAATATTAATTATTCCACTGAAATCAAAGTAAAATTTAATTTGACCTAAAGGTCATTGAGACTGCTAAAGTTTACAAGCAGTTATGAGTTTCTAGGAATTATCAGTTTATTTTTTTACAACTAGAAAGTTAATTCTTTTTTACAGATAATTACAATTTATGTTCAATGCGCCACCAATAAAATATAAAATTTTGGTACTGTGCTCGCCTAAAATACAATTTCGTCCTTCGCTGAAAGCACTGTACCAAATACTGGCTATATTTCTCATTTACGAGACTGAAAGCTTCACTACTTAGAGGTAAGTGGAAGGAAATTTCATTGGTTTGAATAAAACTTATCTTCAATTTTCACTCTTCAATTGATCCATAGTAGTTTTGAATGTAAATTAAATTCAACCCTATTTTAATGTTTAAATTCACGTCACATTACCAAAATTTTAGCCTTCAGAGAAATTATAATGTTAAAAGTAATTTACCTAGAACCCCGCAGGATTGAGATATTTTCCATTTAAACAATGGTTTGCATCGTAAAAAATATACAGTGGACTTAACATAACTTAATTCACCATAATTGAAAATGGAAAGAAATATAGTATTTAAAAATTAATTGAATATATGCAGCAACTGGTATATATTACACTTTCATTGCATACAGTATACAACTTGGGTAACTTGCCATGCTGCAATCTCTTCCTACCTGCCTAAAAGAAATTAAATACAATAAAATCATAGGTAAAACTAGACATAACCCTAAACGGCGAGAACGGTGAATAAAAGAATAGGCGAACATGAGAAAGCCTGCAGACTCACTAATCCCGAAAAATCAGCTTTGGTCGAACATTTCAGTGAGGCAGGTCACCGTTTCTCTTTTGAACCAAAAGTACTCGGCAAACCAAAGAGTTATCATGCGATTAATAAATGAGGCAATAGATATAAATACAGGTCTAAAGAAAATTGGAAAGGACGACGGATTTCATCTCAAATCAGCATGGTACCTTATTATCAAATCAGTATGGATCCTCATAATTAAATCAGCATGGTACCTCATAATTAAATCAGTACAGAACCTCATAATCAAATCAGCATGGTACCTCATAGTCAAATCAGCATGGAACCTCATAATCAAATCAGCATATGACCTCATAATCAAATAAGCATGGAACCTCATAATCAAATCTGCATGGAGCCTCATAATCAAATCAGCATGGAACCTTATAATCAAATCAGCATGGTACCTCATAATTAAATCAGCATGGTACCTCATAATCAAATCGAAGTACCAACTAAATGAAAACTAACATTGTGGAAACGAACCATACACTCCCGTTTCGGGTTAAGACTCTGTTGTAGGCCAAAGGTATCCGGCGTGCATCAATTTACGACGAAGTAGTTTAAGAACAAGCCCTGAAGATGAAAGTTGCAACGTTTTCGAAACGTCGGCTTCAAAAGCCAAACCACGTGTTAAAATACTTCGAAAAACCTTACCTAACTAATACGACAAACAGCGAAAGCCTTAAAACGTATTAAACCGTAAGTCTACTTTTAATTGCACCTAAAACTCGAGGGCTGGAAGATAAGCATCTTGCCAATAAAATCTCTTAACTCATCTTCAGAGGGTATAAAAAATTCTCACCGTGACACGATTTTTATCAAGTTATTGAAATAATTGACAGTTGAATGTTTTTTTGTTTCATTAAAAATTCTAAAAACTTAAGCTTAAATGTGTACCTGTAAAAAAGTATAAGCCTAAGTATGTTGAATGTAATTTTTGTATTAACCTTAGAATCAAGTATGCAGTTTTGCCTTGCCTGACCTAAAAATGTCTATCATATAACACTAATTTATTTAGATTATTGTCTTACTAAGACAATTTAATGTTTTTTTTAAAGAGATAATATTTATTTTAAATAAATTGTCGATGAAATTCAAACCAGTAAGTGTTTAAGCTTTATGTTAGATTTTTAAGTAAAAACATATAAAATATGCAACGCGGGAAGTGGGGTGCCTTAGCAGAAAATTTAGTCAGTAAACGGTGGTATCATATCATGCTCTATGGAAAGGACACACACTTTACAATCTAAACACAATTGGTATCATATCATGCTCTATGGAAAGGACACACACTTTACAATCTAAACACAATTGGTATCATATCATGCTCTATGGAAAGGACACACACTTTACAATCTAAACACAATTGGTATCATATCATGCTCTATGGAAAGGACACACACTTTACAATCTAAACACAATTGGTATCATATCATGCTCTATGGAAAGGACACACACTTTACAATCTAAACACAATTGGTATCATATCATGCTCTATGGAAAGGACACACACTTTACAATCTAAACACAATTGGTATCATATCATGCTCTATGGAAAGGACACACACTTTACAATCTAAACACAATTGGTATCATATCATGCTCTATGGAAAGGACACACACTTTACAATCTAAACACAATTGGTATCATATCATGCTCTATGGAAAGGACACACACTTTACAATCTAAACACAATTGGTATCATATCATGCTCTATGGAAAGGACACACACTTTACAATCTAAACACAATTGGTATCATATCATGCTCTATGGAAAGGACACACACTTTACAATCTAAACACAATTGGTATCATATCATGCTCTATGGAAAGGACACACACTTTACAATCTAAACACAATTGGTATCATATCATGCTCTATGGAAAGGACACACACTTTACAATCTAAACACAATTGGTATCATATCATGCTCTATGGAAAGGACACACACTTTACAATCTAAACACAATTGGTATCATATCATGCTCTATGTAAAGGACACACACTTTACAATCTAAACACAATTGGTATCATATCATGCTCTATGGAAAGGACACACACTTTACAATCTAAACACAATTGATTTCGAAATTCAGAGATCATTTATATCAACTTTAAAATTAATTTTCAGAGATTATTTATATCAATAATTACGGTGAACCCTTGAAAAAAATAAATCAACGTGATGTTTTCGATATTGAATTTCTAATTTATGATTGTATATGATAAAAAACTTCAATTTTGCTATTCAATTCTAAAATAATTTGGTCAACTCGATTTCTTAGATTATTTGTCGAAACGAAACCTTTAATGGGATCCAGACTCTTCATTTTGCTTAAAATAATACTCAACGTCTATTATATTGACTTATTCAATACTTCTTTGTGGCCGCTGGAGATATTTGTAGTAAAAAAATAATACTTAACGTCTATTATATTCATGTATACAATACTTCTTTGTGGCCGCTGGAGATATTTGTAGTTAAAAAATAATACTCAACGTCTTTTATAATGACGTATACAATACTTCTTTGTGGCCGCTGTAGATATTTGTAGTAAAAAAATTAGTCATGTAAAAGTATACACATAATTTAAATAAATTTGAATTAAATGAGGGCGATGCTTGACCTTTGAAGAGTTCAAATCCTAAATAAGGCTTTTAAATCTACCCTGTTTTACTGCTCGGAAATTTTTTATTACCATAACGTTCTTAAATGGTCTAAGATATTCAAATAAAAAATGGAAATTTAAACTTCTTACAAATATGTTTTTGTTAGTAGATGATTAAAAAAAAATCTTATAAAAATAGTAAAGAAATGTGTAAAAATACTGTTAAAAATATAATATTTAAAACATTACAAAATAATCTAAACCATGCAAAGGAAATACAATAATTATGATGATGATTTCAAATCATTAAAATATTTTACTAAAAACTAAAAAAACCTATTCTAATCAAACAAATCAGGTACCAAAAACAATTTAAATGACCAATCGTATAATAAAAATAAAAAAACCTATTCTTATCAAACAAATCAGGTACCAAAAACAATTTAAATGACCAATCGTATAATAAAAATAAAAAACCTATTCTAATCAAACAAATCAGGTACCAAAAACAATTGAAATGACCAATCGTATAATAAAAATAAACCTTTTAAAACTTCCAAAAATAAACATTTTCTTAAATAGCTCGGAAATACAATACGTCATATCTAAATGTCTTTTAACACATTATGTTGGAAATAAAACTTCGAATTTTGTTTGAGTTAACATTTTATAAAGAAATAATTTATACAATCATGGTTATACGAGTCGTTTAGTTCCAAATGAAGACTACACCAAAAAAACAGTGTATTCAGAATGAAGGCTAAAAGAATCTTCGATTTTATCTTCAAAACTATGCAATTCTATCCACGTTAGTTGAAATATTGTATGATCGAATGGAAGGTCTCCGATTCGAACCCCGCGTTGTGCTACTCCTTTCGAATGGCACAGTCATTTTTTTTTAAATAAAAATAAATTGCCAATGTGCTCCGATCGTCTCACTTCGGTGTGCCATCGGATTCAGTACAGTGGTGTGGCCGGTGAGTTTGCTGGTGTGCGACGGCTCACTCGATTCAAGAAAAGAAGAAACAAAAAAACATCGACTGCACAGTCACTTTCTAACAAAATGGATGTCCCAGCAATGACGATGAGTTTAAATATGAGTTAGTTTTAAATTTAAACTCATACATATAATGAAATTAATAATGACAAAATATAAAGTTTTGTTATTATTTTTCATTAACCATTAAGAATCTATATATTTTTAAAGCTCCAAACAACGTATTGAGACGTTTGTGTCATTTTTCTCGAAAAAGGGAATTATCATTTGAATTAAACAACTTTTTTATCATTTTAAACAAGCGTTTTTAAGGCAACTTGCTTAAGAGGATTTTCATAACTATGGGTTGAAATGACAGCATGTTAAACGCATAATCAAACACTTTTCTTAGTCATTAATGCTAATTAAATGACCGACGAAGAAGATGATAAGACGGGAACAAAATATTGCTCGATTAAAAGTATTTGAAATTTGATGTAGTGTACTTGATTACAATGTAAGACAAATGATTTTTTTTATGATGTACCTACTAATTACTTTCTCATAGCAATTAACAGCCCTATATATTATGCATATATTTTAAGCACATCGAACGTGTTCCTTAAACGCGTAAATCGAAAGTTCGTTAAAGGAAAAAAATATCAAAAGGACCAATTTATTTGAATTACGAGTAAGTTAATCATACTTTTGTGGTAACACATTTTTTATGATTTTATAATTTATATTTAAATTAAAAAAATAAAATAGGACAAAGATTTTTTACGCGGATGACACAATGAACTATCTCCGTGGCAGAGTTAACAAAATGTATTTTTTAATGTTAGTAACTGGTTTTCACTTAGGCATCTGTAATATCTTGATTGGTAGAGGTTGACACTTGGCAGTACACTCGTCTTATCCTACTGTATACAACGAAAATGTAATACAATACAACTGTACATATTATAATATTAAGGTATAACAAAACAATAAACTTTGATGATATTAAAAAAATTAAAACGAATTCGAAATTAACTCGAAAATATTTAAAAAAATAATGTTTTCGTGGGATCTCAACGAATCGGCAATAAAAATAACAACCTACGTGTCATAGTGTTAAATGTTTGCCTTTTCCCAGGGTTCTAGGCTATTTTTTTAATTTAAGTTTCATCGAAATCTTTATGGTAGTACTGTTTATAATAGATATTAGACAATACGAAACATTAACCTTTTTAATGAAATCACGTTGAAGTATACGGCGTTGAGTTGATTTGTGCATCGTTCTCAAGGGACTGTACACTGTACAAGATGTCACACGGTTACACACAGCGAAATAATGAGATATGGTGTAAACTCCGTAACCATTACAGGCGCCGTAATCAGATTGAAGCAAGGCGGCGGTACATTCTCTAGTTATGGCCATTCTGAACTTCTTTCTAATTAAATGATTATTTAATAATGTCATTTATTTATTTTAATTGTGATCATGTCTAAAGATGCCACTAAATGAATTATAAAGCTAGAAAAATGAAAAAGAATGTGTATACAGATTGTATAAAATGATACATCGGCACGGAAAGAATATTTTGTAATTTATGTTTTTTTAAATTATGAACATAATTTTTCACAATTTTGTTTGCATGAAAAAAAAATCTACGTATTTATACTCGTATATACCTACCTTTCATAAAACACATTTAATTAGTTAATAAATTTAAACACGTCATAATTAATTTTCTTGTATCTAATGAATAATGTATCTAAGGTAATCTTTAACTGCCTAATGCATAGTAGAAAGCGTGCTTCCCTTTGAAAATAAATATACGAAGAAAATAATAAAGGTACTCCGAAATAAAAATTTTAAAAAATACATTTGCTGTAAAAACTAATTTGATGAGCAATATGTTACGATATTTAAGTGCTTCCCTTAGAATCATTTTAAACTAAATAAAAAGTACGAAAAATGTGAAATTCCCACTTATTCCAAAAGTAATTGGATCCATTTCACTTTACACCATACGTTATAAGGGTATAAAACTTGACGGTATAATTAGTATCGGAAAATGCTATAAAAATTAATAATCTCTCCAAGTATAATCGCCTCTATCGTATCGTATAAAAATATATCAAATATTAAGTCGGGCGCTAAGAGAGCAGCTAATCTCACTACGAGAACGTTGCCCTTACGCACACTGGATCAAATTATAGCACCTACCGTTGTCAGACAAAAAACAGTTTTTCAAACTAAAAAACAAAATACTTTTTTTTTTTCTTTAATTGATATCCCTTAAACTAAACAACATCTATATTTTAGTATAAATATTGTCGAGTTCAGGAGGATCCTTCTCCAGCATTTCCTAACCCTTCTTTGGTTATTCCGTTTTAGGTTTACGTTAAATTTTTGTTGTGTTTGACCTTATATTATCGTCCTCTTGGGACAGATTTTATTTTAAAAGCTATAAGTCGCATTATGCAAGTTTTAAATTGTTCATTGAATTTAATGAAGTGTATTTATTTTTTTCCTTACACGTTTTAATGTACATTGGTATGCATTTGCATCAAATTTAAAAAATTAAATGTGTATATGCTCTGAATTAAAAGTTTTCGTGTTTTTGGAAGATGTACATACATTTATTTATATTTAAAAAAAATTAGATATGACCGAAGTCATAGCTATCCTTATACCCTCGAACACTAGGCGAAGAAGTGCTTGTGTCGTTCGAGAGGAGTAGCGGGG